>SAUA01000023.1:0-331100 GCA_004335185.1 Phoma sp. RAV-16-625
CCCCAGAAAACTCCGTCCCCCCCACCCTCCTCGCAACTCTCATAACCGCCCAACATGCCCGCCCCTTCCAACCCCTCCCCATGCTCTTCACCCCCGTCCTCCTCTTCTCCTCGTACCTGAACCTCAGCGACTACAAGACCGACGCTGCAGGAATCACAGCCGCGTGGAGTGGGCTGTACGGGTTGTTGGCGCTGCGGAGAAGCCAGGTGAGTTTATTGCAAATCCGTTCGTGAGATGAGTGGAGTGGAAAACTGATGTAGAGCAGCGACTCAAGAACAAATTCACTGTTAGAGGCGTGGTGAGAGGCGGGTCGTTGGCGCTGTGTGCTGTTAATGTTGTGGGCTGCGGGTTGGCGTATACGTTTGGCAAGCGTGAGAAGGAGGAGAAGGCCGTGTGAGGTGGTGTGGAGTCTTTGTTGTAATGTAATGTGCTGTAGGATACTATTGTAAGGGGATAGAGCTTGTGCAGGATTGTGTCGTATAGACGCTATACAGCATAATTGACTTTGTGGATGCCGTAGAAATTACGGTCCATATGCTCAGTCCGTACTCATCAAAGACGCCAGATGCTACATTGACGTCTGGCCAACCCCTGCATCACTGCATGCAACAAGGATCCGTTTAACCATGAACACTGTCGAGCAACTTTGGGAGTCTATTGATCTTGGTCCCGCAGGAGTGCTTGTCTAACCGCAGATGCCACTACTAATAGTCTATCGCTTCGAACGGCCCATGTGATAGCCCAGATGCAGTGTATAGCGATGCATCTTACATGCATGTAACTATCAAGCCCACCAAATGGCTGTTGACCAGTGGAAGTCTCAGTCCCCGAAGTAGCCTCACGGCGGATGGTCCCAGAGGACATGATAAACGCCAAAACACCTCCATGCACAATCGTAGACCCCTCTTGAGCACGTCCGACTATGACGTCTCCATGGGCTCAGCTGCAGCCGACGCAGCGGTACGCTCGGCCCTCTTCTTCGCCAGCAAATCCGCCTTCCAGGCCAAGATCTCGTTCCTGAGTTCGTCGTTGGGAATGACGTCCTCAATCTTTAACGGACTACGGTTGAAAGGGTCGTGCGGATCACTGAGCAGATGACTCTGAATGGTACTCCGGTCGACAGTGTTCTTGCTGATGGGTAGAATGACAGGGTCTTCCATCAGCGTTGCCATGATGGGATCTGTGTACTCGTCGGGGTACTCTCCCAGGTCGGCCTCGTCCATGTCGGCAGCTTCCTTTGCAGCGCTGATTTCACGCGCCATGGCCTCCCACTGCTGAAGCTGCTGGTCATCTTTCAGGTAGAACCTGGACATGATCTTGTGCGCTTCTATCCAGTATTCCGCTCGGTACGAGCGTCCATCAGTTCCGACGGCCTCGATGAAGGACTGCCTGTCCCGCAGGTTGAGGTAGACGTCTGTGAGCTCAGCCAGCATTTGGCGAGGGTTCCATCCGTATTCTTCGGGGTTCTCAACCTTCAGGCTCGATTTTTTAGGGCCAACCAAGGCTTCTAGATTGTAATCAAGCATGTGGGCAAGTCGAACAACAACTTCCTTCTTGGTGAAGGAGTCGGCGAGCGCTTCTGTAAACAGCTTCAACATAGCAACAGTCTCGTTGGTCAGTTGCATATAGCTCTTGGCCTTGCTTTGCGCAGCAGTGAGCTTTTCCTCCTTCTCCTGACGCACAGCCTGGTCCATGTTTGGGTCGCTCTTGAGTTCCTTTGAGGTATCGTGGATCTGCGTGAAGGCAGTAAACGACTCATCAAGAACGAAAGTGACATCGTTCAGTAGCAGGTTAACAAACTGCACGAAGAAGTCAAGGTTAACCCTGCTCGCGTTAGTATCAATACACACCTTTGGACAATGTTGAATATACGTACCGTGCTTCTGTGGCAAGGTTGTCACGGTAGACTGGGTTTGGCCAAATGCACTTGATTACCTGGAAGATCTCATATCTTATGTTGAACTTGTCATAGAACTGCGTGTGCGCACCTGTGCTTTCGCACTCGTTATAGAACTGCATCAGCGCATGCAGCAAGTGCTTCATGGCAAACTTGTTCCCGAACAATGTGTCACCAAGTACACCCTTCGAGCGGCCTTGGATCTCCCAAACTCCGTGGTAGAGGATGGTTACGAGACCAGACTTCAAGTATGGGTTCTTGATGTACTCGGAGCTCCGGAGGAAGACGATGCAAATCTTTACAAGCTCTTCGCACTGAGTGGAAGTGATGATGTGCGGCATCATCCGGGTAATGAACTTGAAGTTACCAACGATGTCTTCCACAAAGTATTCAGGAAGACAGCGGAAAGCCAGAGACTGTTCGCTGGGAAGAGGAAGCTGCAACTCTTGCTTGGGGAAATCAGTCCCAGAAACGATCCTTAGCAGCCAGACGATGACATATCGCATAAGCTGCATAGACCGGGACTGCATAACTTCGTCCCCAAGGACGCCTGTGATGGCGTAGCTAGTGCATGTACCTCGTTCTATTTGATCCTTGATCTTCTTGACGTGGTTGTCGAAAAGCTTTAGCTGTATTGGGTTCGACGCATACTTGTGCCGTTCCGTCTCGAACTTCTCGAGCTCCTTCTTAAGCCACTTGACGTCTTTTTGTAACGACGAGAGCTTCGCGTTGGCGGCCTCGGTACCGTAGTGATGGGCGGCCACAGTCAAGAAGAAGACCTCGGAGATGAAGTTGCTGGTCCCTTCCAGTTTGTTGCTGTAGAATTCTTCTGAGGTCTTCTCGTCGGCGTTGATCTTGGTCTCATCTTTGATGTCAATACGCGGCGCTCGTCGCAAGTACCCAATGTCGATCTTGTCGATCTTGGCAAAGGTTGCATCCATGAACGGCTCGCATAGTCGGTCCAGGATAACGGTGACATTGACCATAAAGCCATCTGACGATACAGTCTTGGCGTCGACTTGGAGAGCCCGTCGCTTGTGGTTCTTATTCACAGTGAGGGCGAACCAGTTGAGCATGGACTCTCGCGAATCCTTGTTCTTGATGAAAGTATTTGCGATGTCGAAGAGTTCGTCCTGATGGGTTTGTAGTGTCATACGGAGAGCCCTTTGGGCATTGGCGATGGCACCCTTGTCTCCACCTGCTGCACCAGAGAAGTAGTTCACAGCGACCTCGCCCTGCATGGGCGACAGTCGAAAGAAGGGTCCAAGTAGGGTTTTTGTCTCGATGGATTGTGCCTCGATATCGGCAGGTAAGAACGTCTCCGACTGCACCAAAGCAGTGACGAGTGGTGGAAAGCGGATGAGGCTGCGAAGCGCCAGCATGTAGGGCTTGTAGTCGCTATTCATGGATGTTCTTGCCAATCGCGAGCTCAGGTCCTCCACAGCAGCCACCAGCGCCTCTTTAGCAGTGTCGTCGTCCTCAGCACGGTTGCAAGCTTCCTGGAGGAAGTCGAAGCAGATGCCGCGGTCGTCCTCAGGCCCGAGCAGCAGGCGGTCGGTCAACGCATTCTCCAGAGGCGCCTCCTCACCAAACATGTCCGGCATGGTGGCGGCGAAGATGGCGTAGTTGAAGCATATCCGCCGAAGCTCTCGCACGATCTCGTACTTTGGGTCGTTCTTGTTGGTAATGCTCTTAGTCTGCCTTGCCACCCGTTTCCAGCACCCCATGAGGTATTCTAGCGCATTCCCGTGCGTATGGCTCGATGCAGCCTCCAGCACAACCGAGTCCAGCATATCGGTAGTGAACCGGAGCGGCCTGCCTTCGTCTTCAAGATCTTGCTTTGAACTCAATGCAAAGTAGACCTTGTGGCCATGTAAGTCCTGCGTCCGCCCTTCTTCTAGGCTTATCCTGAAGATGCCACTGATTGTGCGGTCTGTCCATGCTTCGATGCTGACGTCTTGGGCCTTCGGCGCAGGTGGCGGTGGGGTGGCGGTGCTTGTGCTGATGGCTGGCTTGATGTTGATGCGCGATGCTGGCTTCTGCTCCATCTTGCCATCTGACTGCGAGCCTAGATCGGGCGTCTGTAGAGACTGGTTTCGAGGATGTGGTGATGGTGCCTGGGTGGCCGGAGGCTTCGGCGACGAGGTGCCAGACGCTGGAGCTGAACCCGAAGCTTCAGGCCCTGTGGAGGATGGTCGTGAGGTGGGTGTGCCTCCAAGTTTGGCCAGGCGCTTGGCTCGAATCTGCGCGACATTGTCGTCAGCTTTTCTCTTTGGACGAGAGCTGTTTGGGAGCCGTACCTTGTCGGCGTCAGACATGGCAGTGTCTTGCTCCTGCGGCGGTGGATCTGTCATTTCATGATCGGCCATGTTGGGTGTGCGAGACAGGAAGCAGGGTGGCGCAGAAGATTAGTACAAGAAAGAGAGTCGTGCACCCGAGTAGTTGTGAAGGTCGACTATGATGTCGAGTGAGCGGCCTGTAGACGCGGGCTCGGAAGTTGCCCCACTCACTTAGCGTAGCTGCACTCCAGGCGCGCTTTCACCATTTCACGCGTCGAGATAGAAGGTCGTAGAAGCAGATATGGCAGCAGCAAGCACTTGCTCACACCCGCTACACCACGGCGTGTGTCAAGTTAATATTTAGGTGACTGTTCAACATCCAGGTTCTGCATCTAGTTGGTGGCTTCTCGCGAACTCCTTCCAGAGGCGTTCAAGTCACTCAAAGCAAGCCTCAGAGCGCCTGCACTCACCTTTTTTCTGTGGCTGAGTATTCTCACGTGGTCCACGTTTGCTCGGGATTCCTCACGTGAGGGCTTGGCCGGACTGTGTCACTCAAAGCAAACAAAGATGCTCGCAATATGCAGAGACATGTATGCAGAGACATGTATGCAGAGACATGCAAGGCTTCCGTGCAATGCCAAGAGAGGTGATGCAGCTGCAGGTGGACCGCGGCAGACCCTGAACGCCTGTCGTGGTTGCGGAGAACAAAGAGGCAACTCAAAACACAACAAGAGTGGCCGGGCGAATCGATTGCTTGTTTGTGACGCATTTGACCGGCGGCCCCGCAGTTCCAGGCTCCGCCAGGACAGGCATCCAAGAGCGTGATTGCAAGGCCAGCTAATGAGACTGTTGTCCGGCCTACGATAGTAGATAAGCGGTGACCATAGCAGAAGCATCGGTGCTGGACAGACAGACTTGTTCTGGTTGTCCTGCGGGACAAGACGTGGGGAAATGACAGGTAAGCGGCCGCATATCAAACCGAGTGGTGTTGTTTCTGAAACGACTGCAAAGATCTTGTTGGATGGCGAATGACGCACATCCCAGGCTGCGCTCGCTGCCAGCGATTGTTGGCCCGTCGGCGAGTGCCGTGGCTGTCTGAGCGAGAAGACTGGCGAAAAGACTGCTGCAGTCACGTCTTCTTGTGTGTGCATGTGTGTCTGCGTGTGATTCACAGAAGACGGTTGCAGGACAGGTAGTGTGGTACTGGAGGAATAGAGGAATAGGTGCAGGTCACGAGTGGCAGCGGTCTGGCGCGTGGCTGTATCATGGTGCACCCAGCGGCCACTTTATCGTCGTTGTCCTGCTCAAGCAAGCGCTAGACCGACTCGTTGCCGTGGGACGTCTTGCCTCCTCATATCAACACCCGTTCACCACCTTCAAACCACCCTCTGCCCACGCACACCGCTCACCGCACCGCACCACACTTTACCCCTTAGCAGCTTGCGTCACAGGCTGCCTTCTTCTCTGCACGGTACGCACGCCTCAGCCACAGCCTCCCCGGGCGACGTTTGGCCCAGCTCAGCCGCAGCACGGTCCAGCCGCCCAGCCTAGCAGCGTGGAGCGTGCCCTTCATCCTCACAACTCGCTACATCAACCACCCTTTCTCCATCTCACCTGCTAACCCTCTGTCCGCCCAGCACCACCGCAAACACCGCCCGATCCCCCCACCCTCCCCCCGACACACACCAAAATGGCCGAGATCCGTCGCAAGCTCGTGATTGTCGGTGACGGCGCCTGCGGAAAGACCTGTCTGCTCATGTAAGTCGACCCCCAGACGCCTATCGCGCACGCCGCCCCCTTTGTCCGCCCTCGCAACGACTGACAACGTGCTCGCAGCGTCTTCTCCAAGGGTACCTTCCCTGAGGTCAGTCTCCACCGCGCTCCCGCGCCCCGTCCCTGAGCTGCGTCAGCCTGGCCGGCCTGCGCCTCATGGCCGCGCCCGCCAGCAAACACAGCACCCGCTCCACAACGCACATGCACTGACATCATCCCTGCGCAGGTCTACGTCCCCACTGTCTTTGAGAACTACGTCGCCGACGTCGAGGTCGATGGCAAGCACGTCGAGCTCGCCCTCTGGGATACCGCCGGCCAGGAAGATTACGACCGTCTCCGCCCTCTCTCATACCCCGACTCCCACGTCATCCTCATCTGCTTTGCCATCGACTCGCCCGACTCGCTCGACAACGTACAGGAGAAGGTAACGTCCACTTTCCATCTGCACACGCCGTCTGCTAACCGCCCCGTAGTGGATCTCCGAGGTTCTGCACTTCTGCCAGGGCCTGCCCATCATCCTCGTCGGCTGCAAGAAGGATCTGCGCTTCGACCAGAAGACTATCGAGGAGCTGCACAAGACCTCGCAGAAGCCTGTAACTCCCGAGCAGGTCAGTTCAGCCCGCCGATCCGCAACGTGACGACGCTAACCATGACCAGGCCGAGGACGTCCGCAAGAAGATCGGCGCCCAGAAGTACCTTGAGTGCTCGGCAAAGACCAACGAGGGTGTCCGGGAAGTATTCGAGCACGCCACACGAGCTGCCCTGCTTACCAGGAAAGAGAAGAAGAAGTCCAAGTGCACAGTCTTGTAGATGGAATCAAGAAGGTGTGAAAGGACCGGAGCCGCCACAGCCGCACCATGTTGATCCTGGACAAGAGCAACACTGTGGCGGTCTGATGTGAATCGTGGGCAAACCACATGTGAATCAAGTGTGAGGTGGAAGACGAATTGACCTGTCCTGGCCAGTGAGAGCCATTTCTTCCACAGCACCTGTTTGAGGCGTTAGTGCGCAGGATCTTTCTTGTTTGGAAGTAGTACATCATCTTGGGGCAGTCTACGATGGGGTTATTTTCTCGGAGCGTGTGGGAAGAGATTGAGCAGCTATCGGTTTCAGCAATGGTAGGATCTTTCTAATAACGTGCTTTGCTTTGCTCTGCTCTGCCTCGCGTTGCCTGCCTTGCCGTGCCGTGCCGCTGCTCGCACGTCACACTGCTGGACATTCATTCTTGCTGCATTGCATTGCATGGAAATCTACACCACTCTCTCATTTGCTGACTACATATGCTAAGCTATGCTATCAATTCAGTTCAGTTCTGTCAGGTCAGATCAGGTCAGGTCAAATCCGAGTCTCCGTTTCGTTAACTTGACATTGCCATCAATATTCAGTTTCCCTTTTATACATACTCCTCACCTCTTCACATCTTCACATCTCTACTCTTCGCATCTAAGCCCTCCCATGCTAAGCAACGCTCACGCCCACGCTAACACAACGTGATCCCTTACAACGTGATCTCTTTACATCACACCATCGCTTTGGGAAGTGCAGTTCTGTCTATTGATACATCTGTATCATTTCCTCCGAGACTTCTTCGTACTGCCAACCCAGCAGCATCGGCGATAGCTGGTAGATCTCACGAGTGGGGCTGGACTCTGCTCACTTATCTGGTGGTGGGTGTGTGCGCTTGGTGGTTTGGAGTTTGCTTCTCTGGGCGTTGGGGGTTTGTGTTTGGTGGGGGGCTGTGGGTGTGGTAGGGTGGGTATGGGAGGTTGAGTGTTTATCTGACTTCTTCTTTCTCCCAACTCCCTCCTTCGTTCTTACATCGCTATTCACTGCACCCGAACCCGCTTCACACTGCCACAGCGAGTTTCATAGCTCTGAACAGGATTATATGCCATCGTTGTCGTTGCATAGCATGTTGTATCGTTCCTTCTTATTGTGTTACGTCACATCAAATTGCATCATATTGCGTTATCTGGTCCATGATCACTTGTGTTACTATCGCACTTTATCATACCATGTCTCACCTCGTCACTATACCACACCACATCATATCTCGCTACTCTCTCTTTCCACAACAGCACAGTCAAGTGCAGCTAAACCAGCACGTTCTTTCCACCGTCCTCTCCATCACCCTCTGCCCTGCTCTTTCCCCCTTGACCCTGCTTATAGACAACACCCACGCTCATGAAGCTAGATACTGCGCACCAAGACATGAGGGATTGTTGGTGATGGTACTACTACCACCCAAAAAACAACAACAAACCACTGAAACCAAAACACCAGCAACCTAAAAGCAGGAAATAATAATCCGAGCTAAGTCCAAAACGAAGGCTAAGACAGTAAAACAAGACAGTAAACCAAAACACAGTACAGCAGCAGTCAAGATACACCACACTAAGAAGGTGAGAAAGGTAGGGAATTGCAATTCTAGTTTAGTTAGATACAGCTTTAATAAAGGTAGGTTGTAGTGTTGGTGCTGGACTGTACGGTTTTTGTGGAGAGGTGGGTTGGGTTGTGGCACGCTATGCTATACTGCGTACGCTACGCTGCAAATGTCTGGTATACAGTACCTCTAGCTAAACGCGGGCGGTGCGGCGATGTGGTGCTGCGATGTGATGACCTAAGCAAGCGAGGAGCGATGTACGTCGAGGTAGAGAGAGAGAGAGGAGCTCAAAAGGACTGTGATCGTTGAATGTAATGTCAAGGGTTGATGTTGATTGTTGATTGTTGATTGTGCATTACTCAATGCTTTGTTCCTGTCGCATGCTATGTCTTCCACGCCGGACCACGTTAGATCATGCCATGCCATGCCATACCAATATAAACGCCTCGCCTGCCATGCACCAACTCCCCCAAACTCCAAAATATAGATGCTAGAAGAAAGAGAAAGAAGGTTGCTTATATAAACACAGCGAGCGACAAAGCGCACAAGAATAGCATCAAAGGGGTTTTCACCACGCCGGCAGTGCCGGCCTGCTGCGCGCTCTGTCCCTGTCCCTGGCTCTCAGCGATAGAAGGTGAACTAGAATTTGGACTCCCTTCAACAGCAACGGTCTGCGTCGCGGCGGGCGCAGCGCTGGACTGTGAGGCGCCTGTGGCTGATGGAGTCGAAGAGCTGGCGCTGGAGCTCTGCTGCTCCCCTCCTGTACCAGGAGTGCCTAGCCCGACTCGGTTCCCGTCAAAGTCGAAGACGGAATACACGTTCTTGAGGAACACGTCGCCGATGAGCCACTGGCTCTCGTTGAACGTTTGGCGGCCTACGATGTTGCTCCTGCAGAGCCCCGAGTCGAGTTTTCCGCCTAGCCAGTCGGCGGTGGCGATGGTGTAGCCTGTTTTGCCGAAGAGGAATTGGAGCGGGGTTTTGGTGGTGCAGGGTACGCTGAAGGTTTCGCCGCTCTGGGAGAAGCCCGGGATCGCGGAGTGCAGGGCTAGTGCGTCGGCAGGCGGCATTAGGATGTAGGATGTGCCGGTGTCCATGATACCTTTCTTGCCTTGCAGGCCGAGTGGCTTGCCGTCTACAGAGGCGTCCGAGATGGGGATCTCCCAGAATCCAGTGTCGTTGGGCTCGCAGTCCAGCCAGTTCAGGTCGCCGGAGAAACGGGCTGTGTTTACCTCGCCGAGGTTCAGCTCGCCGTCGTTGGAGCCGTCTGAGGAGCGGCTGAGGTGGATGCCGTAGAGCTTGGTGCCGATTAGGTTTTCGTCCTTCAGGGCGTCCATGATCTGAGGCGCGTCTACTGCTTCCTTGACATTCGTGCCGCGGCCGATGCCGAGGATGCCGTCCATGGGGTATGCTTTGAATTCCGACGAGACGTTGGTCGCGAGGCCGAAGGTCACGGAGGGGGAGAGAGAGCCGCCAATGTGGAGTGTGTCAGTTGCAAGGGTGCCGCTGACCGAGCCAGTGCCGTAGGTGACGCTGAAAGGCGTGTCTTGTGTCTGTCAGAGTCGTTAGTCACTGCTGTGCTGTTTGCTAGGCGGTTCACCTCACCTTGAGAGAGCTTGAGTCTCCATTTCCAAACGTGGTATGTATCCCACAAGCGTCGCTCTTGCAGTCTTGCCCCATGACCCATGTGTTACTCGCTGCTGAATCCAGGAGCAGATGGTATTCCTCCTTGCTGTCCCCGATAGTCACAGCAACCATGTAGCTCAAGTCACTCCCATCCTGGTCAATCGCTACGCTGTTCTTTTGCGTGGGATCTTTCGAGTTGACGATGTTGTACGCGTTTTGGCGCGTTCGGAGCGAGGCCGGTACGCGGCGCAGTGGCAGTGTGATCGACTTGGAATCTGGTCTTGGGAGTCGAGTGCTTCGCCGACTTGAAGTACTCGTTTTGCTACCGTCGTCGTACTGGTAGGGATAGAAGGCTGTGACTGTTGGCCACACGGCTGCCGAGACAGCCAGCCATGTCGACAGTGATGTGTGCATTATTAGACGTGCAGGTGCAAAAAGACACCAGGCTCAACTTCAGTTAAGAAGTCTAGGCCAAGATTTGTGAGGGTCCGAGACAGGGCGATTCCCTTCGCAAGGCTATTCAATTCCAGCGGTGGTCGTCCGTACAAGGCTGGCAATCCAGGGCGGAGGCTCGGTCCGTGAAACAGGGTGTGTAATTTGGTGAAGACACCTTGTCCTTGGGAGTGAAGGGAGAAGACTTGAGCAGGAGTGAGCAACTCCAGCGAAAATAGCAAAAACCACCATCTCCAGCCCTCAGCTCTTTCATGCGCCCCTCGACCTCAGTGACGTCCCGCTGTCCGTGTTGAGACGAACGACAGGGTTCGGACGCTGACGATCAAGGATTATGTGGGGCAGCCGACCCCTGACCAGCTACCAAGCTGCCGGAAACAGATCGTTGAAACAGCCATACGAGTCCAGGCACGCCAATAACGGCGCGCGGAACGACTGTCATGCGTTATCTTGGGACGTTGACGGTTCACAGACACAGGGGAGTTGAGAATGTGATTTGCTGTAGAGAGGTGCGCGGATTTTGCGACGCGTGTTTGCCTCAAGAGATGGAGGGCAGACGGTGGTGTCTTGATAAGTGATTGGCTATTGGATACGATGTTGATGCTCTGAGGAGGGATGCAAATGGATGCTGTTTCGTTGGAGCGCGCTGCTCGATGGTAACATGTCTAGAAGTTTAGAAGGTGGTGCTCCTCTACTAAACATTTGATGACAGAAGAGCTGAATTGGACATACCACTTCAGTCCAGTCCTGTGCGTCTTGTACAGTTTCTGGCGAGGACGCGAGTTTGACAGAACATCTTACATAGTATTACATATCTGGGTATCGAAGTCTAACCACCTCACACTTCACACTTGCCTGCACATGCCTCAAAGCTTGGCTTGCGCGAGAAGCATCTTCCTCACCTTTGCATTCCCCTTACCCGCCTTGCCCCCCGCATACGTACTCGATCTTATTCCGCCTACGCGTCCACAGGCAGCTCGAAACAGCGGCTCGGGGCAGTCGTCCTGGGCCCACAGACCGGACTTACCATCCGTGTTGGTGTAGTCTAGGTTGACGACCTCGTGCATGACCAGCCGGTCGCCTTTGGGGAGCTTGCACCATGTGTCGCCCAGCGCTCGGTGGATAGCTATTATTTGGTCCATGGACATGGAGGGGAAGTCGATGAAGGCGTCTTGCTTGGTGATTTTGGGGGCGTAGTAGGTGGGCTTGTTTGTCTGAGCATACCAGCTCACATCTTCCAGTGGAGAGATGAATTTTCGTGTCTTCAGCACATCAACGAGCATTCCTGCTCCTACGACAGCGAGTCTCTCCTTGAGCTCCCCAGCCGTCTCATGTTCGCCTATGCGTATGCCCGGCGCAGAAGTCTGAGCCAGCACGACGCCTTGGTCGAAGTGAGTGGGATGAAGCGTCTGCACACTGATACCTGTATACTCGCGCTGTTTAAGGATCGCGTGCTCGATGGGGGCAGAGCCGCGCAGGTCGGGGAGCAGCGAAGGGTGAACATTCAGGCCACCGTAGCGTGCCAGTGAGAGGATGCGCGGCGGGACGAGCAGGCCGAAGGACACGGCAATGACCAGGTTGTAGGAGAATGGAGGCGTCCAGCCGGTGAAAGTGTCGAAGGTGTGGATTGGGAGGGAGAGGTCGCGTGCGGCATGTGTGATGGGCACTTGGTTGTGTCAGTGTTTCGTTTCTCGACGTGCAGGAGATGTGTCAACGAAGTCATGTTGGACAGGTCAAGCGTGCTTCAAAAGAGCCATGGGCGACTAGTCAAGGTTCTGTCTGTGGCTGCTCAGACCGACTTTCTGACTTTGCGGTCTTGTGGCTGTTTACCAACACCGGTTGCCAACACAACAGTCACAGCGCATGGAGTCGAGGTGTAATTACCTTCTCGCAACGTCGTTAGTCCCCTGCCCGTCGGCTTCGCCGGGCGGTGAGCGACATGGATCTCGTCGATGAGGCCCGGCACACGGCGCCTTGCATCGTCCAGGGCGCGCAGCGAAGTGATGCTGAAGTCATCCGAGCCGCAGAACAAGACCTTCAAGGGGTCTGCGTCACGAGGCGAAGTGGCATACGGGCGACGGCCAGCAAGCAGCAAGGAGCGGACGGGGGCCGGCAGCCTCCAGAGCATGGCTGGCAGCAGTGTGCTGGGTGCTGGAATCTGGACGCGGTCCAGACGGTGAAAGTGCAAAGCCCATGTTGCCCGAATCGAGGTTGATCGAGATCTGCCATGGGCGCGGTGGGGCGATTGGGAACGCCATGGCACGCGAACAGCCGGCAGCATCCCTGCACGCCGGCTCTGTGACGCCAACCGTTGAGCGTGCATCGCGATGAGCTGCATGGCTCTGGGCTGGTCTAAAAGCCTGACATGCCCTCGAATATTGGATGCGCGACTTTTGGGAATGCAAGCACAAGGTCGCCTGCAGTGGAAGAGTCGTGAGGTGCTGCATCTGAGCCGTGGCTGCGAGGACTGAGACGCCCGAGTTCGAGTTTACTTTCGATTCCCAATCCCACCTCACTGCACAGTGCACACGCGAACGCGCCTGTGTCGGTGACGCAACCGTCGATCAGCCCAGATATCCACCGAGCCTCACCCACACCAGTCGCCGCACGCGGCACGACTGGCAGCACGCAACCATGTCGTCGACGGCTATACCCAAGGTGGTGCCCGCTCAGCTGTCGTTCCTGGCCATCTACAACCCGTCCCTCGGCGACTCGGACGAGACGTTCCACCGCCAGATTGTCTTCTACTACACCAAAGCCGCAAAGGCGCGCGCGAAGCTCAGCCATGGAGACTCGCAGGCTGCAAAGGACCTGCGCGAGGCCGACAACGAGAAGCTGCGCCAGGTCGGCCTGGCCCAGGGCATGGTCGGCTTTGCGAGGTCAGTCATTCGCGCACGAGGCACAGTGGATGCACAACTGACCACATCTTAGATCTTTCTCCACGGGAGACACGGTCGACTCGATAGAGACGGAGAAGTCGCGCATTGTCCTGCACGAGCTGGAGAAAGGCTGGTGGATCCTGGCGGTGCGCACACCACGATGCAGCTCCACGTGCCTGGGCTAACACACGCATGCAGTCTATCGACCTCACACAGCTCCCGGCCGCGAGTGCCTCCAAAGACAAGACCGAGCCAACCATCGAGTACTCGGCCCGCGAGGTCAGCCCGCCCGCGCTGCTCATCCAGCAGATGGTCCGCGCCCACTGCGTCTTCACCCTCCACCATGGCTGGCCGCTGGACCAGCTCCTCAAGAAGCACGGCCACGACAAGTTCTGCAGCATCATGAACACGTACTGGTCCCGCTTCTCCTCCCACTGGGACGTCATGCTGCACGGCAGCCCCGCCGTCGACATGTTCCGCGGCCTGAAGCTGGCTGCTGGCGGCGAGCTGGGCATGGGCGTCGGCGAAGAGGAGTGGGGCAGCAGCGAGCGCGACGTCCTCGAGGACTTTGCCCGCCGCACAGAGGGCCTGGTCGATGTCATAGTATCGCGCTTCGGTGAAGCTTCGCCGCTGCAGAACACAAAAACAAAGGCGCATACAAGGGCACAAGAGGACGAGTCCGCCAACCCTTGGATTGGCTGTGGCGGCAACGTAGCTGCCACGGATGGCGTTGTCTTCTCGGGCGTGGGCGGGCTCACTCGGTCCTCGCTGCGTGACATTGCCCACTGGACCGAGGACATGTACCACTACGGAGACCATGCATACGGCATTCGAGACAACCCAACTTCAGACCGCAGAAGACGGCGAAGGAGGAACCCCAATGCCACAAACCGGCAAGCAGACCCGTCGCCTGCAAAGCCCACCACAGAAGACAAGTCGCAGCCCCACGACTCGGGCACCGGCGAGGCGCCTCGAATCCCACCCCCCATCGTCAAAGCAGTTGAAAGCTCCCTGGACAAGGCCTCACGAGCCATCGACGATGCGGAAGGCCGGACAGAGCCTGCTGCAAAGCAGGAGACCGGGCATATGCTGGCGTCGTTGGGTGACACCGAGACGTGGGTGAAGTACATGACCCTTGGCTACGGCACAGCATGGGGCGGCAAGAAGCAAGAAGCCACGGAAGAGCCATCGCCAGCACCAGCAACCAAGTCTACCACGAGGAGAGAGCCATCTCCAGAAGCGATGCGCTATGTAGAGCCCGCGCCTGACGTCGACTGGGTCGAAGAGAAACGCAAAGCCCAAGTGCAGTCCGAGAACAACGGTTACTTCCTCATCGGCCTCAAGGGCGATATGGTCGAGGCCGACATGGACGACAACAACGACGAGGGCAACTGGAACGCCCGCATCCCTCTGCGCACCGTCTACGTCGAGAAGATCAACAAGGGCACTTCGATCTCCGAATCCGACGAAACACCAGGCGAAGGCAGCAGCAACGAGCCCAGCTTCAACACCGCCACCAAGCTCGAAAAGTCGCGCCTCCGCCCTGTCGTCTACGTGGTACGTCCCCCCTTCCCACAACCCCTACCTCCGCTAACCTCCCGCAGCACCGCCCCTTCATCTACACCTTCCTGTTCGCGCACCGCACAGACTCCCTAAGCATAGCCTCCTCCTACCGCGACATCCACCACTTCTTCTCCCCCCTGCACCGCTCACTGGACCGCAACACGACCCCCTCCCGCGTCGCAGACCGCCTAGTCGCAGCGCGCGCCCACCAAACCACGACCGCAGACGCAAACACATCCCCCATCTACGACCTCGTCTGGGACCCGCGCACCCTAACCGTGCACTCCAGCATCCCCAACATCCCGGACCCGGGGACCCTCACCGCCGAAGGCCTGACCAGCGACGGCAGCGCAACATGGACGCGCATCGAAGCCCTAAACGTCCACGCCCACATCCTCGCCACCGCGCACTCCACCCGCCGCTCCTCCAGCGAAATAGAACGCACGTGCAAAACCGCCCGCGGCTGGTGGGTCGTGTGGATGCGCCTCCCACCGTCTCTGGTCTCAGCCTCTTCTTCCTCCTCCCAAGACTCCAACGCAGATGGAGATGCAGATGCCGACTCAGACACATCGCGCGCCGCGAGTCGCGGGTTCAATACCTCGGAGCTGCGCGAGGCGTTTTTGATTCGCCGCGCAAGGGACGGCGAGGTCGTTGCGAAGAAGAGCGCGGGGAGTCGCGTTGCGAGCGGGGTGTGGAGCGGGTTGGGCATGGGGGGTGGTGGTGTGAGTCAGAGTCAGAGGATGGGGGGGAAGGCTGCGGGATGGGGGCCTAGGGGGTTGGCCGAGGGGATTGGGATTGATGCGAGGCGCTATGTGGATGAGTTGCTGAGTTTGAATCGGTGAGGGATATTGGAGCATTGGTGCGGTGAGGAATATTGGAGGTATGGGTTGTTTGGTTTGGACCAGCTGTGAGCGCAGATGCATTGTTGTATCGTCTTGTATTGTAGTCGAATATCCCACAACGCCGTCGCCATGCATTCATCCTCTACAAAGCAGCAGCAGCAGCAGCGAACACACACCCCGACCTACCAATCATCTCCCCACCCCTCAATCTCATCATCCTTACTCTTAACCTCTTCCTTCTTGACCTCCTTCTTAGGCGCAAGAACGACCTTCCTCGCCGCTGCTCCGCCCGTGCTCGAGCGCTCCGCAACAATCGGCCGCTTGGCTGCAGGCGCCGTGGACATCTTCGTCAAGCCCTTGGGCAGCGGGCTCTTGACGGCTTTCTTGGTCTGGTTCTGCGCTGCCAGCCACCCGGCGAAGTCGGGCTCGCCTTTGTCGTCGAACGAGGTCGTGCTGATGGGTTTCGAGACGGAGGGGGTGCCCCAGGGATCCTCTTCTTCGTCTTTGGTGGCGTTGTCGTCGGCGAATCCGCCCCAGTCGCCGTCGAAGTCTTCGGCCTCGTCGTTGAATGCTGCGGCCGGGTCGGGCGACTTGATCGTCGGTATGTTTGCTGAGCTCTTCGCTGTGTGAAGTGGCATGCCTGGCTTCGAGGCTAAGGGTACGGGGGGTTTACTTGATGCTGTAGGCGGAACGGAAGAGGATCGATGGTCTGCAGCTCCGTTTGTTGCTGAGCTGGATTCTATCGTCCCGCTGGTTGATGCGAGCTTGTTGGTGAAGCTGGAGATGGCCCAGCCAGCCCAGCCACCTTCGTTCGCTGGAGTGCCTATGCGTGGAGTAGCACCACCTCCAGCTGCGAGGCCGGGCAAAGGAAGCACGCTGTCGGGCATGGTTGCGGCATGCTTCCGTATCCGAGTGATGTAGATGTCCACGCTTTTCTGCGCCTGATCTCGGATGAGCTTCTCCTTATCAACCAAGGCTGGACACATGATCGGCAACAGCTTGGTAGCACAATCCTCTTCGCTGAACAGGTCGGCTGTTGCTGCCAATGCAAGAAGGGCCGCATTACGAGCATGCACAAAAGGGTCCCGTAGGGAGCGCGCAAATGCGGCTGCGAGGACCTTTGCCCTGCTCTGTTGGTTGTTAGTAAAGCGATGCTATCAAGGTGCTTTAGACGTACGTTTGCCCCCAGATTTCGAGCGATTTTCCCTAAGCAGATGGTTGTGTTTGTACGAATCCCAGGCTGCTCGTCATTCGCCGTCTTTGCCAGATGTCTCAGAAGTTCGCCGTTTACAATCCTATCCGAAAGCTTTGGTACCACTGTGAGAACCGCTCTCACTGTCTGCTCACGAACAACAGGTGCTACGTCCGTGAAGCCGGTGACCTAACCGAATGTCAACATGTGGCGGCATTTTCAACTCTTGATAGACCTACCATTTGTGGAAAGATCTTGTCATTCACGAGTTTCTGTGGCAGGTGGTCAATCATCAGCGGCAGGTTATCCAGCAAGCAGACGCGGATGGCGCGGTCAGGGTTCGCAAACAATCGGACGACCACTGGTACGATTTGCGTCTCGTACTCCTCATCAGACAGCTTCTGCCCTATTTGCATGACTGTGCTGAAGACCTTAGCACCACCACCACCAAACTCTACGGACTTCAGTAGCTCTGGAAGCACCTTCATCTTGAAGAAATCTGCAGGGAAGTCGTCTGCCACCTTATCGAGCTTTCTATCACCAGTTAGTCGCTGTGAAAGGTTGTGTCTGACGTGCTACTTGCTCGAGTAACTCGTTTCGCTCGTCCTCGGCCTTCAACCCCAGGTTGTCAATATCCTCTGTAACCTGGATCAAAGGAGTCTGGAAGAAACCTCCTATCCGCTTGCCCTGGTCCAGGAACTGCCCCACACTCATTCGTGACTTTGGGTTGGGGTTTAATAGACGCTTGTAGGATTGATGCATGCTCGGGGGAATGCTCTTCATTTGCGCCAGCTGGTCGCTGCTGTTGTAGCTTCCGTTGAAGCACTCGAAAATCAGGACGCCGAAGTTGTATGCATCCACTGCGTGTGTAGGGTTCTGCTTGATGACCTCCCATCCTGCTTTTGAGATCTCAGGTGCCATATATCGCCCAGCATCTGGTATCAGGCCTCCATATGTTGGCAGAACAGAGTCGTCCTCTTTCACAGAGCTCAGCGCATCAAAACCGCCGAGTTTCCACTCTCCACTCTCGCCGAAAAACACTGAAGCTGGGCGTATACAGCCGTGTATCGAAGTAGCATCGGCGTTTACGAACTTGAGGGTTTTCGCAACGTTATGCAGTCCCCATTTCGTGGTCTCCTCTGTGAGGCTCTTCCGCTTGACGTGCCAGCTCAATGGCGTCAGTCTCTCGGTCGCGATATAGATATGGGTCTCCGACTGCACTCATTTAGCTTCCTTTCCCTTGAGACTCCTTTATAGACCCACCTCCTGTGTGTCGAGGACCTTCACCACGCCTGGGTGTCGCAGGGTTCGTAGTTTCCGGAGCGCATTGCGTGCGAGGGGCAATCGAGATTTATTCGCGGTTATGTCGAAGGAGAAAATACTGCACTTGGATCCATCGTCCTAGCAGGAGAGTTAGCTTGGCGGTATATAAAATGTAGATATCAGGGCCATACTCGCTTTGTGCCGTTGTGTAATGTCCAAATGGAGTCGTCAATGTCCACACGATCACCAAAGGTGTAGCCCCACGTTGGATAGCCCTTCGAGATCGCCGATGCTACTGCTGACTTGAGAAAGTCCATAATTACGAATTATAGCCCCCTCCAAAGGACGAGCGCGTTGGTGACTTGTTGACACACCAAGTCGCAACTTCCTGAGGACAGATGGGCCCCACATAATGACCTATGACAGCCTCAGGCCGCAACGACCCCTGCACGTGAGAGCGCGTCGCTTCTACGCGAGTCACCATCTCCACGACTAACCTCACCATCGTCCCGCATCGCACGCGATGCCGGTACCCCTTCGTGCACATGCCAAACGAGCCTCTGTGTGAAACATAGCAACGACAGGTACGTCAAGCCCTTACACTAGATACACAATCCGCGCGTGATGAGCATTTGGTAAAAGGTTAGATCGCTCTGCTGATGGTTTCCCTTCGGTATGCTTTGCGCGTCTGCTTGCGCGGACGTTGGAAGGCATGTAGAGGAGGAAACCTCAGTAGAGCGAGATGCTACCACTTGACGAATTTTACATGGCTGATGCGACCGTACCTCAACACATTATCATCCATTATGGCGGTAACGAGAACGCTGATTGTGAAATAGTGAGAAAATTTCTCTCAGGTCAGGTTCACCGCTTGCGCCAGAACCTGGATGTACGAAGACATCAAGGCCAAGAATGTCTGCTCCGCGCCATGTAGCTCAACAACCAGTAGACTGGCTTTGGACTTCATGAAGTCATCCGTCTTTATTCGCAAGAACTAGATATCGTGGCGTTGTCTGTCCCACCAAGCTCCACCATGGTCAACAGCACCCATTGACATGGAGAGAAGGAGTAGAAACAGAGACGTGCAAGTTCAAGCAGGCACCCTTGACCAAGGATAGTAGTGTCAGACTCCTGGGCAGAGTCTCAACAGACGTACTGGTCCAGATGCAATAGGTCGAAGTAACTTATGGGTACCCCAAATACTGTCCAAGTAGCTGTATTCGGACACTGTGAGTTCTCCAGTACCGTTTTCAGGTCTGGCATCGATCTAGTCGGTGGCGCCTACAGCGGCGCCGTTGCACAAGATATCCGTAACTAGGTCATCGGGCGAAGACTGATCTACGAATTGGTCAAGACTGGGAAGCCGCTCAATGAGGATCAAATGAAATAATCATCAGCCGCCTGGCAGATTACACAAACAGCCAAGGCCAGCACACATCCTTCCTCAAAAATTGAAGTAGTCAAGACAACGTCGAGTGGCAGAGGTACCGAGGTTATACAACGGGTAACAACGATGCTCTCACATGACATAGCGGGGTCTAACACCATCCAACACAAGGTACAAGTGCAAATCCAAGTACCATCAATCCGTCCCGAGACACCCATAAACATTTGAAACACCCTGTCCTCACCATAGGAATAACCACAGAAGATTGACATCAGAGTCAACCCACAATGCCCTACACCCTCAAAAACCGCAACGTCCTCATAACCGGCGGCTCAGCGTAAGCCTCTCACCCACTCACCACGCCACAAAGTGTCAAAGTGTCAAGCAACCCATTAACACCCCCAGCGGCCTCGGTGCCCTGCTCTCCACAACCTTTGCACACGAAGGCTGCAACGTAGCAATTAACTACTTCAACCGGCTGGAGCCCGCGCAGGCAGTGCAGCAGCAGTGTCAAGCGGCAGGCGTCAAGGCCGTGCTGATCAAGGCTGATATGACGAGTACGAGTGAAGCGGCGAGGGCTGTGCGGGAGACGGTGGAGTTGCTGGGGGGGATTGATGTTGTGGTTGCTAATGCGGTGAGTTGGGGGTATTTGGGTTGAAGGGAGGCTGGCTGCTAATTTGATGGGTAGGGGTGGACGAAGTTTTGCGAGTGGAAGGATCATGAGGGGATGACGGAGGAGGAGTGGGATAAGGTGAGTTTTGGACTTGTCCGACTCTTGGTAAAGTTGGTGGGTTTGAGGGTTTTACTAATATGCTCCTGACAGTGCTGGGCTGCTAATGTCAAGGTCCCCCGCGCACTGCTTCTTGCTGCGAAACCTACGTTCGATGCTAATCCTGATGGGGGTCAGATGATCACTACGGGGTCAATCGCTGTATGCCTCCCTCCCTCTATCTAACTTGCTCATCTGTCACATGTGTTCTGACTCTCATAGGGTATCGGCCAGGGTGGGTCCTCAATGCCGTACTCGATAACAAAAGCCGCTCAGCTGCACCTCGTGAAATGCCTCGCTGTCACGGAAGGGCCCAAGATCCGGGTCAACACCGTCTTGCCAGGCCTCCTGTTGACCGAGTGGGGCAAGAAATATAGCCCCGAGCACATCGAGGCGCTGAAGAATGCTGCGGTGCTGAAGAAGGATACGGGGTTGCAGGACTGCGTGGATGCGTTTGTAATGCTGGCCAAGAATTCGAGTATGACGGGTATGCGCATTCAGGTTGATGCTGGGCTGAATGTCCAGGGTGCATGATGTGGGTTCGTGTCGAATCGAATCGATGGCGACGTACTGTCTTCAGTCTTCGCAAGCTTCCGTGTCGTCGAGTGCGCGCACAACTTCTTCCATGTCCTTTGGACTCGTGATCGCCCACACGCCTCCGCCCTTTACTGCGCCTTTCATGCCGACCTCTTTGCCGACAAGATTTCTGCCTACTTTCCCAGGACCGATGCCTACGTAGCGGCGGACGTTCTCTTCTTCGTGGAGGTACTTGACGCTCTTCCACCATTGCACCGTTTCGACACAGCTACGTGCTAGTAGGTCTTTCAGCTGGTCTTTGCTCTCGTATGGTTTCCCTGTCACGTTTGACACGCATGGCATCAGGCCTGGCCATGTAACAATGTCGCTACCGTCTGGTTTCTTTTTATATAGCATTCGTTTTACCGTCTCGTAGGTGGGCTTCATAAGTGGACCGTGAAAGGGGGTATCGGACTTCAGCCTAACGTGTCGCGGATCGTGGCCACCGAATTGGCGCAGGTTCGTGAGAAGGGTGTTTATGCGCGCTATACTGCCGCTGAGCACGATCTGATTCTTCGAATTGATGTTTGCGATGAGGACTTGTTGTACGGCTGGGAGGTCGTCGTTGGAGTCGGAGCGCGAGCCGCCCAGGCGCAGAAACTCGTGTATTGCAGCCACAAGAGCTGTCATGCGTTCTTCTGATTCACAGACTAGGGCGACCATGCCAAACTCGCCGCCCTCGGCCTCGACGGCTTCTTTGCTGCATCTACTGGCCACTTCTGCGCGCCGCCGTACCATGTTCAGCGCATCTTGGAAGGTGAGATATCCTCCAGCTACCAGAGCAGCAAACTCGCCCAGTGAATGACCCAGCGTGATGTCGACGCGCTCAGATGTTTTGAACCCGAACTCTTGCTCCAGTATGCGCAGGATGAGGATGCTTGTCGCCATGATCGCCGGCTGTGCGTTCTCCGTGTACGTGAGCTCGGCGTTGGTGCCAGACTCTATGATTCTGGTGAGAGGTGTGTGCGGCAGGTTCAGTGTAGCGTCGATCTCCTCGAGGATTGGTTTCGCGGTGCGTGGGAAGGCTTCGAGCCATGGTGTGATCATGCCAACGCGCTGCACGCCCTGACCTGATGGCTGTCAACATCTCGATACTGCATGGTTGGCAAAGGGTGTGCACACACCTGGAAAGAAAATCGCAGTCTTCGGCCTCTTCGCTGTTGAATGCTGGCTGCTCATCCACCGCCGCGCTGCCGGCCGACTGCCACCACCATTACCACGACCACTTCTAAGCCCACCACATGGCGCACACGTCGCCTCAACACGCGGAAGAACTCGAAGAACCGGGGCGCAAGGGTGCGACATGGCGATAGGAGGTGTGTTGTTATTGTTTGCAGTGCATATTAGGGCATTGCTAATGGCTGGCGGAGCTGTGGAGATTAGGAGTGTGGGGGTGGAGGCTGAGGAGCTTGGGGCAAGCCAACGATGCCGGTCCCGCGGCCGAGGTCTGCTTTTCCGAAACTGCGAGGCTTTACGGAGCATCGTATGCCGAGGTGGGTCCACCTCTTCATCGTATCAGGCATAAGTTCTGTAGGTGGTCCACGACGTCCACGGGTAAACGCGAGAGCCTCTACAATCTATTTGCTCTAATAAGAATAAACCTACCTGACGACTGGATCTGCTGCCTCCTCATGCAGAGCTGTAAGAGATTAATACGCAGTAGAGCTTCGCCGTCAGCCGTTGCGCGACCCACTCACAAGACTTATACCTAATACGAAATGAAGACGCGTCGGGGAGATATTAACCTGTTTATTCTGTTGGTGCCTTAAGCTATGGACAGAAACCCTGGTCAGATTGCGTTGTAGTCCCATAATTTCTACCTACTCAAACAACATTATGGTTTATGCGAAGAGCCCACGACCTCGTTCAACTGTTTAAAAAATCAGCGTTGTTCCTCCTTAGTCCAGGTATCCCGATCGGTCTGGAATGGCACGTTCTACATATTATCGAAGTCCAGACCCCAGTCGTCCTCACCACCTCCGCCCATGTTCATGTCCATATCCATGTCCATGCCCATGCCAGTCATGTCACTCAGGTCGAGATCTGGCAAGCTTCCCAGGTTGGCGTTCATGTCATTCGCCATACCAGCTCCGGTCTCCATGCCTATGCTAGAAAGGTCTAAGCCTTCCGGGCCCGTAAGCTCTTCCATGCTACGCTCCAAAGCCTTCTTGTCCATGCTTGGTATCTCCATATCATTGGCTAAGCTAGCCGTGGCGGCGTCTTCCATAGCTTTGTTGATATCGTCGGAGATGTTCTGAGCTTGCATGCCGTTGATGCTAACGCTGGGAAGGCTAATGACAGGAGCTTGGAGGCCTGCTTGGCCCACGGATGCGAGCTGCGCCTCTACACGTCGATGCAGACGCACAATGGCTTCCGCACTCGAAGGATCTGTCGTGACTAAGCTGGCAGCGTTGTCGAAAACATGCTTTAGCATCTCGCGCAGATTCATCCTGGTCCGTGGCGGCGCCGGCGCAGGGATCGAGCTTCCTATCCAATCGACCGGTATAGGGCTGTCTCCAACGGTCGGCGCGCAGATGATCGACACGCCAATATCGAGTGCGGCTGCACCGTTACCAGCCTCAGTCTGCGCTTTGACCTCGTCTACGATCGCTCGCACAGTCTCATACGTGCCTAGCATTTTCGATGCTGCGTATACTTGCCGATGCGTATAGCTGGGCGGATTAGGGTTAATAGCAGCGGTAGACGCCCATTGTGCAAGCTGCTGTATAGTATGTCGCAGTGCTGTGTTCAATGTGTTGTTTGGTGCGTTCGTCCACTGCTCCAACTCTCTAATCGAGGCATACACGGACCGGTCATAGTGTGCGTTACCTTTGATGGCCTGTAGGAGAGGCTCGATGTTGGTTCGATGTGGTTCGCGACGCTGCAGTATGAGGAAGCATTTCTTGAGACGACTTGACAACATAGCTATAATCGTAGAGTGCATAGCTTGTGCATCTCCGGAGGACGGTACGGTGAGGATTGCCTCATGGAATATCCGCATCATCGCATCGAGGTCATTGTGCGTCTGTTTGAGGGCGTGGCTCGCCATCCAACTAAGCCCTCCGATCAACGAAGGCAAAAGGAATGTTTCGCCGAGATCTGTATATGTTGTCAGATTGCAATGAGTCAAGTTGGTGGTAAGGAAATGCTCACACTCCAGGCCGCTTTTCACGGTCTCATGTGACAGGACGCCGGCAGAGCACGCCATGACTGTCTGGCTGAAGAACGTTGGCACTATCAAGTAGAAATCTTGGGGCCGACATGAAGCGAACACATCGTTACTGAGCCCCTCGTTGCCGGAGTCGTACAGCCCCTTCAGCCAGCTTGCAAGGTGTTTGCCTTGCTCTTCTGTCATATCGTCTGGAGCAATGCTGTGGTTGCCACGCTCAATCAGTCTAGCAACGAATGAACTGTGGCTGATTCCAATGTCATGATGCGTGAGATCATAGCGATACACAAACGCCATGATCAGGACGAGTATAGCTCCAAACTCATCGTACACTGGTTGATACTCGCCTGGCAATGTCAGTAGTGGTATTTTGCACAGGGTATGTTTTCCGACCTTGATCGCTGTCATAATGCCAATCTTCAAGGAATTGACACAGCGGCCGCAGGATGCTGGCAGGCGAGGTGAATTGCAACATAATGTCCAAGCATTGCGGTTTCTTTGACAACAGATTGCAAATCTGTTTGAGATACATTGTCACCTGAGTCTCGCAGAGATGCGCTATAGACTATTAAATGCTTAGTACGGGTCCATAAATTATGAAGCATCAACTCGTACCTCGGTGATGGCACCAACAATAGCGCCAGCATTACCATCGAGATTCTCCATCTCATCGATGTAAGCATTGACTTTGTCGAAGTTGTTCTTGCACTGGTCCAGTAGCGTCTTCTTGTCATACTTGGTCGCGGGTGGCCCTTGTATGGGCGGCTCTCCCAGGAGTCGCTCGACAGTGCTCGTAGCAATGTGTCCGTGAAGCGCACAAGCGTTCAGGAAGTCCTGCCTCACATCGGAAAGCGAGTTGTTCCCACCCATGATGTCGTCGAAGCCTTGGGAGAACGCAGGAAAAGCATTAGGGTCAACGTGACTGAGAGCTTGCGTAATGCAAATTTCAGGTGTCATTGGGTAAATCGACCCTGAGAGTTGCGACAGTAGTACAGGAACCTTGTTGATCAGAAAGGACTTTAGACAAAACATTGTCGAGCTAGGTTCACTGCGGTACATCGCGTTGGCAAGGACATCGAATGAAGCGGTGATCAGATCTGCGGCCATGTTCTGAGCGTCGATCTGTCATAAGTCAGTATCGGTCAAAGTTTTGTTTCGAAGCCAAAGCACCTTGTATCTTGAATGTAAGTAGTTGATGATTGTAAACTCGTCCGTGAGCGGGCGGGCAACAAGCTACAGTCAAGTTAGCCTTTGATAGACATGGAGACTTTGAGACCTACCAAAGAATTAAGAAAAACGTAGAGTCCAGCTCTTGTAGATACAAGTGGCAAATCCATGACCGCTTCGAGTTGTAAAGCTGCCACTTCGAGGTTGGCGTGCTCGTCTGGCACCCCTTCAATATCTGCGGGTTTCTCGTAAAGACTGTGTTGTTTTTGTGACATCTCCAGTCTATTGGCAATCTCCAACGACGATTGAGACCCCAAGGAGTTGTGAGACAGAAAAGGAATGAAAGATGCCAACGATTGAGCCAAACGTTTTCGCAGATCTGGGACTTGTAAGCATGGTCGTCGATACATATGTGTCTTATTGGAGAAGGGTGGAGGATGTTATAGAGATACTCACCTATAGCAGTGTGGTGGTTCAAGATGAGCAAGATCTTGGAGTTCTCGATGAGACCGACGACGAGAACGCCCAGAGCTTCGCGAATGTTGATGGACTGTTGTTGGGGTTGTTGCGAGATACCTGCCATAGCCTGTATCATCGTGTCGCTGGTGTGTGAAGTTACCATGGCTTGCATCCATCTTGTAACAACGATGAGCGTTTGCATCCCCTCGGTGTTATTTGTAGGGCGATCCTCGGCAGCGAAGGCTTTGTGAAGACGGTGGCATACAACCTCCTCCAACTCGGATGCGTTGTACCATCTTGGCTCACTCGCAGTCGCGTGGTCGTCAGTCTTGAGTAGACGATCCTTTGAATAGTAGAATATCGCAGACAGAGCGTCTGACGCGTCCACTTTCTTCAGCGCTAGCAGACGCTCAAGGTAGACGATCACACGAGGGTCAACACTACTTGCGCGTGCAGCGCGCGGTCTCAACAGAAGGCCAGCGAGCTTGCGTCCAGGTAGCGGTGATGTTCGGTACAGCTGTGCAACTGCAGCGTCGAACAGATCGGCCGGCACTCGCTGGCTCAGGCATCGGTCAAGGAATACCGTCCATTCTTTAACCATGGAGTCCATGATCCATCGACCGAGTGCTGAACAGCCCGTATAACCGAGGTGCTGGGGTGCAGCTAAGTATATATACCAATAATAGAATTGCTAGTCGGAGTTATTGGTGAAGGGTGCTGGGACGAGTGGTGAGGCTAAGAACAACCATAGGGACCAACTTAGCCGAAAGGTCTGTGCTGGATTCGAGCACTCAGCCTCTGTTTCATTACACGTCAACCAGGGTCTATTCATGCGTTTAGGGAAACCGCATCATCTGCTTGTGAGGAATGGCAACGATGATGCAACGTAAGCGTGCCTGGTAACACGGTTCGGACAAGGCGTTGCAAGGGTCATGAAATAATTGCTCTTTCGAATCGCGCGGTTTTCCGCCTAGGGCGCACATCGCCTTTCGCGCCGCATCGTATCAAGATAACCGAAAAAAGACCAACTCGAATAGTAGCATACAGATCGTTTCCATGCAGTAGCCATGCGTCATCGCTAATCTCGGCCCGTTACGGGTCTTCCTGTCCCAGGGGTCGGGCGCCTCTACCCGACCAACGTGTAGCTGTCGTCAACCCTGGCGGTGCCCAAACACCATGCAACGCCAACCACTTAATCTGACTCTCTAGGATTCACGGCGCCGAGCATCTGGGAAGCGGTCGTCTGCATCTGGAGCCCGGGGCCCTACCATCCAATCCTCCATCGCCAACCACTGACTCCAGGTCTTCTCGGCACCCTCAATTTCCGCCAGTTGAACGTCTTGTAGAGGCTTCATAAACGGGACTGTTTCGTGTGGAGACATGTCGTACTGGCACTTGACTTTGGCCCATCCCACACTTTTGGCTGCGAAGAGGTAATTCCGCCTTTCGCACTCGTGGACTGGGCCCACACCCTTTTTCCAATCATCGCCAAAGAACCCATGCATGACGGCGGCCTGGTCCATTCCTGTGATGACGAGACGCCGTATGAAGGGAATCAGCGACACCCACGCCGGTGTTGGCTGGCCTTTTGCGTTGAGGATTGGTCCTTGTCGAGGCCAAGGCTGTGTGTATGCTGCTGGGCCAGATGAATGTGGCAGGGGGCCTGACGAGCTCATGAGGGGGTGGGGCGTCCATTGGAAAGGTAGACATATGTTGATCAGAGCAGCGACGACCTGAACCGTGTTGTCATGTTGGGCGTGGTCCAGGAAATAGCGCTGGCAGCTCTGGTAGGCTGGATGCCAGTCAAAAATGTCAAACTGCGGTGCAGCCGAGTGATTTTGGCCAGAGGGAGAACCTGTGGAGGAGGTATTGCTTGCACCGCCGGCAAAATTTGATGCTCGTGGGATGGTTGGGTAGCCAGCAGGGAAATTGGTCGTGAATCCAGGAAGGCTTGCCATGATGAGGGCGAGATGGCAAGGAGAAAGCGAGAAAGCGACTACTGCAGGAACGAACGTTGTTAGCAAAGCCTGGTCGGCGGGCGGGCGGGCGGGAACGCCAGATTTTAAGTGAACGCTGTACTCGCAGCGCGTACCTAGCTTACGGTAATGGTCGCAAAAACAGCTCGATTGTAGAAAAGCTGGATGGTCCGGCTGCTTGCTGGTGATTTGGGCAAGAATTGAGGCTTTCGAGGTCTCAGGGTCTCAGGGTCCACTTGCAATGAATGGGTAGATAGTCGATGACGACAGCGAGCAGTTGGCGATGGAGTCCCGTGTTGCTATTCGGCGCTGGGGAGATGAGAGATGCTAGCGAGCGTTATAGGGGATTTATACCTCGGACGCTGTGTTGCGAGAGAGAGTGCTGAGGCTAATGGAGGTGCAGGGCGTGGCTCGGCCGCCGCCGCTCCAAGCTCTCAAGCCTCCCGTAGGTTTTATTGAAGCCTCAGTTGACGCATTTTGGAATCATCCTGGAGGAGATCAAGTCGAGCCTCGAGCCACCCTCCGGCTCCATTGAGCCTTCCTGGCTGGACCGGGCCAATAGGTTTGTTGCGTTCGCTCGGCGGACGGGGATAGCGCAACGTGTGGCTTTGCAGATGCGGTTCACACACGACTCGTGTCGTGTCTTGCGTCTTGGGCCTTGAGCTTGCCATGCAGAAGGGCTCTAGCACCGGCCTGCCAAAGCGCTGTACTGTAGCCGTGGCCGATGCAACCGTGAATGATCGCCGTTCACTGTCCACACCACGACAGCACGCAGCGCTATGCGTGGATGCAGATCGCAGTGCATCTCAGCTGCTGACTGCCCTCCCTGCTGCCCCCCTCCCTGGCCCCCCTCCTGCTCCGCGCACCGGTGCCATGTAGTAGAAGATTTGTACATGGTCGACTGCAGCAGGCATGCACGCCCAGACAGGCAGGAGCCGCCGAACCATCCAGGCGCGTCAGGCCCACAATCGACACGGCGAGGCTCGTCCGCTGCGTCCGCTCACCATCACCAACTTTGCCATCGACGAGCTAGAACTGACAGGCGCCTCAAACGCCCCAACACCTGCAAGGGTATATCAAATCGTTTCTCCCGGTAGCACCACCCATTGCAGCGGTTGCGGCAGCGACGATTGTCCCATTGCAGAGGATTCAGGCACGAAACTGTGTACGACGGCTCCACAGCTGCCTCTACCCGGTGTACGGTAGCGCGTACAACCCAATGCAGATTGCCTCGTCGGCGATCAAACACGACCGCGAGGCTGCACATGTCGCACAAAACGCAGCCATTGCATCTTCACCATGTTTGTGTTTCCTCATGCGCAACGAGCTGTTCGCCGAATGCGCGCAGTCGTGGGCAGAAGAAGCAATTCGCTTCCTGGGTCGAGCGCACACCCACCACTAGTCACCGGACGCTCAGCCTCACGCGGTCCATTGCTTTTATGCATGAACCCGTCGTGGTTCTGTCCAGCTGGACAAGGTACGCAGAAGTAGCACTGCCATAAGCGTGCATGTGGTAGCTCGTCGTGTGCCTGCACCAGACTGCCGCCCCCTCCGTGTAGAATGTACCATAGTAGGTGCGTCAGGCCAGGTACATACATGCGTGCAAGCGAGATGATGTAACGGTTGAATTCGCCGACGTTGGCGCCGAGCATGTCCACACAGCACGTCACTCACTTGTCAACATCGTGGCTTATCCTTCTGCTGCATCGCGCACTGCGCATCGTTGACACTACACATCTCAATACGAGGAAATCCCAACATGGCACAGAACACATTCTCATTGGCTTCGCGTACCAAGGTCCGTCGTCAGTGTCGACATACGGTCAAGCGCCTCCGTTAATTAACTGTCTCTAGCTCGCCAATGGGCTCTCTATGCCAACAATACATCTCGGTGTCTACCTGACTTCGGGAAAGGAAACCTACCAAGCGGTTCGATGGGCGCTAGAGGTATACTTCCTTCTGTTCTCAGTCAAAGTCCCGTGTGCTAAACTTGCTGATGCCGGCAGTCTGGATATCGCGGGTAAGCCGATCATATACCCCCCTGTCTTGTATAACCATTGACGACCACGCAACAGAGTGGACTCTGCGCAGATGTACCACAACGAGAAGGAGTCTGGAAAAGCCGTTGTGGACTTTCTGGCCAGTGAGGACAACGTCGACTCTCTCAAGCGTGAGGACATCCACTTCACCTCCAAGTTGGCGTCCAACTCGTCCTATGAAACAGCTCGAAAAGCTATCAAGAAGTCGGTCAAGGAATGCGGACTTGGCTACATCGATCTGTTTCTTCTACATTCGCCATACGGCGGCAAGAGCGCACGACTGGACAGCTGGAGAGCCGTCGAGGACGCTATCGATGACGGCGAGATCAGAATTGGAGGCGTGTCTAATTATGGTGTCAAGCATGTACGTCTCCTTCCTGTTCATCCGCCCGAATGTTGTCGCCAAAGGTGCCTTGCGCCGGATAGCGAGCATCCCGATGTTGTTGTGTAGCCACACGACAGTCTCTTGCCCCTGATATCAATTGTGACTGGTCTCTTGGGCAATTTCGCACGCGCTCGGAGCAGACAACTATTGGCCAGAGCCGACTACCACGCATTTGCTGTACTAACAACACTGCAGCTGCAAGAGCTTCTCGATTCGAAACCGCGAATTGCACCGGCGGTCAATCAAATCGAGGTGCATCCATTCAACACACGGACGGACATCACGTCCTTCTGCCAACAGAACAACATTGTTGTTGAGGCTTATGCGCCTCTTGTCCGAGCTCTGAAGATGAAGCATCCCAAGATTGCATCTCTCTCAAAGAAGTACTCATGCTCTCCTGGTATGCAAGCCTGTCCCCGTACCGTATCAAGTCCCTGCTGACACAACAATAGTAAGTGTGTTGCAGCCCTCGACTCAACTATTCACCCGAGAAGCCCCTGAATGTTCTTCGAACTTTTGACCTTCCGGCATTCCTGGATCGTGCTAACCGATCGCTTGTTGTAGGGACAACTACTGGTACGCTGGAGTTTACAGCATGGCTACGTGCCGTTGCCCAAGAGTGTGAAGAAGGAGCGCATCGTCGAGAACTCGGAGGTCGGAGGGTTCGAGATTGAGGAGGGCGATATGAAGGCGATGGATGGTCTGGATGAGTATCTGGTAACCGGTAAGTCCCTCTTGACAGCTGTCCGATGCGCATCTTTCATGGTAGAGCGAGCGATTTCGGCGACATGATCTCCTCAACATCCTTCACTTGGGCTAATATGGTTTCCGCTTCCAGACTGGGACCCCACAGACTGCCCGTAACGTGGTTAACGGAGAAATGGATGCGTGGGGGTACTCGCAGGACGGTACAGCATTCTAGGCGAGAGCCGCAATGTATCAGGCCTCCATCAGGAGACAAGTTCTTGCCGATGTGTGCATATGTACTGCGCAATAATCACGGCGATGCCGTTGCATAAGGTGCTACTGTCGCGTGCTACCCTGACAGCAGCACAAGCCACTTTTCCGCGGTCCATTTGACGGTCGTCGACCTTGGCACGTGAATGTACCCCACCAAAGTCCGGATGGGGTCAAGTGCCCCACGAAGTTTGAACCACACGTAAGAGCCCGACACCGCGCCGTGTGCGCCCGAAACCGGCAAACGCTCTGGTGCGTCTTGCCTATGGATGACGACCAAGAATTACATCGCTCTGCTAGCACACCGTGGCCGGAGCCCTCGCGGTATCTCGACGCGTTCGCCCCCGCGATGCTTCTGATTGGCCGCGCAGCCCTTATCTCTATCAGAGTACACCATGGAAACGAGTAGCAGCATACAGCATGGCGGCGACAGGAGCCACTCACCACTGGGAACGCTTCTCCGCGTGCGAAATGTCGGCCACTGACGTTTTCAATTCGAGTCTTTGCTTCTGGTTCGTCGCAGCAGGCTCATCCCGCCAATATCCTACAGGTATAGGTAGACCCTAGGCTGAGCGTATATATACAGCTGTCTGCTCGTACATGGACCTGCCATTCCCTCGACAACCATCTTGCTCCGATTCACTTCACGAGCTTCACTCCTTCTTCCTCACGAATCAACACCACATTACCCTCCCATCCACAATGTCTGAGCCTGAGTTTGAGCAAGCCCGCAAGGGTAGGTACCTCCTTTACCTACATAGCCAGAGCACCTCCTCGCCGAGAAGCTTTGGACTCAATTGTTTCTCAATTCAGTACAACTTTGCTGACTTGAACTCATAGAGCTCGTCTCCACCCTCGAATCTTCCTCCCTCTTCCAGAAGAACCCCGAGTACAAGAAGGCCCTCGAGGTTGCCTCGGTTCCCGAGCGCATTATCCAGTTCCGCGTTGTTTGGGAGAACGACAAGAACGAGTGTCAGGTCAACAAGGGCTACCGAGTGCAATTCAACTCTGCTCTCGGTCCCTACAAGGGCGGTCTCCGTTTCCACCCCACCGTCAACCTTTCCATCCTCAAGTTCTTGGGTTTTGAGCAGATCTTCAAAAATGCTCTCACCGGCCTGAACATGGGCGGTGCCAAGGGAGGTGCCGACTTCGACCCCAAGGGCAAGTCCGACAACGAGATCCGCAAGTTCTGCGTTTCTTTCATGAGGGAGCTCAACAAGCACATCGGTAAGTCCCACACTCCTTGCACGCGCTGCGCCCCTAGTGGGGCCGTGGTATCCATCAACAACGGTCCTGCATACTGCGTATCTGGCAGATGGGTACGCCGACCAACAGGACCAAGCGGGCTGTGACTAGCTTTATCTTGTCCTGGTCGCCGGGACACATCCGCCGAGATGCACAGCTGCGTTCAGCTTCCAATAAGCATTTTACTTACGTAAATGACAGGTGCCGACACGGACGTTCCTGCGGGTGACATCGGCGTCGGTGGACGTGAGATTGGATACCTCTTTGGCACATATAGGGCTGAGCGCAACCGCTGGGAGGGTGTCCTTACCGGCAAGGGTGGCGCATGGGGAGGCTCTTTGATCCGTCCCGAGGCCACAGGTTTCGGTCTTGTCTACTACGTCGAGCACATGATCACATACGCCAGCGGCGGCAAGGAGTCGTTCAAGGGCAAGCGTGTTGCTCTGTCCGGATCCGGCAACGTTGCTCAGTACGCTGCGCTTAAGATTATGGAGCTCGGCGGTATCGTCGTCTCTCTCTCCGACTCCAAGGGTGCTCTCATTGCCGAGGGCGACAAGGGCTTCACTGCCGACGACATTGAGAACATCGCTACCCTTAAGCTCCAGCGCAAAGCTCTCTCTGCTCTTGAGAACCACAGCTTCAAGTACGTCGAGGGTGCACGCCCCTGGAAGGAGGTTGGCAAGATCGACATTGCCCTTCCCTCAGCGACACAGAACGAGGTCTCCGAGGACGAGGCGAAGGCTCTCATCGAGGCCGGTGCCAAGTTCATCGCCGAGGGTTCCAACATGGGTTGCACCCAGGAGGCCATTGACGTCTTCGAGGCTCACCGCAAGGAGAAGAAGAGCGACGCCATCTGGTACGCACCCGGAAAGGCTGCCAACGCCGGTGGTGTTGCCGTCTCTGGCCTCGAGATGGCCCAGAACTCCCAGCGTCTATCCTGGACTTCCGAGGAGGTTGACGAGAAGCTCAAGAAGATCATGAAGGACTGCTTCGACAACTGCCTCGAGACCGCCAAGGAGTACATCACCCCTGCCGAGGGCGAGTTCCCCTCCCTTGTCGGTGGTGCCAACGTTGCTGGTTTCCGCAAGGTCGCTGCTGCTATGCACGAGCAGGGTGACTGGTGGTGAACAGTTCGCTGTTGAACCGCGCAGTTATTGTACATGATACCTATGATTCCTCCTTCACTTTGGGCATGGCGTTTCGGCATATGGGACGTATCACATAGATACTGGATACCTTTGATGAATAGAATGATACCACACTTACAGTCATGCACTCACTAATCTTGACATGCTATCTCATCACACGGCTAATTGCAAATCTACTACAAATGTGCACCCAGAACTCCCTTCAGCTACCCCGCCACAAAACCACCCCCATACCCCTCAATCTCCGCCAACCTGCCCTCTCTACAAACATGCTAACCCCCAATTACTGCACACACACAAGCAGCAAATCCAACCCCTCGCCACAGTGCCCTAACGCAATTACATCAGCAAACACATAGCAAGTAAACACACCTTCCCACGCAAGCGGTTCCATATCCGTTTCCAGCTAGCGCACAACTACAAGCATGACACATCCCGGCCCGACACTCCCCCAACCAGCCATACACCAACCAACCAGTACCACCCGGCGCGCCGCTTCTGGACACAAAACCAGCCGATTTCGTGTAGCTATCGAGTAACGTATCAAACCCCGGCGCCTGGGCGTGTTGGTATCGAGTAAGAGAAACTTGCGGCGGCGGACCCTTTTTTGGCGCCGGGATACTTGGGTCTGGGTGCGGCGAGACGCGTCGGGGGTGTGGGGTTCGGGTGGTTTCGGAGCGAGATCAAGGAGGGAGATGAAGGGGATCTTATCAGATGGTGATGTGGGATGTGAAGGGGAATTTTCGGGTGAAGGGAAGTTGTGATACGTAATTAGATGTGGAGTTGCTGTGTACTTCAATTTTCATTTGTCTTGCATTTTTGTACATCCTGGTGTGTGCCTTGTACCTGACAGACATTTTACTTCTAGGCGAGGGTCAATGGCAGCCCCTCCCACCACCGTCCGCCGCCTCACCAGTCTTCTCAAAGCCCACCCTTACTTTTACCCAAGAACCGTAGTCCACTCCTTCAACAATTCGTCGACTGCACTATCAGTATCCCGCTCTTGCGGGGAAGGTGTATATTTACGCGTATTGTACGACGCTGCCACACACGGTTTCTGAGGCCCAGACATAGTCCTTCGATCGTTTGACGGTAGCTTAGGGTGGTACTGGCCATGCGAGGGTCTGCTTGGCATATAGTACATGCCGCCACCACGAGAGTGGCTCATTGGCATGGGCTGGTAGGTCTTATGGATACGCTGTCTTTGTAGCTGCTCTTCGGGTTCTGGGATTGATGCGTTGGGGCGTTCATTGCGCGGTTGCAGGCCTGAGGAGGCCACGGCGTGTTGTCGTTTGGCAGGCGCGGTTCGAGAGACGGGGATAGAGGCTTTGCGCGAATGTACTGGCAGCTCGAGTGTGTCTGTTGGCTTTGTCGAGGCAGTGTCTCCAGCCGCAGCCATGTTTGCTGCGTAGGCTTTTTGCTCTTGCTGATTCCGAGCTTGCTCGCGGGAGGGGCTAGAGATGACAATTTTGTTCTCTTCGCGCGTCAGGTTTGCGGCAATATCAGGGTCGAGCGCATCTTGTCGAACGCTTTGCTCACATCGACGCCTCTGCCTTGTCTTATCATGTTCAGTAACCTTGGGGTTGCCGTCACTAGCCAGAGCGACTGACAGCTCTCTCGAAGGCCCACTGCAGACCTTCCATTCTGAATCAATGACGTTCTCGGACGTTCGGCTCCATACATCCTCGTTGATGGCTTGCGACTCCTGTCTGGTGGCTGAACGTAGAAGCATATTTAGGGTTTTGGCTGGAGCTAGCTGTTCTTCTCCCCTGATATCTTTGGTTGCCAGTCTCCCATTCTCAAGCTGCCGCTGCTTCACGGCGTGATCGCTGGTCTGCACCTCCACAGCGCCGGTCGTAGATGAATACAGTTTGTGCTTCGAGCTTCCAAGCATTACCTCATCAAGATGACCACGTGTGCGAAAGTATGAATCTACAAGGTTCTGGTGGTGCTCTGAATGGTCGCCACCGGGCTCAGTCGCAGCGAGAGCGTTTTGTAAGGTTTCGATGTGCGCCAAAAGGTTGCGAACGTGATCTACGCAAGTCGCAAGACTTTGGACAGTGATGGTGGAATTGATAGTCGAAGCAGCCATGACAGGATCTGAAGTTGCACTGAGTTCGTCCCCATCAACGAGAGTGATGTCTGTGCTCGCGCTGTCCCTGCGCAGAAGGTCGTCGTGTTTCTTAGTTGACTGGTCCTTTTTTTCCAGTAAGTGCCTGATCTCCTCACGCTGCCGTTCTTCTGCTGCACGATCCAATTTCCTTGATGCAACTTGATATGCATGCGTGAGAACTTGCATCAAAAGCTGCAACGTGCTCTTTAATTTGTCGACGTGACTGCGCAAAAGCTCCAGCTTTGAGTCGCGGAAGGGCAGGATCAATCGGCCGAAAGCGTTTTTCTTGCTTTTCTTGAGTGTAGCATCAATTTGAGCAAAGAGAGCAGAACACTCTTTGATCGTGTCGTTCGCAGTCATTACGGCTTTCTTGGACATCAGCGATGCCGTCTCTTCGTGCTTGAACACATCTCCCAGCTCTTCAATGACGATACTTGTCATCTTAATCTCAGAAGCGATGTCTTTGATCCTACGATCCGCCGTTGCAACCCCATCGACGTAGTCGTACAACGTCTTGGACAGCTGGACTCCCGCACCAGCCACCTGGATAACGCTTGCAACGAGGCCTAGGACTTCCGCCATGATCGTGTGGGCTACATCAGCAGAGTTTGGAGGAACTCAGAATGGTTATATACGCAGAGAGGTAGACATTATATACGATTATAGACGTCGTGCAAGTGAGATTTGTTAGGCGGTCAGCTCCTAGTGGGGTTGCATGAGGCTGTGCCAGCACATATGTGGCCGATAATAACTTTGCGCCTCAATACCGCTAAGCTGAGCCTCGTTGCGGCATTACAAGCTTTCGACACAGAGTGCAATACAGCGACCTTCATGTCGTGCAGGAAGATGTCTCAAGGTCCGGCCTGAAGGCAGGTGGGATCTTGTTGGCTGGCCGGCAGCCGGCTTGCACGAACGTCAAGTATCGAAAGGGGCATGGCGCACACCAGAAACCTGCCTCTTCCAAGCTACCCTGCCGCCGACGCCATCGAGCATCACATCGCTCTGGGCCTCCCGCCTTACTTAACCCCCACTGGTCGTGATCGTCATTAAACTCTTGTCATTGGGTGCCACAATCGTGTGCGCCACAAACTCCAGTATGATATCATGGGTCCTAGGCGGGGGCTGTTTCTACCCGTCTCAGCGCTTGAAGACCTGGCGGCATTCTCTTCTTCCTCTTTCATACTCAGATCCTTGTTCATGGATCGTTGTAGTTGGATTTAAACCACGATCATAAACACACCATCCAGTGATAATCGGCCAACTGCCATGCAAGAGTCGCGACAACCGGCGAAACTACAGAAGCGAAAGAGTCGAGAACGACAAGACTTCGAGAGAGCAGAACTGGAACGAACGCAGATGTCAGGAGGCCTGGCCAATCATACTGCAGCCTCCTCACAATTCCAAGAACCCTCCGACACCATGTCTGGCGCGGAGAAAGAGAAAAAGTCAAGATGGAGACTCTCAGGCTTCCACTCGAAGAACAAAGACAAGGATAATCAGAACGAAACGATTCGAAAAGAGTCTTCAGCCAACACATTCGATTCAGCATACGCGAGTAGTGAGCCCAGTAGCAGTGCGAACCCTAGTTTCTCAAGCAATGCACGACCTATCTCAGGAGAGCAGTGGGTGCCTCCTCCAGCACCACCTCCGGTTACAAACCAACAGCAGGAGTTGCACCAGCAGCGGGGGCAAGCTTATCCCCAGGGACTGGCGACTGAAGTAATACCACCAACACCACCAGCGGACACAAGCCGTGCTCCTCCCACCCAGTCTGCGTACGAACACTATCCTGTACCCCCTCGCTCCCCTGCACGCTCTCAGAATGGAGGCTTTGCCCCACCTCAGCAACCACCTCAGCAAGCCTCAAGCACTGAGAACGTATCACGGGAAACGCACACAGACAACAGAACAGGGAACGTCGTAACAACAACGACCACAACGACGACTACCACAACAACAATCACTGGTCCAGGCGGCTCTACAACGACGGAGCAACCACTTGGTAGCAATGCGACCCCCAGCGTCACTAGCATGTCGGGACCGAGTCCACCAACTCCGGCTCCAGTCTCGCCTGTGGTTCAAACGCCAGCCCCTCAGCACCACGACATTGAGCCTCTCCCAACTCAACCGTCAGTAAACATTCCTGTGAATCCTTCACCACCAATACCTAATAAGAGCAATATTCGACATAGGGTCGAGCTGTCTTCTGTCTCTCCTGCCGTTGAGCACCAGAACCCTATGAACAGGACGACAACAAACGAGCCAGTGAGCCCGATAACGCCTGCGAGTCCAGGACGGGCAAACTTCTCCTACCCTTCGCGGGCGATTCCGCCAGGCGTTCCGCGGCAGGTGCCAGCTGATCAACAACACGCAGAGCATTTGCAATCGCAGCCTCAAGACGACCCCAGTCGGCCAATACCGTATCGCATGGGACATGCTCCGCAGCAGGGTGTGGATCACAACGTGCAGAAACAGTCGACCATGGCCAATCTTCGGGCAGCAGCAGCTGGTATTCACGTAAGTGTTGAGAGATTCTAGCATAATGTTCTACATGCTGATAACTGTATAGGGCGCATCAGAAGCTCTGCGAGGAACTTTCAATGACTCGATCGACCGTCGATTCGTCGCACCAGACAACGCCGTACACGCAAAGAACCAGGCGACTATCGCTGCCGGGCGCCAGGAGATTGAAACGCAACACTTTACACCGCGCGAGCATCATGCCCGACCACCCGCGGCTGATGCGCCACCAGTCCCTCCTATCAAGACAGCATATGGGGGTCCGCCAGTATCTGGCTCACAAGTTGAGGGTGGCAGCCGTGGCGCGAAGCTGAGCAGCTTCTTGAAGAAGAAGATGGACCTCGATGGATCGGAGGCGGCGAAACGCTATCAGACGGGCAATAACGTTCATTGAGGGCATACAGGAGCATGGATAGGCGTAGGGTTTGGAGCATACCATGTCAGATATACGTACCAGTTTGTTTTTCAAGCGACCAAAGCAACCTGGCTGATCTGCGAATGAAATGAAAGATTGGCTACATTCTGTGCTGACACGTGAAGAGCAAGTCGAACCGTTCAAATTGTGTGAGGATGGCCTCAGGTTATTCAAGGTCGATGCATGATCCTTGAACCACGAAGATGAAGGCTACTCGCTTCCACCGGTGATTCGTATCACATACAAAATGCCTTCCGCGCTGTTTCCTTGACTGTGATTTGTCGATTTTACGATGACCGCCGAACATGGATTTGCGGGTAGTCAAACCCCGGACCAGAGATCTTCGAAAATCTTAATTGGCAGACCTTCTTCTCACAGTTGTATTGACGCCTACTCGACCCCTCCAATAATGGGTTCTTCATCTTGCAGTCACACAGGATCCAGCCCGAGATCCGAGAACATCCTTGTTAGAGACTAGGCGGTGGGGCACGCCAGTGAATTTGGTTAGAACCGCGCCCCACACACATTCAAATCAAATTTCAGCCGACGCACGGTATTTATGCAGAGGCAGGGCTGCTGCCGCCGCATTGAAACTCACTATAATAATGCTACAACTGCTCCAGATTTCATCAAAGGAGTAACAACTCAACTCACGGGCTCGTGGTTTAGTGGTATAATACTCCCTTAGCATCGCAGCTTCATTGAAGCCTGTAATCTTACCTGGGAGTGGTCCGGGGTTCGATTCCCCGCGAGTCCATCTTTTTGTCATTCTTTTGCACCCATGAACGTCTTTTTTTGGGTCGGCGGGAGCCTGGGGTGATGTGGAGGGCTCAGGGTGAATTGGGGGTCGATGGGCGGCCGCCAGAGTTTTTAGAACACTAGACACCCGGATGTTATGCACGAACGCAAATCACGACCAGCGGGAGCAGCTGTACTCCTCACAATTTTCAAGAACCGTCTTTGGTGTCTAGACTTCTGATTAAAAGCGATGGTCAAAGAGGAGGAACGAGTGGCATGAAACGTCGATTAACTCGATCTATTGTCGTAATATTTCGGCTGTGTACACACAAGAAACCATGCCTTTGACAATTTGAGCGTTACTCGACAATACCGAAAGACCTGCACCCTCTGGAATGGCTTCAAAGAGTTCTTTCGTCTGCACTATCTCAAACACACAATGTGGACTCGCCTTTCAAGATGACCACGTCAAAACAGCCAGCAAGCCCTCGAACCGTGAGCATCTTTCCCAGCTACATTGGAGCTTTTTCCCCACCAAACATGACATCCTCGACATTCTTCCCGACCCGTTGGCCATCTTCCACCTATGGGCCAGGCCTGCACAATTCTGAGATCCACGCAGAACAAAGCTCATGCGCGCGTGGCTGGAATGCAGCCAGAACCGCACTGTATCTCCAAACCCTCTACATCGACCTGCAGTCACTGGATACAGACCACAAAACGTCCATTTTCTATGACCAGAATCTTTACTCGGTATGTGACGGCCTCCCGCTGCCATACTTACTCGATAGGCTTGCAGCTAGGTATAAGGACATATCTGTACTGGTGACAATGGATGATCAAATGGCACTTGTCGACGGACAATGTGCCGAGGAGCTTGTTCCTGGTAGTCAAAACTGGGGCCTGGCTACGCAGTTTGCGTGGGCGTTTAGATGGATGCTTCTTAAGCATTCACGAACTACGATGGGGAGGGCGCATGGGAGCTCACTGGCGGACCTGGACTGATGATAGTTAGACTGAATGGATATACTTGGTGTGTTTTCTCTGTGAACGTGAGGCAATCGTGTTACTGTATGAATCTGGATAGAAGAGAGATGGAAAGAATGTATAGAATGTATCATGGGCTAGCTTTATTGGTGCCTGGCGATATTTACGCACCCCCGCAAATTTAGAACGTTAATTCATTAACACAAATTATGAACTTATCAAACCAAACTATAAGCGCAGGCAACTAAACATTCAGCTAGTTTCTTATAGTCATTATGTTTTGCTCTATATATTGTCACCTAACCTGTTACTTTTACTATCAACTAGCTATAGCTAGCTAATTAGGACCTCTTATTTGTCTATAACGTAGTTTTCTTTGTGGTTATTTAAATCTGTAGGGGGTGCGTACATATCGCCGTGCATTACACATTTAAAATCTGGATAGCTAGACATTTGCTCGATTTGTGGAGACAATATTCTTGTACCGACGAATGCTCGTCACCGGAATAGGATACCACATCCTACAGCCTGCAATCTACACCTGAAAGTATTCGACGATCAGTCAGGACTGCTCTATCGACCATCTTTACTGGCTTCTACCCTGGAACAAGTGCAATAGGGTACGATTTCCAAATGCTAGTGGCTTAAATACGTGTAAAGCAACAATATAGCTACGTAACAACATACTCTTCGCCAAACAGTCAGGTTCCTGGAAGCGCTTCCACTCTGCAGTGTAACCATGGTGCAAACGTGAAGAGATGTTACAAAGTTGCTGTCACTGCAAGATTCAACGAGGACTTGACGTGCAACTGGTAAGAACCCAAATGCTTCAATTATTGTTATCATAGGGTATTCTCCTTCCAAGCAACATTAGTCATTACCCTCGTAATCTACGCAGCAATAGCAGTCATAGCAGGTGCAGGAGCAGCAGCTCGTCCAAACATCCTCTTAAAAAGGCTTTTCCTCTTCTCCTTCTTCAACGTCGCCTCAGGGATATTGCTATCGTCAGCACTCACCTCCTTCGCCGGCTCCTCAACAACATCCTTCGCAACGTTCTTCACCAACCGCTCTCTAACAACTCTCTCCTGCGCCTTCTCCCAGAACACTGATTCCATCTTCCGGTGTTGGATAGCGTTTTGGTACCAGCCGTCCCATTCCTCACCATCCCAGCCGCATCTGCTGCTCCATTTCTCCATCAGCTTTGCCCCGAAGCCTTCGACCTCTGCCTTGGAGCAATTGGGGCACAGTGTGGTGAGCGGCATGAGTTGTGTCGAAGCGTTCGGCGTGTTGTAGAAAGAGTAGAATCTTGTGGCAAATGGGGAGTAAGGCGAGGAGGCGCAGCCACGTTTTGTGCACTTGCGGGGCGTATAGCGCCAGTCGTAACCGCTGTCTGTCTGTGGGCTCTTTTCCTTGACCATCATCGTCTGTGGAGAGCCGAGGACTCTCTTGCTTTGTGCTTTCTGTAGTCGCGCGTCTTCAATCTGCCGCGCTTCCCGATACAGCTGCAGGAAGAGCTCGAAATCCTGTGCGATAACGCCGAGGGTTGATCGTCCGGCATTTTGTCGCATCGTCTCATGTTCTTTCTTACAAAGAGCGTTGGCCTCCTTCATTTCCTTGCTAGCATGTCTTGGGCAGTATCCATGGTGTCTCGAGAGATGGTATGGCTCCTGTGCCACATAGTATGTAGGGCCAGACTGCGCTGGCGTATAGTGTGCTGTGCACATGGCTGCCATGCAGGGAATGTAGTTTTGCAGCGGATCATATTTATTCGATGGTGCGGGTGAAGGAGGCGTTGCCGCAGGCGACGGCGGTGACGAAGATAGATTAGACACGACAGAATGAAATGATGTAGTCCTTGGTGTTGGCGTTGGACTGTGGCTTGGAGGGACGAAGCCTGCTGGAAGAGGGATGCCTGACCATCGTGGATCCAGACGAGAATCAACTTGGGACGGAGCTGCGGGTGCTGAGAATCGCTTGTCGACTCGTTGTCGAAGTTGGGTCATTGGACCTGATGAGGTTTGTGAGCGGCCTTGGAGGGGTTGTGTAGGCGACGTCGTGCGTGGTGAGCCTGCTGTATCCCCAAATGAACGAGCAGTGCTTGCCCGTTTTGAAGCTGAAGAAAGCAGCGGAGGACGTGTCAAAGTGGTAGTCATAATCTTCTTCTGCTGGTATTGATATGGTCCAAGGTTAGGTGCAGATAAACCCCTGGAGTATCCTGGACGCGAGACAGACATGGATGATTTCATGCTAGGCTCCGCGTTCTTCTTGGATGCCGGTTCTGGGTCCAAGAATCGAACTGTCGGCGGTGCTGATATCCGGTTCATGTTCTCTCCCACGGACCTCGAGGTCTTGAGATTCGGTTTCATCGAAGAGCGCTTCGGTATACCTGCAGACGTATCGCTGCTGGCGGACGATGCATTATGGTGATTAAGTGATGATAGACTGGAACGGCGGGTAGAGGTGGGCGTGGTATTATTACTCGAGAGCGGAGGCCCTGACGCAGCAGACCTGGCGTTGAAACGCATTATTGAGTCGTTCAAAAGGTAACTTGAGTATGTGCTGGACTCGGAAGCACTCTCAGCGAGGGTACCGCATGTATTTTGTGAAGTCTGCAAATGAAGGGCGGTCTGCATGATGGTGGTCCTTGATGGTAAAAGCTGAGACATAGCGCACACATGTACAGGGGTGTTGCTAGTGATCTGCCTTGTCACGCCAGATCTAACAGGCGGGTTGATGAATATTGGAGAAAACGTTAAGAGATGCTCCGATGATTGGAGACTTTGGCCACTGTTCCGAAGAAACTACTATAGAATAGGGATAAAGGTGACGAGGCAGAGAGACATGGGAAGCAAGGGTACTGAAGGTTCATAAGACAGACATGGCTGCCTTGAGCTGCTCTGACAATCGAGACATTTTGTACTTGGGAGTCAGAACACCAAGGAACACGACGGACGGGGGCTGGAAAAGTCCACCACAGCCTCAATAGGATCCATAAGCTATGCTCATAAAGGTGCGCCAAAATGGGCGCCTCACTTGAAAAAGGACACCGCATGCCGAAGAAGCGAGTCTCATTCGACAATCAGGCTAGCTTGTGTGGGAACACAGCAGCACGTTTGTCCGGCTGTGCCCGGAGATTGGTGACAATGTGCCAAAATGTCGCGGGCAATGGAGGATTAGCATTTGAGATGGGTCCGTACGAGTCAGGAGCGAGCGCCAAGAGGACCCTGAAATGCTTGCGCGATCCACTCCGTCAATGGTGAATGTACAAGGGTGCAAACCTCGGGAAAAAGGCGTGAGAGAGGCGGGGTTGGTGCTGCTGAATCAATCTATTCATGCGACAACATCCACACTTATCGAGATGGCCAACTTATCAGGAAGAAGGAGAAGCTAACGATACAGGAACGATATGTACAAACGCGACATGACGTTTAGATCTTGGCCTTGGGCTGCTTGAGCATAGCCTCTGCGACGAGGCGGCGCTGGATCTTGCCAGTTGCCGTCTTGGGCATAATGTCGGTGAAAAAGACCTGGTGATCGTTAGAACATGTTACGCAGCACTGAGATGATTGGAGAAGGACACACCTGTTTTGGCAGCTTGAACTTGGCAACGCGATCGGTTAGCCATGTCTTCAGCTCGCCCGCGGATAGCTTTGCGCCTTCCTTGACGACAACGGCAAGACCGACGTCTTGTCCATACATCTCGTCCTCCAGAGCAAAGCTGACGGCCTCAGACACAGCAGGGTGTTGCGCAATCACGTTATCGAGCTCGATAGGGCTGATCTTCTCTCCACCCTTATTGATCAGCTCCTTAATGCGACCAGTGATAATCACGTAGCCATCTTCATCTTGTTTGCCTTGGTCGCCAGTGCGGAAGAAACCACCCTTGGTAAACGATGAGGCGTTCGCAGTTGGGTTGTTCAGGTAACCCTTGGTAACGTTCTCACCACGGATGCAGATCTCAGCCTCCTTACCCCGGGGTACCTCGTCACCGGCGTCGTCCAGGATTTTGATCTCAACACCTTGGCCAAGTCCCACACTGCCCGGCTTGCGCTGGCCAGGAGGTAGCGGGTTGCTCGTCATCTGGTGCGCGGCCTCGGTCATTGCGTAAGCCTCCAACACAGGCGCCTTGAAGGCCTTCTCGATCTCGTGAAACGTCTTTGGGGACAGGGGAGACGAGCATGAACGGATGAAGCGAATCGCGGGCACCGGACTTGGGATGGGGCTCTTCAACAAGATCTGATGAATGGTGGGTACTGCCGTGTACCAGTTGGCGTTGTGCTCCTTGAAGTCTTTCCAAAACTCGGATGCGGAGAACTTCGGTGGCACGACGACTGAACCACCAGATGCCAAGGGCGCGAGGAACCCGGCGAGCAAGCCATGCACGTGGAAAAGCGGCATTACCAGCATGGTACGGTCGGCATGTGTCAGCTCATAGGTTCCCTGGATGTTCTGCATGGTGCGCAGGAGGTTGCGGTGCGTAAGTGGCACTGCCTTGGGGCGTCCAGTGGTGCCGCTGGTGTGTAGTACAAGGGCGACATCGTCCGGTTGCGCAGACAAGACGGGCGAAGTCTTGCCAGCAAGCTTGCCAAGCTCCTTCACATCCAGAACGACCTCCTTTCCGTTGTAATAGCATTCAGCAATGGCCGCCTGGTACTTCCTCGCTGCCCTGACAGCCGCTGCGTCTTGTGCGAAAGCGCCCTTGGGGACCAGAGCTATCGCCGAGCTGAGATCGTCGATGTAGAACTCGAACTCAGACTGCTTGTACGCTGGGTTCAAGGGAGCTGCGATTGCTTTTTGCCACGATGCAGCAATGAAAGAGACAATGAACTCGTATGTGTTGGGGAGCGCAATGGAGACGGCCGCTTGCGCAGACACGCCAACCTTGGCCAGCTTCGCCTGGAATGCCTTCACATCGGTAGTGAGCTTCTGGTAGGAGACATGAAGCGCAGGCGATCCGGGCACGATGACGGCGGTCAAGGACGAGGTCGGAGAGAAGGCGTCGGCGAGCGTTGTCGGAGCCATCTTGTCTATTCTAGTATTAGGCAAGGAGATGTCTGCAGGCCAGGGTCAGAGTTGACACGGTGGTTGGCGCAGTTGATGAAGTGTTACCTTGAAGTAGCTGTATATGATGAGACAAGGAGATCTACCCGTCTACTGTGTGCCCACTAAAGCCAGCTGAAGTGTCTAGGAGAAAGTTGACTGTTCAGTTTCCTTAGGCCCGGCCTTTGGTCCAACGATAAGAAGCGAATGACGCGATCTGGTTCAATGGCCGTCCAGCCGCATTCCCGTGGTGCGGCTTCGGCCGGGGTAGCGCCTTAGCGTGGGGAAGCGTGGAACGCGATTTCCCTTCGCGAATCCGCGCCTGCTGCATCTATCACGTCGCCGGCATCAACACCCACACCACTGTTCTATTCCTACCTTGGCATACTTTCGAAAGCTCTCGACAATTCACATTAGCTGCGGGCGTCTTGCTGCGCATCATCTCGAGCTAAAATGGGTTCCCAGCAACCACAAAAGGCGCACCTGCCAAACCCATACGCCCAGGCAAGCCTGCCCAACCCGTATGCTGCAGCCACGGTCGTCTCTTCTGCGCCTGTCAAATTCACAGAAGAACAAGCAAAGGCCGAGCAGCAAAAGAAAGCACCTGGTATATCTACTTGACGAGCTCCATACCATGTCTTTGAACGACGACTCATGAGCATTTGCAGCTTTTCACAATCCACATCAAATCAAGCGCCCTCAGGCCAAGAAGGCTGGAACCACCGTCAAGAAGCCCCTCATGCCTGTGGTCTCCTCTTCCACCACCAGCTCTTCAGACCCTGCCCCAGGTCCAGCTTCGAAGACAGAACAACATGGCATAGACTGGTACCGAAGTACTGCAGACGACGATGCAGCCATTTTGGAAGAGAGAAGGCAGCGTCAGTATGATGAGGCACAAAGGAAGAAACAAATGAAGAAATTCCAGAAGCAGTTTGGCTACTGGAACCCAACAGCTCCGCACAAGCCTGAGCGCTGGTCCAATCTGAAAGCGTATAGAGCAAGCGGTGGCTACAGACGTAAGCAGGAAGGGTTCAACGACTTTCTGCGATCGGCTGCTCGTCAGACTGAGAGATCGAGGGAGGAGAGCGAGGGTTCCAACGTCTCAAGGCCAATGTCGTCGCCACGGTTAACACCACCTCCATCTTTTGCAGCAAAGCCCAGTTTCGCACCACCGGCATCCTACGACCAGCCTACTCCATCTTCTGAACGAGAAGACGATGACCCTTATGCTCGCCGCATGCATCTCTCGCAACAGCAGCCCAGCGCAGTACCGCCCCCACCATCTGTATCAGATGATGTACCACCACCTCCACCCCCTCCACCATCTCTTCCCAACGCTGGCGCACCTGGTACGACACCTGCAAATCCATCGATATACCACAACGCTACCATCTCCGCACCTCCAGTCCGCTACGCCGGCGCCACTATCTCTGCGCCGCCCGTACGCTTCGGGCAACCCCCCGCACAACCCACCAACCTCCCTGACGAGCCCGAATACTCGGAACGCCCAGCCAAGCGCCCCAAGATCAGCAAGGCGGAAGCCATGATGGCGAAAATGGGATATGTCAAAGGCCAAGGCTTGGGCAAGAACAACGACGGCGTTACTACGCACCTGGAAGTCAAGATCCGGAAGCCTGCACCAGGCGGGCAATCCAGCATCTTCGACGACGGCGAGGGCAGCAAGGTCAAATCCGCCCAAGTGTGGGACGTGCGTGGCGGGGAGCGAAAAAAGGACGAACCAGGCAAGTTTGGAGAGGAGAGCTGCGTGGTGGTGACATGGGGGTGTGTAGAAGGGGTAGACTGGAGCGAGAACGCAGAGCGAGACGACGGAGGAATCAGGCAGGACATGGGCGATGTGTTCAGCACAAAGGTGAGCATGACACAACACATACAAAGGCATGTTCGAGATGATGCTAACAGCACACCCAGTTTGGCCCCGTCGAAAGACTGCACGTCGACGAGTCGAATCCTGACGGCGTCGTGTACATACACTTCAAATCCGTGCTAAGCGCTCTCAATGTACGTTCCCTAATTCCTCTTCTAGTAACAACCCACCCTGCTAACTCCGTCGATTCAGGCCGTCAATCGCTTCGAGGAAGGGTGGCAATACCGCGGCCGCAACATCCGCGCGCGGTACTACGACGAGCGCAAGTTCCACGCAGGCATGTACGAGCATTGAGGCAGACTGTTTTTGATGTTGTCAGGTTGAGCGGAATGGAGGGTTTGGTATAACGGGCTATATCTAGCTATTTATCTATCTATCTACAGAGAACAAAGAAGAAGGAGGTCTGACTTTGCTTCCCCCTTTCGTCTTGTCTCGTATGCGTACATGTACACTATGGTATGGTATGGTATGTAAATGCACCGCCCCGCTGACGAGCAGCTTGCATGCACGCACGCACGCACGCACGCACGCACGCAAGCTAGCAAGCGATGGATCCCGTCCGTCTATGTGCATGGTAATCCGATATCGAAAACCAAAACTCCGTCATATGCGTCTTTCTGCACTTCTGGTCCATGCATTCTCCCTCGTCGTCTTTCCTTCTCATCTTCTCTTCTCTCTGCTGTACATCTTTCACTCAAGCGTTCCCAGGCTTCTCATCCGTATCAATGTGCCACACGACATAGTTGGGCAGTCCGTAGACGCCGTAGCCAGCGCGCTTAGCCATTTTAGCGAACCCCTCCGTCTCGGCCTGGTTCTCGAAGGCGTAGGCGGGGAAGTTGATGCCGGAGCGGTGGACGTCCGCTTTGACGACGATGTTGACGCCGCCGATGCCGTCGAGGGGGATTTCCTCGTGCGGGTTGGCGTGGCGGTCGCCCATCTTGGCCATGTAGATGCGGTTTGTTTTGTATTCTTTGTAGCCTGAGATTGTGTCAGTGGGTGGAGAGGAGGGGGAGGTGCAGGATGGGTACCTTCGGCGAGCACGACGTCTTTGTCGAGTGTGGAGGCAAGTTTGAGGGCGTCGGGGGATTCTTGCCAGGAGTTGTAGTCGACTTTTTGTGGTCAGTGTGTGGCTGGGTGTGGAGGGGTGAGTGTACGTACAGCGGCCTTCGATATCGACCATTTTGCCATTTTCTTCTTTGTACCTATGGAACCAGATGTCTGCTTCGTCAGTATTTCGTCAACAACCTTGCTGCTGTTGGAACACTCACTAGGTACGAGGACATCCCTGTCGTGCATGACAAAGTCCTCGATAATGTTGGGTGGATTCTCCACGATATCCACGTCCCTCCAGTACACCCAGCTGTGGTCCGGTTTCAGAGCCGTCGAAAGTAGGTAGTTCCTCGCCTTGCCCATAGCCTTTCTCCGTGGGCCCTGGGCAGCAAAGCCGTGTCTCTCCTCGACGCTCTGCCCGGTGGTGACGCCGAAACTCTTCTCCACAATCATCGTCGACCTGAAGGCGATGTCTGGGTTGTTCTGGATCCGCTCCAGCTCCATTGCCAGCGCTGCCATGGTGTCATCCGTGGTGTCGCCGACTAGAAAGGCCAGATCGATCAGGTCGTGGGGGTATGTGAGCTGGGTAAGCAGGTCGAAGTACTTGGCGAGGTAGTAGGAGGCATCGCGCAGCGGCGTCAAGATCAGGATCTTCTCCTTGTTGCGGGCAGCGTCTGTGGTCGACTTGATCGGGTCGAGGTTGACGTGCTGGATGTCGGTGCTGTTGATCTCGATCGCTTTGCGGTGGTTGAAGACGACGGGGGTGGTGAGGTGGCCGTACCATTCCTCGTTCTCGTTGGGCGTCATGCGCATGGGAGGCTTGGAGGGGCCGAAGCAGTAGAACCTCTGCACCTCACTGGCGGCGGTGCCCATGGAGCGCCATAGCAGCACGACGGCGGTGACGATGGCCAGCGGCACCAGAAACCTCGGGCTGCGGGCTGTGTGCGCCATCTGCCTGTACGGCGGGATCCTCGCCCTGGCCGCCTTCCACGAGTAGCCGCCCTTGCCCTCTCCCATGTGCGGCAGCATCTTGAGACGCGCAAAGCCTGCCTGCGGCTTGACCTCGTCCTTGCCCTCGCCCTCGCCCTCGTCTCCCCGGGCCTGGCTGATACGGATGGACGAGCTCCGGGCGCGGACGTCGCCCGTGTTTCTGCGCTGGCGTTGGGTGTGCAGGGGGGGCGGCGACTGCGACTGCGACTGTGGTGTAGCCAGCGTGGTGGTTGGCACTGATTGCTGCGTTGCGTGGTGCGCCAACGGAGCTGCAGGTGAGCTAAGGTAGTGACGTTTATCGTCGCCGGTGGGGCCGTGGCCAGAAACGACAGACGTGACAGTTGGTGTTTGCTTCGCCTTGGACTGTGGACGTTCGGACGGCAAGAGCGACCTATCGACAGCAAACAATCACACTTCCACCTCCTACTCGTCGTCTGCAGCGTCGAGCATGCAATCGAGCCGCTAGCCTAGGTTGATCGTCCGCGACCAGGTCCACTGATGACGACGCGCGCGAAGAAACGGTGCCTGAGGCGAAACTTTCAGGGGCCGGTGTGATGTTCTTGATGTGTTTTGGGGCTGCTAACAACTGCAGATGTCTTCACCAGGCTTTGCATCGTAGACGGTTGTTCCTCTGGCAAGCAGACAATTTCTGAGCTCCTGAGCATGCACCCTTGTCAATGAATGGCACGTGAAGCCAGATGACGCGCTAGCACGCGCAAACACCTGCGTGCAACCGCGAGCCTGGGACCTAGCAGAGCATCACCTAAGACTGCAGCGACAAACTTTGGAAGAGCCTCAACTGTCCGAGATCCTGTACACGTCATGATCTTACATAGCTGAGCTTTAGCTGCCCGCTGCGGCCCGCACTGGGCGCCTCATCGTACCTGGGAAGTCCAACGGCCAGCCAAATTAGTATCCTAAGCATACGAGCTTCTGGCTGCGCAGCTTGATCCCACCACCTAATTCCCGAAAAGGCCGACTTGAATCTGCCACAGGATGCCTCTGTCTCAACTTCGACGTCGACGTGACTAGAAAGGAGAACAAGCCCCTGACCCACCTTCAAAGGCCCTCCTGAGGCTGCGACTGGCTCAAAAACTGCACTTTTCGTCTTGGAGGTAGGATTGACGAAAGCGCAGATTCACGAGAATGAGGAAGACGTAGTGACAAGCGAGGGAAACATGACAGGAGCGGTTACACAATCCAATTGCAAAAGCCCAGCGGAGTCAACATATCAGAGGACCGTCATGCGTGCATGCGCGCAACTGGAAGGTCCTATCGTCTCCACACAAGACGGGAAATGCTGGTCTCACTCCTTGTAGCCGTTGAAACAAAGAAGATGCCTCACAAGGACATGGCCTGTCCAAGGAAAAAGCAACCCATCCTGGACCCCTTCCAGCCCCCACAAACGGCCAATACGACATCGACCAGCTTCATCCATGGTCTATTCCTAGACCTGGACGTCAGCCCTCTTCCGCGGCACTACTGCACGTACGCATTGCTCCTGGAACCCACAGTGCATTCCTTGCAGGCGGAACGGCAGAGTACATCCCCAAGCCTCGCTGACACGAGCTGCAAGCCCATGCTGGATGTGGATCTGTATACACGCCAGTGACTATTGATCGTCAGCAGAGACAGAAGACGGTAGTACATGCAGCCTTCGGTGGGTCCAGGTCTGCACAGTCGTCGTTGCGGAGGAATGGCATCATGATTCCACGGGACCAACTCTGGACAGTCCGAGTTCGGTGGCTTGCAGCAGTATCAGAAGCTGTATCAGGTCTTTGGCAGAATCCTAACCAGATCTCGTCGGTGTATACAAGAACGATCGGTCAGCTGAAACATCGAGTCGTTACTTCTGGCGACGAATCGGCCCTTCAGACGGTAGCACCCCGGCCGACGACGACAGGTACTCTAGCGACCACAACGCGAAAGCAGCGCTGACGAGAATCCTTCGGCAGACTGCATAAGTCTAGTCCGGGCTCTGAAACGAAGACTGGTCGTTGCAAGATTCTGCACACGCTGAGGAACATTGCACTGGTCGAGGTTCTAACGGAGCGACTTCCGCCACGTACTCGTAGGTCGTTGGACATCTCATGAACGTCTGACACGTCGCACAGAGCATGTAGGGACATCCGCAAATTTTTACGCTGCTTCTCCACTGCACGCCTCCAGAGTCTGCTTGCAGCGATCTGCGCCGTCAAGATGAGAAGTGTGGCTGGAGCAGTGTCGATCTGCTCGACGAGCAAACAGTGGCTTTCTTTGACTGTAGCAACTGCGGCAAGTAGATGCCTCGTGCGAACGGTGAGAGCCCTGGGATGCCTAGGACTTGGCAGGACCATGCTCATACAAATCGAGCAGACGCTATGGTCGCCTCCCATGTCGTTAGCTAGGGGCCCGCAGCAGGCCATGCTGAACCATCGCCAGCAGTCGCAACTACTCACGGGGGGAAGCATCGGCACGGGAACGAGGCAGCCTCAGCCAGTGACAAGTCTCGAAGCAGCGCGGGAAGCATTCCTGTCATGCACGACGGTCCCGGGGTCCGCAGAACACGAGCAAGGACCGTCTGTCGTTGTCGACTACGGTACGCAACCAAACCCCACCAGGTCACACACTGCCGTACCAAACACGTTCCGCTGCGACAGCTCGGCCGTTTCGTCGCTGTGTATGCAGGCAGCCGTTTGCTAGTTTGCACATCACCCATAATGAAATGCCATGCCATGGTTCACTACACGGGCATCCGAAGTAGTGGGTTGTGGGACCACAGATTCGGACCAACGACGGCCCGCCAGCGAATACTGTTCCAAGGAGGCGCTCTCATCCTGGCGCGTGGGATGTGGTGGTGCGGAGAAGCGCGCAACGCTCACAGCGCGGTTAATACTCACTTTCAAGTTCGACGGGGACACAGAAACCGCAACACCCCAAGCTACTCAGCTCCAAACCGCAATACAGTCCAGTCGCTCAACTGCACCAAACACGCTACTCTGGATGCAAAAAAAATAAAGAATAAAACAAGGTCTATCCCCAACCTCGTGCATACGGCAGTAGCAGGAAGTGAGATATCGCTGCGAGTGTTGCATTCATGCATGCGCGCTGGTCTGGCTAGCCTAGTCTAGCCTAGCTTGTATGTCAGGCCATACTGTTTTCGGATGCTTCGTGCAGCGGGAAGCGGGTCCCGGGGCCGCTGTAAGCGAGGGAGTATTTGGTCGAGGAGGACGGGAGGAGAGAAGGGCCATGGTGCTCAACGGTGAGCCATGTTGCGTGTTGGGAGGCTGGACGGCAGGTTGAAGTTGGCACGTAGGAGTAGTGGCGTTTTCAGTGACGACGAGAGCGCCACGGCAAGGCAAGGCAAGGCAAGGCAAGAAAGGCAAAGCGAGACACGTCAAGAAGTGAGAGAGCGAGTGATGTGTAAATGTATGATTTTGAATTATTCCGTTCATTCCATCATGTTCCTTCCTTCCCTTCCTCGAGCAAGGAAATAGAATAGATGACTACTCATGCGTCGATTACGAACGCGGGTATACCAAGATGCTGCGCTAAAGATATCTATGTATAATAAAATAAAAGACATAAGAGATGAAGAATCATGACTTCATAATACAGTATTTCGTGCCTCATTCGTTCATCGTTCGTCGTTTGAAAATGCCGCAGGGAAGGAAAAGGAAACCAGAAGTGAAAGCAAAGTGTATGAGACAGCCACCCAGAAAACAAAGGCGCAACGGAAGGGAAGGGCATTAGAGGCGCGCGATACACAGTGAGGGAGGAAGGGAAAGACAGCCTCTGCAAGAGCGAGAGGGGGAGTGCACCGCCGACCCAACGCAAGGCGAAGGGTGAACAAACTTTTGGAGGACAAATCAAAAGGAAACGCGGTTGTGCAAAACACAACGGCCAAACAAATAACCAAACACACACAAATGCCGCTAGGAACGCTCAAGCAAACCCCCGTCAACGAAAGAGTAAGGGGTCAAGACATCACAGCTGCCGCTGCGAAGCTGGGACCCAGTCTGTCTCACCACGCGAACTCATCGCCGACTCGAGCGCCTGGACATGCAGCGCCAATTGCTCCAGCAGCTGCTCCTTAGTCAAAGCGGCGCCTTGCTCGCGGATGCGGGTCAGTACGGCAACGGAGTCGTTGAGCTGCGCGTTGCTGTGGCGGATGAGGAGGATGGCGGAGCCGTTGACGCAGGATTTGTTCCAGAGGGAGGGTTGGATGCCGGCGTCTTTTAGGACGTCCCAGTTTACGTTGTTGGTTTTGAGCGAGGTCCAGCCGGGTTGCGAGCTGCCGTTGCGCGGCGCGGCGGTGGTGGCGATGTTGGGGTTTCCTTCTTTCAGCGCGAGGACAATGTTGGCTTGGTCGATGGCTTGGTCGAAGCGGTTGCCGGCTTCGTTGTCGCTCTTTTGGACTTTGGATGAGGTTACGCCGACCGAGGCGCGTCGGGAATATTGCTTGCGGTCGTCGCGCTTCTTCTTGCTTGCTTTGCCGCCCGAGTGCGGGGAGGCGGGGCGGGACTCGTGCGCGGGTGTGCTGTAGGGGAAGCCTTGGAGGTGGCCGGTTTGCATTCGCAGCCGGTCGAGGGACCTGGGGCCTCCATATGTGGGCTCAGCAGTGGAAGTGGAAAAGGTGGGAGAGGCAGATCGAGAAGGGTGGAAGCCAGAGGATGTTATCGAAGAGATCGAAGGACGCCTTGACATGTCCGAGTCGTAGTTTGTGACGCTAGAACTATAGTTGAAGCGTGGCTCAGGTGTGACGTGGTGGATAGGTGGCAGTTTGACGTTGGTGAGTTCAGGCTTGCTAAGAACCGTTAGAGCCATTTCAACTGGATAGAGTACGGCATCTTACATGTCATCAGTTGGTTGGTGAGACACAACCATGGCTGGGTTGGGTAGGTGGAACTGATGCATGATGTTGGAGCGTTAAGGACGTTAATAGAAGAGCAAAAACAAGTAGCCGCCAAAGGACACAGGTGAATCTGAAATGCGTATTGTGATGTGAGACTTGATGGCGAGAACGGCTGTCCTTTATAGGGAAGAAAGGTGAGGGCCATAGTTCCATGCACCAGCTCTTTGTGACGGCAACGCGGAAGCGGGTGCTCAACCAGGTTCGTAGACGTCGATGGCCATTGCAACCCTTCACAGACGAGGGTGTAAATCCTTTCGGTACCAAACTTTCAACGCTGCAAGACCAAAAGAAGAGCAGTCGTGTCTAGACGGCTGTATCCAAAGCGGAATAGGGCTTGTGCTACCTGTAGATGTGGGGATTAGCTGGGCGATGCGCCCAGGTGTGCACCTCCCTTGCCGATGTCGTTTGAGACATGCAGTCTTGCAGCTGGAAGACATGGGCACCCTGCCCATGCTCCAACCGTTTTCTCGATGACAGCCAAAGGATGCAAGGCTGGCGAGCGCTATTCACCGCTCATGTTCGCTTGGACCAGCGCAACAAATGATTCGAGCAAAGCACCAGTTGACCCTACGTCTTTGGGGTGGTCAATGTAGAACAGCATTGTCAAATGCAGAACGTGCAGCTGTAGCGCCCCTCTCCGGTGGGTATGTCTTGAAGAGCGGCAGGTCCTCTGCTTTAGGCTTCAAGGCTGATGACGCTTCTCAATTCGTAGCCAAGGTATCATCGTGGCTTGCTCAATGGGAGTGGTAGAGGCCCTGGTCGAAAAAGCAAACCTGGGAAACACCGTTTGCCAGGCTCGCGGTCAGCGGCTGCACCCTCTCGATTCGCGAGACCCTCCTAGCCAGCGGCTCGTCCTTTTGGGTGCTGGCTGTGGCAACAAAGTGGGGAAGCAGGGCATGGACGGATGTTGCAAGAGCTGAACCTGGTTTGTGTAACACAGTGATGTTGATGAGCAGTGACCCCGGCTCGACACCACTACACGCGGACGCTAAGGGCTCACCCGCAATTCCCCGGCTCGAGCAAGCCGTTTGGGATGACAGTGACAAGATGACCAGGATCATCGGACCTGGAGACGGAAATGCGCGCGAAAAGGCACACTAGAACGAGTCCAGCAGAAGGCATGACAAAATTAGACATCTGACGAGTGTATTTTCGCTTGTCCTGCACGACAAGAAAGAGTAGATACCTTATACACAAAAAACCAGTGGTGACAAATATGCAATCTTCAGCAGCCCGTCGTGCCATTCCGCTCGACCATGCCGGAGAAGGTTGACTTGTGTGTACTGCAGATTGAAAGTCTACGATGCGTAACCCCAGTAGCCAATTGATACATACAACTGATGCATGCGGGCCTATTAACCCTCCGCCCAAACCACTCCAGTCCTCACCATGCTGAGCTCAAGAAAGAGCACTTATCCGAAAGATGCCATACGCTATCAAAGGAAGCAGAGCGTGGAAGCCTAGTCTGCGCAAATACAATAGAAACGCCAACAGCCAAGACCGTTTAGAGAAGGAAGACAGCAGCCATGGCAGCGAGGCCAAGAGCACCGTTGACGGCAGAAAGGCTGGTTGCGGCACCAGTCTTGTCGCTGTTGCCAGACTGGCTGGTGGGCTTGGTGCCGCTCACGCCGGGGTTGACGAGCGCGCCCTGGCAGACGTACTTGGTGCTCTGAATGTACTTCTTGTCCTTGAGGGGCTTGTAGAAGTTGTTGCAAACGTCGGTGATGTTGCCAGTCGACTGCAGGTTGAAGGCACCCTTAACGCTGTTAAGTTTAGGGGTCTCAACGCTAGTACGAGTTAGCTGGTGTTCGACAAAGGACATGTTGGGCTCCACTTACGTGCTCATGTTACCAGAGATATCGAAAGCGCCGCCAATGCTGGTCAGCTCGGGGAAACCGTCGATGGTGGTCAGGTTGGTGTTGTTGGCGATTTGCAGGTTACCAGAGATCTTGGTAAGCATGGGGAAGGTGAGGTTGGAAAGCTCCTCATTGGCGACAATGGCAAGGGCCTCGCCGATGGATGTCAGGTTGGGGGCGGAGAAGGTCTCGAAGCCGTTGTTGTACAGACCCAGAGATCCGTTGAGGCTCTCGAGGGAAGGCATCTCCAGGGAACCGACGAAACGGAAGGTCAGGTTAGCAGCCCAGATCAGGTTGGGCAGGGTGACCTTAAGCTCCTCGTTGTTGTTGGCCAGGGTCAGCGACTCGGTGACGTTGCCGAGCTGCATGGCAATCTCGTCAATGTAACCGTTGTTGGCAATGAAGATGGTGTCGGCCTGCTCGATGTTGATGCCCTTGAGGGAGCGGAGAGCGGTGTTCTGGATGTCGATCTTGTCGGCCTTGGTGACCTCGGCGGTGAAACCGATGGTCTGAAGGTTGGGGAGAGCGTCCCACTTGATCGACTCGATAGTCTTGAGCTTGGGGAAGTCGACGGCATTGAGGCGAGTCAAGCCGGACAGGCGCATCTCGCCATCAAGTGTGTCGAGCGTGTCAGCGCTCAGACGCTTGAGGTTCGAGTTGTCGGTAACGATGAGGTCGCCGGTGATGCGCTTAACACTGTTGAAGGCGATGTCGTCGGTGGTGCCGGTCGCAACAGCGATGGAACCAGAGAAGGTCGAGCACGAGGCAAGGGCAGTGGCATCGCCGGCGTTCTGGACGGTGAGGGTGGCGGAAGCGCTGCAGGCAGCTGCGAGATCGTGTTAGCAGCGGCTTTGTGAAGAGGAGAAGAGCCCGATGGCAGGGCAAACGTACCGGAGGCAGAGCCTGCAATGGCCAGAGCCGGGAGGGCGATCTTGAGGAAGGACGACATGATGATGGATGTGCGAAGCAGTATGTGGGTCGGTCGAGCAGTAACTGGCGGGGGATACGTTAGTCGCTGGACCGTGGCAGAGCGTGTACGGCAGAGTGTTGTGGCTGGAGGTGGTGTTGTTGTTGTCAAGGGAGGCGACGGGGTTGCACAAACCGTGGATAGTAAGACTGGGCGTTGGGAGGCGGCTCAGTGGCTCGGTGAATGGGTGAATGGGTGAAAGACGGGTGGAGCGAGAGACAGAATTAGTTGCAAACGAAAGAGCACCGTATTAAGAAGAGTAGCCCCAGCGCCGACGGGGAAGTGTAATGGTCTGACGAGCAGGAACGAGGGTGGAGGTCGTAGAAGAAGGAGAGGCTGCGCTCGGCCTGCGAAAAGAAAGGAGGAGGGCAGGCGCGACCCTAGCACCGCTAGCGCGCCGACTGTATCGATCGTTGCTGGCTCGTGCCCGGCAGCATTCTTTTTGCGTCGCCCGTCAACAAGCAGGGCAGGCCTGCAATTGCAGTTATCGACCATTGATCATGGTTCACTACCGTATTCAGCGTCCATCGTTCTAAATAAATACTAAATAAATATAGAGGGCAACATCAGCACGCGTACTGCCTCTGAGAGTCTGCGTCTCGCGTTGCTACGGCGCCACCCATGGTTCGAGAGGCTGTCAGGCTCTTGTTGACAGGCAGCAGAAGCATCGGCGTTTCCAACCATGGATAGCCTTTGCAACGCCGTCCCTCCTCGTCCCGCGGCCTGCAAATCTTGATTTCTTGCGCCGCCTCACCATCCAGAGCTGGCCGATCGACTTCGACTTATCAGCACCTGCTGCCACCCACGCTGGTGTGCGCCGCCTGGCCGTTCATCCGTGGTGCATTCGACTCGCCCGGTAGCTCGTTCTCAAGCGTGCTTGGCCGCCACAGCTCCGCGCTAGCAAACCCAACAGCCACACTCTACCATGCTGCCAGCTTCTGCTCGGACATCGATTCTTGATAAGCTTCGCTGAAGCGGACATTGTGTCGAGTCTCACTTCAAGTTGACCGTGCTCGAGCCTCCGCCCGGATCCCCTTGCACATTTCCTGCCCAACTTCTCAAACACAGTCCCGCACTCTCCAAACCATTGTCCGCACAGCTGCATCCCCGCCCCGCACCACACCTCCAGCCACAAATCGCCCTTCGGTCGCTTGTCGTTGGCTGCAACGCCGAGCCTGCAGAATGTTGAACAGTGAATTGCGCGTCCCCTGGCCAGACCACATCCCTGCCCGCCATCCCAATTTAGCTCCCTCGGCCTCTGTTTGGGCAAGTGCGCCCGGTGCAATCTCGAAAAACCCACCCTCTTCAGCGCAAACATCATCATCGTGATATGAATCTCCACTTGGCACTCGCCCGTTGCTTCTACCCGTCCCCCTGATCGTCCGCGTCTCCGCTTTTAGGTCATCTCATCTCCAGTCAAGCTTCTGCAAACTTCGCTTGCCGCGCGCTCCAACGTTTGTTGTTGCGTACGAAGCTGCTGATGTCACCACAAATCCACAACACACGGCTGCCCATGTTTTCACTCATTCTTGTAAGATCGACGTCGTCATTGCTGAGTGTGCGAGCTCTGTCTCGCTTAGGTAAGGCGAGGCGGTTCCTGCCGGCACCTTGTGCAAATGGCTCACAGCAATCCACCTCCGCAATGATCTTCAGGAACAACACACCATTGGCGAGCTCCGCAGAGACATTAACTTCAAACCCACGCGACAAAGCTCAACTACCAGGGGAACGTCACCACATGCACAATTCGCCGAGCTTCTGTGCTTGGCCTACCAATCAGGATCCAATCATCTCAACGCAATGGTGAACCTCCAGAAAGTCCACGCCGTAGTCAACGACTAGAAACATCATGTCCGTTTACTTCACCCTGACCCGACAGAGGCTCACTGAGACAACCTCGAAGACAGAGCCTCGTATGCACGTCTTTGTGCGTCTTATGATGCCTTGCACGACATCACAGTGCTTGGCAAACTCCACCCGTTTCAGCAGCAACACGAATATGTCCGAATAGTCACGACCACAGACAATTTGGCGTAGCTGCATCGCAACTTATTCGCCACGGACAGGATGTGCATTGAATGGGGAGAGCTATGCAAGCCGCACCTCTACAACCCTATCGTCTCTAAATCTGCTATTGAACTACACAAACACAATCTTTCTATAAGCTGTGCGAACGGCACCAGTCAAGCCCCTACATTCTCCTACGTCACTAGTCGTATCTTCTACTTACCAGGTGTACGTCGCACGAGGCCTGCACTCACTGCACGATGTGCATGGCTAGCCGTCATGTCTTGCATAACTCAGCTGAGGTACGTTCGACAAGTTCCATGCCGAGACCCACAACAAGACCACGACGCAGCTTGACGACGTTCAATAACGACCTGACCGATCAGGGCACAGTACAACCACTTCGGAGCTTTTAACATTTACATGGCTATCTCGACTATGTCCATGAATATTGTACCGCATATGCAACCACTCTGCAGTACTATATCTCCTTTCGTTGTCTTCGTCCAGACTCACTCCTAGCTTCATGCGGCAGATCTTCATCCGCAGCCCGGAGCCGCGACGGCCCACATCCACTTGTCTTGTACCACCTCGACCTTCGACATTCAACGGCCTGGTTGGCAGGATCTGCTCCTCCCGCTCGATCTCTGGTGCCGCCGGCAGCACAGAACCTCCACGCCAACCAATGTGACAAGCCCAGGATCCCCGTTTCTTTACGAACTAGGATCTGCGTACTACAGACCGCCTTTTCTCCGTATGCCATCGCCCGGCGGCTATCAGCGCAATCGATCTTGATCGTCCGTTCCTTGCGGCAACAACTGCAGGCGCATGCTACACAGCGTATCTGTGACAGCTGTCGCTACGAGTTGCGCTGCCTGACAACGGGCTCAAGCTCCCTGATATGACAGTACAGAGCTCTGCACAATGGACAGTGGCAGGCCTAATATTGGCTCTAGTCGACGAAACTACATCCAGTTTAACAAGGCCACAACCGCTTGATGTTACTGTTTAGCAGAAGAGGATGCCTGGCAAGAGCACACCCTTGCCTTGTCACAAACAATGGTCGCATGGGCAGCGAAGCGAGGAATGTTGCGCAGCGGAAACTAACGGACCTTAACCGCTCGTTCACAACTTGCAGACGACATATGGCATACAGCACATGACAGATGTCAGATGTCAAAATGTATTGCAACCTTCCCCATGCACGTCTTCACACATGCATGAAAAGCAACAGCAACTGTCACATCAACCGCAGTGCTTCCCAACCACGCCTGGAAGCCAGCCCTCACCCAGCTACTCCAGCACCGCAGTGTCCACATCTGCAATCCGCCACATATACCACATGAACAGGGACCTTTGGGACATGTTAGCTGTGTAACGGTGAAGCGCTACAAAGCGCCGGAGATGAACGCACCGGTAGGGCGAGAATCGGCTTGCTATCGACAGCATCTCTGCCTCGGACATGTATCTGCGCACATTGTTCGTCAGCGTTCTTGTCGTGATGCTCCAACGCCAGGAGGATCAGCGGGCGTCACTGCATCACTGGAAACAGCAAGTGCTGGACCTGCGGCTGTGATGTGTCTCTTCATGCATGGCTTGCTCGAATGTTTAAGCAGGAATAAGACACTGCCAAGACATTGCACTGATCTGCCAGCAAGGAGAAAGGGGCTCCCACCGCAAGCCACCGCACGATAGGAAGATGGATAGAGCATGAGGAAGGTGGTACATACTTCCACTTGCCACCCTTGTTCTTCAGCTTGGAAACGTCGCGGCCCATGTATGCGGCCATGCCTCGTCTGTGGCACGTTAGCAGAGTCTTCCCTGTTGCTGGTCGTGCTCCTGCTTTTGCTGCTGCTGCTGCCGCCTATGCTGTGCTAGGCTCGCCGACGGGGATGCTTCCTCGCTTTATGCGCGCTCTTAACGCTCGTTGTGGGACTCTCTGGGTACGTGGGGATGGTGTCTCCGCGAGATGCAGAGTCTGTACAATCGCACAACAGCAACAACAACAAGAGCTCAACAGGACAGCATCCACGCCCGCCCAAACACAGCGAAAGAAAAAGCAAAAGAGAAAGACCAAAACTCACTGCACCCCTAAATCCCCCGTACTAAAAACATCCATCCTCCTCAATCCAAAACACGCAAACATCTCCACACTCCACCTCCCCAGCCCCCGCACAGCAACCAACTGCTCAATCAGCGCCTCATCACTGGCCCCCACCAGCCCCTCGGCCGTCAGCGCCCCGGACGCAAACTTCTCCGCTAGGCCCGTGATGTACTCGGCTTTGCGCTGCGAGAGCCCTGCGCTGCGCAGTGTTGGGATGTCTTGCGAGATGACTTGGGAGGGGGTGGGGAAGGAGGGGTGCGTGGAAGGAAAAAGCGAGGTGAATTTTTGGCGGATGGAAGAGGCGGCGCGACTGGATACCTGCGTGTAGTGGTTAGTACGTAGTAGATGTGTCTGTCGTTAGCTTTCGAAGATGTGCCTCATCCACTTCAAACCCCCCTTTCTATCCAACTCAAGAAAAAAACATACCTGCTGTCCAATAATCCCACTAGCTAGCGCCGTAAACGGCTCCACCACCTCCGCCAACCCCTCAGGACTAAACACCCCACACTTTTCCCTCGCAATCATCTTCTCCAGCTTCCCCGTCTCGTCGACACGCACTAGAAACGCTTCTGCGTCGCGCAACAGAGTGGCTGTCGTCGTGTGGGCTGGCTTGACGGGGGATCCTACGTCTGGTGGTGGCGCCTTCGCCTTCTTGGCTGGAGATGGGGTGGCTGCTATGATGATGTTGGGGTTGGTGGGGGAGAGGATGGGCGCGTTGGTAAGGTGGGGGGATGCGGGGCGCGGGTGCGAAAGGGTGTCGAATATGTGGTCTGTATCCTTTTTGGCTGGGGGGTTCGATGGCACGTCTAATGGCGCTGATGTTGAGGGTACAGTTTTCGCTGGAGAATTGGCATCTGTTTTGCGTTGCCGCTTGCTGGGTCGAGGTGTCGAGGGGAGTTTCGCCGTGGAGGACGCATCTGGGACTTTGGAAATATCTACTTTCTCCACAACATCAGCATGTTTCGCCCCGATATCCAAGCCGTTCGTTTGACTATCCTTCACTTCTCCCACGCCTTTTCGTTTCCGCGGTGCTGCGACTTTCTTGGCTACCGTGGTCTTCTTGGGCGCTGTGGTGCTCTTCCCAGCCGTGACTATCTCTTTCACTTTTCCAACGTCCACAGGCTCCGGTGATACGATCTCTTTCTTCTCTGCATTCCTTGCAGACCGTCGGAGAGACATGGTGGACTCTTTAAGCAGTGTTTGGCTGCGGAAAAGGATAGGCTGACGTCATGCGTGAGTTGGAGAACGCGTTGGGTATAGATACCATCTATGATTGACTTACTGTGAATTTGAGGTTTCTGAGTGGTGAGAGCTTAGTTAGGAGCATCAATTTTTATTGGGTTGGAGTGGGCTGCTGGAGCTTGACGCGGTGCGCGGTGTTGATGGCAAGGTGTGATTCACGCTTACGCCAGGGCACGTGATGGCGTGGTTGTGCTGACCTACCATCTGCATGTCAGACCCAAATGGTCGTTCTTGGGTTCTGACTGTCTTTTTGTCTTCATGAATATATTAATGGTGTTTTTTGGGGTTTGGGTAGTCTTACAATGTTGTTGTTGCAGATTGGTAGTACTGGGGTCTTATAATGGGGTGTTGCGGATGGCTTGGATATAGTATGAAGTAAGTAGGACTTACTCGTGTAATTATGCAGCGAAAAGAACAGACATCAAGAGATATTTAACAACATACAGTAAACTGCTAACGATCTTTCTTAATGTCCGTTAAAACTTATTTAAGACTTAAGATGCAATACACTTGACTTTGTATAAGGCACATGATGTTTGAAACAGATGTTTATTATACTGAAGAGGAAAACAAAGCATATTCTACACTAGCAGTGTACATCATCAGGTCAAGGCGAACAGGATAGGGGAATGCATGAGAATAGAAGAACTTGAACATTCTCTTCTCCCCTGTGTTATCCACTCCATCACACGTCTATCACACACCCCATCATCTACCCATTTTCGGATCGTAATTCCAACCACCAAAAAACCACCCTGCACCACATCCCGAAACAGAGTCAGCCACTCACAAACACGAGTAAAACCCCGACAAACCAATTTTTTCAACTTCAATAACCCACAAAAACAGCTACAGAACAAAAAAAGCATAAACACGAGCAAGCAACAGCAAGCATATCCAAACATCAAAACTCTACGCCTCCATACTTTGTACCTCAGTATATCACAACCTCCCCCACCTACTAATCAACATCATCACCATTAAAAGCACTCTCACCACCCCACCCTAGGCCACTCCGTAACCGCACTTCCCCCTTCCCACACCTCGTTCTCCATCTCTGTCCCCATCTCCAGTTTACCACCCCCCTTGCACCCATCCTGCTGCGTACCAGCAAACCGCCCAGCGCCAAACGTACTCAAATCTCCATCGCCAGACAGCACCGTGACGAAGACATCAGCGTCGTATCCGCGCATGTGCAGCGGTTGGGTGTATTGGGTAGTGACAGGCGCAAGCCTAGCATCTGTGGACGTTGCGCCGTTGAGAGTCGTGGACTTAGACCAGCCCGGGGCGAGAGCAGCGACTTGGGAAGAATGGTGCTGGGTATGTGCGAGGTTCTGGTTATGCGATGGAGGTGGAGGTGGAGGTGTGGTTTGAACAGCTGCATCTACAAACCGCTGTCGGGATGGTGTATGCGTGTCCAGCACATCGACCTTGGCCTTGCACACCGACGCCCCGGCGTATGGCTCATGCCTCCCCAACGCCGAGTCTGGGGCTACGAAGAGGGAGCGCAGTGCCCGTCCCGCTTCACGAAACCGTTTTATTAGCAAGGATTTAGGACCCGCGGGATCTTGGTTTATGGTGGGCTTGAAAGGTGGAAGTGCCGAGGTGGGAGTGAAGGCGAATAAGCGCTGCCATTTCTCTGGGTCGCGAGACGCGAGGAGGGCGCTGTATATAGCGTAGCCAGTAGGTTTGGTAATGGCGTTACGGATGGAGGCTTCGTTGGTGAGTATCTGCTCGCTGTTAGTTCAATATGCATCTCGAATACGTCAAGGTGGAGACTCATTTTGTACCCACACATATCAGCCGCAGCTTGAACTGTCCTATCCATCGCGGCACCGTACCCCCACATCTGCCGTTCATAGTGCTTTTCACTGACCTCGCCTGCTTCGAGTGCTCGTTGGAGTACACGGCGCTGCTCGTGGTGGTGCTGCACCATGTCGATTAGCGCGGTGTAGAAGGCGCTTTCTGGGCTGGAGGCGTTTTCGTTGGGGATGCCGTGGAGTGGGTCTTTGGTGTTGCGGATAGCGGTCTGTTGGGGTTTGTGTTGGGGGATTGGATGGCTTTTGGGGTGTTGGACGAGGCGGTCTTGGTGCTGGAGGTGGGCGTCTATGCTGAGTTCATCTGTAGTGCAAGATTGGAGATCCCAGTCTCGGATGTGGATGCTGAGGTTGTCTGACGATTTGTATCCATGGATATTTGCTGGATTCTCTTTGTTTGAGATAGTGTCATGTGGAATAGGTGGAGTTATGGCGAGAGATTGCTGGTTGCCTTCAACACAATCACTTGCTGTCTGCCCTGGCATGTTGATATGATACAGACTAAGCCGCTCAGGTCGAAGTGAGCGAAGTATCTCTTCAGTATCGAAGGGTACTTCATCTTCCATCTCCATCTCAGCAGGCCTGTCGTCCTTTGGCACTGGCCCGGGCGGGCTCTCTCCTGGTGGCAGAGCAGGCAGTTTGTCCCATTTTCTGTCGACTCGCATCTTCTGCGCGGCTAGCTTCATGCCAAAGTTATCAGATTCTGCAATTCCAGCTGCTGCCCCGCCAGAACCACGCGACACATTCTTATTAGGCAACGCAGACGCATGATAGTATCCCGTTTGCGAACCATCGAGTGCACTTGGTCTGTTGATAAGGCTTCCTGCTACGGCATAGTCGATTGGCGGAGCAGTAGGAGCAGCTCTGACTATGTTTGGGTTGCCATAGATATTGGCGAACGGATTGCTCGTGACTGGTCGAGGCCGTGTAATGTTGAAGGCTGGGACCAAAGGGTGAATGGGTGATGAAGTGCGCGCAGGAGTATGGCAGTCTTGCCAACATGGTGTGGGAACGCGGTCACCGTTGGTATCATATCCAGTCTGGAACGGTGGTCTTGGTGCAGTATCAACAAATGTGCTATCTTTGTGCAATTGCACAAACCCTGAAGCTGGTGGGAGTACGTCCGGAGCGAACATCGGTTGCGGTGCCCCAATCTTTCTACCCTTGTACGTGACCACTGTGTCATCCTCCCTGCTCTTGCCCTCGTCCAGATTCTCGTTCACGCCTTGGCCTTTTCTGAGCCATCCAAAAAAGCCGACCTGACGCTGCCCGCCACCACCTCTAAGCCGTGCTCTTGACATGATTTCGACGCGTCCACTAGTCCTCGTATTCTCGGTACGCCGCCTGTGTTGATCTACGGAAACAGCATTGTGCATAGCATTGAATATTGAGAGCAGTGTTAGTATTAAAGCCTCAAGCCTGAGGTGCTGAATTGCTCCTGATATGTCGGCCTGATGTCGTGTTTGGAGCAGAAGTGACCTCATTGAACGAATATCACAGTTCCTGCGTATTTAGACTGGACACGAAGGTCATGAACGAGACCCGTTCGTCACCACGGCAGTGAAGTGTGCGATATCGGTGTGAGTGTCGAAACTCATAGTGCAAGAATTGGCTGCTCACTGGCTGAGGCGTCGCCTGCGTTTGCTGGACAGAGCACCTGATAAAAAGTCCGAAGCGGTCAGAATTTCTGTAATTGTATTGACGATACAACTTCATGTAAGATAGTTGCAACCTAAATATACCGTTGGTGCCCTTCCAACGCCTAAAGCTCTGATGCCGCGTGTTGCGAGAGATGATGCTGAGATATATGTACACATGTGTGAAACGGAACCGGAATGCTCACTGGGATATCGTGCCCACTGCTTTGCTAAACGCCCTGACGATCCTGCCCTCCACTTAGAATTGCGTTGCTTGCTGTAATCAGCTTCTTCGGTACTCGCTGTCTTCGTCTTGTATCCTGTTGCCTTCGAGCTTCAGCTTCAGATGGAGGAGCTTCAGTGACTCGAACGTCATCATAGTGGTTACTGCAGCTGGCACAGCGCGGACCATGTTGGTGCCCATGCCGTTGTAGAAGGCTCTCCAGCCTTCTTCCTGGAGGATGACGGTGCATGTTTTGAGGACGCCACGATATCTGGGCAGGTTGATCATGCCGTCTGAGGAGGCGGTTCCTGGGGGGCGGGTCTGGTGGCCGACTCCGTGTCGCCCTCCTTGGAATGAGACGTGGTCGTGTGAGGCAGACGGTAGAGAGCGTTGCTGTGTTTGCAATCGCGTACGCAAGACCTCGTGTGGGTATGTGGCGGTCGTTGCGCACACCTTGCTGAGCACGGTTGCGGCCATGATGCCGAACCAGTGCACGTCCTCGGACTTTGCTCCTGCCTGGCCCATCTCCAGGCCAGTGAACCTCATCTTCAGGTACTCGTATAGCGGGAACTGAATGGCGACGTGGGTGAGGCCTAGCAGGGCCGGCGAGAGACCAGAGTAGAAAGAGGCAATGCCTTCGGTAGCATACATTTTGCGGAAGGCGTCGAAGGTGTTCTTGTAGTGCCACGGGGGGCGGTGCTCTGGCGACGCGCGAGCACTGACCTGCGACATGAGCCTGGTCTTGACGACCCAGATAGGGTTGGTGACAAAGGTCGAGGAGGCGCCTGCTGTTATCGAGGCGATTGTGCGTGCGAGCCATTTGTTCTCTGTAGACACGACCGGTCAGCAAGGCAAGCAGAATCGACGACAGCACGACTGACCCATGCGTTCGTTGAGCAGGTCCTTTGTGGACTCGTAGGTGCTCATGTAGACGGCCCAGGTGGGGATGTAGCCCAGCAGCATGGGGCCGAGGCCTCTGTACAGGCCGCGCAGGCCATCTTCGACCCAGATTGTGCGTGCGGTGCCGGTGAGGCCCTTGTAGACGACGCGCGCAGGGCCCTGGTAGGTGCGTGGGCGGAAGGAGCCCTGGGCCTGCAGGCGGGTCTTGATCACGTCGAGCGGGCAGGTCACGATACCGGAAGCGACACCGGCCGAGGCCCCGCACAGCGCGTTGACGGGCCCGTCAGGCAACCGAGAGACCTTGACGGCGAGGGCGTTGAAGGGCTGGCTCCAATTGCTGCGGTCGGGGGCGGAGGCCATGTCGCGCGACGAGGGGGCTGCAGCAGGCGGCGCATACCGGTCGGAGACGATCGTCGGGGACGGCGGCTCGGGGTTGTGTTCAGACATGGAGGGCGCTGCAGTCACGGCAAAGTTAGAGCCATGCTGGAGCTGGGGGACTGCAAGAGGGGTCCGTACTGGCCGTCGTCCCCTATGGAGTGCCTCAGTGTGCGGAAGCCCCGCAGCACTCGAGTAGCACAGTAGCTAGCGGATGGGCAGCTCCATTGACGGGCGGGCGGGGCGGTCAAGAGTGCGCGTGGGGGGAGCAGCAGCGGAGAGCGGGCGGGGCGGGGCGGAGGACGGGGTGGAGAGGGCTCGTTGGGTGGTCGTCGTGAAGGAGTCGGGGTCGGAGTCGGCGTCGTGGGTGCTGGCAGGCCCTGGGACGTCACAAAGGCACGGCAGCAGAAGAAGCGTGGGTGAGCATTGAGCATGCCCTGTTGTGCGGGCCCGCCAAGCCCCGTGTTTGGGCCTAGCGCCGCGGGCAGCCAATTCGCGCCTTCGCGAAATGGATGACAAGCACCCAGGAAACTTCGACTTCGACTTCGACCTCGACATCGAACTCGACTCTCCATTGCCGGCACGCCGCACCCTTCGACCACCCGCACCGCCCGTCGACCCCCGCAAACATGTCCGCGCCGTCTCTCGCCCCCATGATCATGAAGCGCCCGTGGCTGCAGCGCTGGATGAAGCCCCTCGCCAACTGGTACACCAACGCCGCCGGCTACAGGCAGCTCGGCCTGAGGTACGCTGCACCCGTCGAGATACCGTGGGAGGCTCGGATTGGGATGTTTTGGGGGCGAATTGGATGAATTGGATGGACGAATCACGCACGGCAAACCTGAGCTGACGGATTGCCTTACAGGGCCGATGACCTGCTCCCCGAGGAGAACGACGTTGTTCACACCGCCCTCAAGCGCCTCCGACCCCAGGAAGCCTACGACCGTGTCTTCCGTCTGCGCCGCGCTTTCCAGGTACACACACGCAGCAATTGGACGTGAGGAGCACCATGCTAAGATATCGCAGCTGTCCATGAGCCATCAGCTCTTGCCCAAGGAGGAGTGGACCAAGGTCGAGGACGTACGTCTGAACAAGCCAGTACACAATGGGTGAGACCAGACTAACGGCATCCAGGACACACCCTACCTCACCAAGTACATCGAGGAGATCGAGACCGAGATGGCCGAGCGCGAGGACCTCGAGGCCATGGTCATCTCCAAGAGGCAGAGCAACGCCAACGCCGGCCACTAGATGTACATATCGTGCTGTGTGAAAGAGTGCTGTGCATGAGGAAGCAGATGAACGAGTACCAGCGTTGTGCAATAGAGTGTATAACACTACATGTTTCCAATTTGATACCGAAGTTTGGCCGTTTCTGTTGCAGTTTGGTCGTTCTTTCCTTCTTTGCACTCACCTTGGCGTGCTAGATCTCACGATTCGCGCTTTCCTCTGGCCAATGCTCTCACCTTCACCCCATCACCACGTGCGTTCGTTTTAGCCTTGGCCCAGTCCTTTTTATAGTCGACTTTCCCACCCAACGCACTCAACTCACTCGTCTCACTCGATTGACCTTCTCAAAAGCTCATTGCCAAATCAACATGTCCACCACAGACCGCGAGCGCCAGGCAGTAGCCCCAAAACCACCAACGATAGGGTAAGCCACTGCATAACCCACGATGGATCTTCATCAATGACAACGTGTCCCAGCTCAGCACAAGCTGATGGTATTGTCGTTGTCGAGATTGGTCATGACCGCAAGAAGTACTACCTCCACAAAGCCCTGGTCGTATTCCATTCAGAGTACTTCCGCAAGGCCTTGCAAGGTCCATGGAAAGAGGCGGAGGAGGGTCTTGTGAGGCTAGATGATGTTGAACCAGCCGAGTGTACGTATGACGGGCGTGATACATATGAGTTTGGCCGTTTGAAAGATCACTTGCTTACGGTTCCTTAGTCAACGTCTTCGTGCACTGGCTCTACAACCAGCAATTGCCAAGGCAGAAAGAGGAGCACGCCTGGACCTGTATCTTCGACAAGGACAAATTGACTAGAATTGAGCACCTCCAATTGCACATCCAAGCATACGCTCTGAGTGACAGGCTCCTAGCCCCTGCTTTTCGACACGCTGTCAACCGCGTTATTGTGTTTGACTTGTACACGGAAGACCTGGATGCAGTCACGCTCGCACCCACCTACCAGTGGGCGTTCGCCAACATCCCCTCTGATCGTCCGGTTTTGCAGTATCTCGTCGACGAGTTCTGCGACTCCTGGCACGAGTGGAAAGATGACAACAACGTTGGCATGAAAGGGTTTCCACACCCCTTCATCATACGCGTCGTGCGGAGATATAGTCAGCTGGTAAGACTGTCCCAGGAGGATGTGATCAAGACTCATTGTTATCTTGAGCATAGCTCAAAGGAGGAGCAGGAGGACTGCCGAATGGCGCTTCATATGACGTACGATGCGGAGAAAGATTTTGGCGACTTCACAACAGACTTGTGCTATGATCCCTAGATTGAGGAGGTTGGTCACTGCTTCCCCATTTCTGACACAAAGAGAGGTTGGATGCGTAGCATGTTTTAACGCCCGTCACTCTTGCTTTTCACTTGCTTTATTCCTTTTTGAACAATATCCCCTGCTTCCAATCCTCTATCTAATTGCATCTTCCTTTCTACCGACCAGGCAGGCTTTTTTCTCACAATTCAATTTGACATATAAATCACACCAATCTCTACAATAAAAATCCAATTCCAATAGAAGAAAGACCAATACCCAACCATCCACAGTGACCCATCATACTCCCTATGATCATCTTCTCTCAATCGTATTCTGCATACATCCAGCACTCTCCCGGTCATACAGTCCTACAAACTAGACGTACTATGCTCGAGCCACGCAACACGATCTACTATTTGAGCCACTAGAACCGAATAATCGACACAGTCTTATAAGTGTTTCCTGCTGGTTAGACCAGAGAACTTGCAGCACACGCGGACACGATACAAGAATCGCGATTATGGGGTTAAGTGGGTGGTACTGCGTACTAGTTGGGACACGGCTTGTATTTTTGCAGGTTGGGATGTGCTGTGGTGTATTGGGAGACGTTGTTTATGGCTGTATTGTTTCTCGTGCTTTGATATAGGTACAGGACGACTTCACACGTGTTGCATTCCCCAATCTGATATCGACGTTGTGGCGATTGTGCTAACCTTTCTCTGGAGCCGCCCGCCTTCGTACTCGCCTTCCTCTTGGCCTTCCTCCTCTTGTTCAGACTGTAGCTCCTCGCGTCATAAACCGACTCTATTTTTCCTTGTCGACACCTTTTTTTCCGTAGAATCCGTAGCCCATGTACTCGTCATATTCTACATGTAGTTTCCCGCACTTTTCCTTCTTCTTGTCCGATGCGTGCTCGAAGTAGCAGTGCTCTTCCATCCAGATAAACGGTTCAAGCGGTTTTGTCTCCAGGTCGAACCCATGCTGTTGAACCCCTTTGTTGACACGTAACAACAAGTCAAACGGGAGCGAGCGCTGAGCAGAGATGCTGAATTGGCTGGCCCAGTCCTTTTCGTCAATCTCAAGGCCTACACTCTTGCGCTCAGCCTCCCAGAAACACATTTTGTAACGATATACATCTGCTATGTACTGCAGAAGTGGGTGATGCGAAGGAACATTGTCGTAGGCATATCGAATCATTGCGCCTCCATCGACTTGCCAGATAGGGTAGTCGAGCAACACCTCGAATTTCTGGTGTGCTGCGCGTTGGAAGTCATGGGCGAAGAATCGATCACCGAACACAAAGGCTTTGAGGCACATCCATATCCTTCTGTCGATTTCATCTTGCTTGAGCTGCAAAATGTAGTCAACGTTGCAGCCTTCGTCTAACTTCCGAGTGTATATCCACTGCGCGAAGAGGTCGACTGCATATCCTTGGTCAGTGGATTGTACTTTTGTGAGTGTTCTTCCCAATTACAGACTTCTACATCTACATCATCCAACAGAACCACTCCATCTTTAGCTTCCTTCCATGGAGGTTTCAAGGCTTTGCGGAAGTATTCTGAGTGGCGGACAAGGGAGGCTCGGTGTAGACAATATTTCTTCTGCTCGGTTCCGACCACGACGGTGATAGTTTTTCCTTTGCGAGCACGACTTCAAAGTTTGTTAGCTTTCATAGAGAACCAGAACTTCCATTGTGACTTGCGCAAACGCCGGCTGCGAGGCCTGTTTCGTGGTGCCTGCCATTGATCTGTGTAGGTTGAGGAAGCAACTTGGTTCTGTTGACGGATACAGATGCGGCACGGTAGCGGGCGTTACAAACGCTATTTTAGAAGCTGTTTGTGCGAAGATTTTGTTTGAAGTGCGAGAACATGAGGTGAAAGCAGCTCACGGAGGCGAATTGCCGGCGCCGTAGTACCAGAAGCTGCCTTCACCGTGACTTACTGCTGCCGAGGCTGACCAGAAGCTGTTGCCAACGAGTGGGTACGTATGATCTGAGCATATCGGATGGACCGAGAAGTATATATGCGGATGGCGAGGTCAGTACAGAACGCTGGAAATACCACGTTCAAGAAGCCTTGCTTGTCTTGCACTCTGAGTACCAGCTTGTATTGTGTAAATTGTGTCGGGAAGAGCACTCCGATTGTGCACTCTCTCCATACTGAGATAATGATACAGTCGTAACTAATACAACAGTCGCAAGTGTAACTTGACAAAATACTGTACAACAGTCGAAACCTCTGCTTGTGCCCTGCATCTGCACTAGAGACGGGTAAAGAGTTGAATGAGTTGAGAATGTCCGTAACGCCTGGAATGCTTCATCGTAACTTCGTTAATAATCAACATCGTCCAGCGATTCGATTCCAGCAGCAGCCAACGCATATTCAACAGCTTCAGATCGATCCCAGAAGAATTCGCGCATCCAGGAAGCTGTCATATCAAGAGCAGAGATAGTGGAGGAGCTACTCCAAATTTTCTCGTGTCGATTCCAAGCTTCTGTCTGCCACGAAGTCTCTGGGTAGCGCTGTTGGAGAGCCGGTATTAAACAGCGGGGTGCTGACGCTCTTCGCTTCCAGAGGAGACCGGTCTGAATGAGATGCAAGATACCAGAAGATATGCTCAGAACAGCATGTAGATCTGGGCTCGCGCATTGTACAGCGAGAAAGGTTGTCGCTGCTTCTGATAGCTCTCTTGTTGAGAACGATCCGGGAATGACCAGAACATCGAATTGCGGTGCGTTTGCGAACGAGTTCTGTGAAGGAAAGTCAGTCTCAGACCATACATACACAAACTTGGGCGGCGATAGTGAGAAGGTAGGGCAAATGTTGACCTTTATCTCCCTGCCAGACTCTCTCAGATGACCAAAGTGGTCAGGTACAGGCGAATCCGGCAAGACCAGGAAGTAGCTCTTCTTGGCCAAGGAGTTGGCTTGGGATTGGTAGTGGTTGTGTTTGCTGTAGCAATCCGAAACTAGCTCACCGTCACTGGCATCCGAGCGCCGGAGGTGACTGGAAACGACCCTGCTCCGGTCACACTGACATATCGAATGTCTACTTCATCGACAGCGTTGTCTAGCGTACTCGCTGGAGCATTCAGCTTGCCGATTCTACTCCTGCTCAGGGCGGACAAGAGGTCGACAGCGGCAAGATCTGTAAGTTGAATCTGATCTTGTCCAAGGATAATGACACCAACTCGCAGAGATGATTGTGATGGGGGTGCATAGTTTATACCAAGGTCCTCGGCAGAAGTTGACGATGTCGTGCAGAAGTAGAAGAGCTCTGCGTCACTCGGGAAAGTTGTGTAGCCTCGTGGTGGAGAAGGCATGTGGGTACAGAACGATTTTTACAGAAAGGATGTGTGATGATATGTGAAGTTGGAGTTACTCCCACAGAGGAGTGCGATGAGGTGGCTCACATACAGCAACTCGAGGTTGAGCTTTATATGAGGTGGTGAGTGAGAGTCAAAGGATCGATACGGAAACCAATTGAACAGAACCTAGTACAGTTGAAGGTGTCATTGGCGTGTGGGGTACGCGCTGACCTGAACCTCCCACGCTATACGACAGGTTGCATGGACGAAGTGGCCACTGCGCAGCGTCTTGGAGGCTTGTTTTGATGTGCTCCCGTCTTTTCGCGACATTCAGCCTCCGGCTCCAATCACCCTGAATATGTCATTTGGGTAAAGATCCGCAGCGTTTGCATTTGCTCATCTAGTAACCGAGCCGTTAAAACATGTCCCACTTGAAGACATAGAAAAGTGATGAGGTTAACATTGCGTTTTTGAATGCCTGAAGTGGCGGTCGTGGAGATGTGGTCAAAACGCCCCAGGCAACACAATTTGCACACTTGTGGTTGGAGCAACACCGCTCGGGGACGCGGCACGAGTAACGGGAGCCCCGAGCGCAGGTAAGCACTTGTTGCTCGAAATGACTCCGATCTGATTAGATGGTGGCAGTGATGCTGGTTTGCGCGTTTCCCAAGGGACAAGCCGGAAGTGTGGAGGTGAAGCTTGCAGCTGAGAGGATGGAAACGGCCTGGAAGCCTCAGGCAGGAGAAACTTGACGGTCATCTGCCTCAGGAATTACATCAGCGGAAATGACTGCGACGAAGATAGTAGCGGAATTCGTGGAGACCGAGTCCAATGACAATGGCTTTCTCGATTGGGCGTCCTGTGCGAGTCTGCGAGAATGCGCCGGAAGCCAGGCGCTGTCGAGGTCGAACCGAGAGCCCCGCGAGCGCGAAAGCAAGCATGGCACGTGGACATGTCTTGGACGCTGCACAACCTTCTTCGACAGTTACATGGCTCTCAGTGTGACTTCGGTTGGCTTTTGGATGCTGTTTTATCATACACGTGAGCCAAACGCTTCCGTCTCAAGGAGGGCAGCATCTTTGAGAAGGTGTATCTGTTGATTTGTGGTGCCAAACACCGTGTCTATACGATCGACACCATCCAGGTGCGAGAGATTGTAGCAGAGCAAGTGGCTCAAGTGCTACGAAAGGTGGTATCCATTGCTTGCTGCCGAAATAATAACATGCCATGAAATGGCCGCTCAGAGTCTACTCGCATCCCTTACACGTCCCTTGGGGAGCCGTCAGCCTCGCCGGACTTGACGGCCTTGCCGGTCTTCTTGATCTTCTCGAGCACGGTTTCATACGAGAGCGAGTCTTCGGTGACAATGTCGGCGGTCTGTGTCTCGAGCGAGACGTTGTACGACTTGACGCCTGCATTGACGTTAGTTGGCGCTCTGAGCAGCCAGACGTGGCGCTCAGCACTTACCATCGAGCTTCTTAAGCACGCGCTCAACGGCACCAGAGCAGCCACCGCAGCTCATGGCGATGTTGAACTTGTAGTTGTGTTCGGACATGGTGTTGGATGTGTGGGAGGTGAGGTGTGAGGTATGATGTGGTGTGCGAAGGTGGGCGTGAGTGTATGTAGCTGGAGACGGGATGTTCGTGAAGTGGAGCTACGAGAAGGGTGCACCGAGGTGGATTATATACGTGGACTAGCAAACTACTACAAGACCGGATTGCGCGAGTTTCGCGACTGTGTTGCCATCCGCTACTCAGCGTAGATTACGATAGATTGCGGCGACTGTGCTGACATTTCCATGTCGAGGATGTCGCTGCTTGGTTGCCGATGAGACCAGATGTGCTTCAACGCCATCCACTGTTTCAGCACTGACTGCACTGTGGCGCTAAACTTGCTCATTGCGATATCTTGGGCCAGGGCAAACACCGTCGATGGCGATCATACAATGAAGACACGGTGTTGTCGGTACCAACTCGCGTGCCCGGAACTGGAGGGAAGGTTACGCACGACGCCTCGAGCCCGTCTTCATCGCTTTTGGCAGAAAAGATAGCAAGAGCATGAGCACATTACAGTCATGTGATAAATATGCACGAAGACACCAAATCAAATTGCAGCCTTGCATGTCAAGGTTGCTGTCGCTGTCGATGTCACGGACTCGTGCCTGGATCGACTGCTGGGTGCTGGACCCTGTGCACAGCAAACTGCCCCGCCACAAGCTCGTGGCTCGGCTGGGCTTTGGCCGCCGGTGACGTCTTTTCACCGCCGAGCTGTCGAACCAAACAACCAAGCGACATTCTGTAGCATGGCTTCGTAAGTACAGCAAAGAAAAAACTCGCGCTCAAACCCAACTTACAAATGGACAGCAATATTCTCTTTCTTCCTTTTCGGAAGTCCCATTCTGTCAATCTCACCGAAGCCATCAAGCAGTACATTTCCTCCAAATATGACCAGCATCCGGACATGTTCAAGGTCGACCTGGAGGCCATCGAAAAGCTGCGATCGACCGCCGTACACGCACAGGAGCCGCACCCAAGCAACATACCCAAGCTACAACAGTATGCAGCACAGCTCGTATGGCTGAGTGGGAAGTTCCCCGTTGACATTGGCGTCGAGTTCCCATGGTACCCAGCTTTGGGATACAACACGAGTCGGCCTGTGTCGCGCAACAACCTTCGCTACGAGCTCGCCAATATCATGTTCAATCTCGCGGCCATGTACTCGCAGCTGGCCATGTCCTCGAATCGAAGTACACCAGATGGCTTGAAGGTTGCCGCCAATAACTTCTGCTTGGCTGCTGGTGTCATCTCCCATTTGAGGAATACAGTACTGCCTGAGCTTCGAACCGAGCCTCCCGAAGACATGGATCTTATGACGCTGGATTGTCTGGAGAAGCTCATGCTGGCTCAGGGCCAGGAGTGCTTCTGGCAGAAGGCTGTCAAGGACGGGTTGAAAGATGCGACTATCGCCAAGCTCGCCGCTCGAGTTTCAGACCTATACAACGAAGCATGCGAGGCAGGTATACAGTCTGATTCCGTCAGCAGCGAGTGGATACACCATATGACGGCCAAACATCATCACTTCGCCGCCGCCGCTCAGTACCGGGCCGCTTGTGATTGCTTGGAAAAGCGCAAGTACGGCGAGGAAGTCGCAAGACTAAAGGACAGTCTCACGTGCGTGAACGAGGCTCTTAAGGAACAACGCTACATCAACAAGCTTGTACTGGCTGATCTCAATGGTCTGAAGAACAGAGTCAGCGAGGACCTGAAGCGAGCAGAAAAGGACAACGACATGATCTACTTGCTACCCGTCACACCGAAAGCGGAACTAAAGATACTTGATAGAGCAAACATGGTGGTCTCTCGAGTACCAAAGGAGATCGCTGAGTCGAATGCGCTGTTAGGAGAGAAGGGCGAGCTTGGTCCAGCCCTCTTCTCCAAGTTGGTACCTTATTCCGTACACCTGGCAGCGAGCATATACGTCGATCGTCGTGATCGATTGGTCAACACTACCATCGTTGAGGAGCTCGAGAACCTCACAGCTCAAATCCATGAGGTGCTGCGCAGTCTCAACTTGCCTGGTTCTCTTCAGGCTCTCGAGAAGCCTCTCGGATTACCACCAGGCCTGATGGCTCACGCAGAAGAAATTCGACAGCAAGATGGTATCCATCGCCTGGAACGGTCAATGGAAGATACCAAAAAACTCATGTACAGTGACCAGGCCGTGTACAATGAGGGTGTAGACCTTCTAAAATCAGAAGCTGTGGAGGACGAGAATGCACGGCGACGATACGGAACTGCTCTGTGGACTCGGTTGCCTGCAGAGCAAGCCGCACCAAAGCTCTATGCACAGATCAAGGAGATTGACGGCTACTTTAAAGCTGCCGCAAACAGCGATAATATCGTCAAGACTAAATTGAGAGAGAACGAGCACTTCATTAGACTACTCAGTGGGCCTGACCACGATCTCGAAAACTATGTACCGAGCGGTCGCAGGCCCGCTATCACAGGCGACGTCGAGCGAGAAGCTGGCAAGCTGCGCGGCTGCTTCAATGAAGTCAGCCGTTTGGAGAGCAGAAGACGGCGGAAGATTGAGGCTCTGCGAACGAAAGCGAAACAAGATGACATCAGTAAGATGCACAAAAGAAGCAAATCGGCTCCTGCTGACATTACTAGACCCAGAGTTGCTGCGCGAAGCCGCTCGCTTAGAGCGGGAGTATCCTATGCAAACCATTGAGGCTGTACAGTTCGAGGGCCTCTTTGATAGGCGGTTGCAGATGTACGACGTTGACCAGGATATGGTCCAAGAAGAAGAGAAGGAACAAGTTGAAGCGATCAAGCGGCTGCAAGACGCCAACGCATCCTTTTTGATCGCTCGTCGGGGCGATCAGTCCACGAAACAGCGTGAACAAGCCCTGCAGAACTTGGAGAACGCGTACTTCAAGTACAAGGAAATCATCTCGAACTCTGATGTCGGCCGGAAGTTCTATAACGATCTCGCCAAGATTGTCAATCGGTTCCGCGACGATGCACGCAGCTTTGCTTACCAACGTAAATCAGAGGCATCGCAGATCGAGAGGTGAGCTGCCACTCGTATACTATGTATGGCTGGTATACTGACAAGACTCTAGTGATCTCGCTACTCGCATGAGCTCCTTGAATCTGCAGCAAGCCACCTCCAACTCACTACAACAACAAAAGAAGGTTGATGCGCAGAACCCGCAATATGGCGCAGATGCGCATGCTGAAACTCCTCTGACGGCTCCGAAGCCCACAAGGGCAAGTATACCTCCAGGTGGAATGTGGACACCCGATGTGGGAATCAAATTTGGCAATGGTGGTGTCCCTACATCTTCAGGCAATGCACGACCAACGAACGGCCCTGCGCAGGATGGGCGTTGGGATCCCACCAAGGGTCTGAAATTTGCTTGAACATTGCATAACCCCGCATTGGAGATTGTTAGGACGACGCACTACTTTCAGTCATTGAGTTCAATCAGAGCGAGCATGGACTACTGACGATTGCGACAACGCAGCAATCGAAGTGGTCCATGACGCCACAGCACAATGTACTGCGTCATACTTGCGGCCGCTAGATATTTGCACCTTGAATGGGAGGTGTAGACGCGGGAACAGTGGCAGCGGAGGGGAATCTGCCTCAGTGGGGAGATCTGCCTTGGACCCTGTGGCTGTGCCAGCATCACCGTCTTTAGATGAACAGAAGTGGACCGCTGAAATGACTTCATCTTGGCGTACACGTTGGTGCCTTGATGGTCTTCACGCTAAAGGAACCTTTGTTGGACGGGAGCGCACGTCAGGCTCGATTTATTGAACGGGTGCTGGCGTGGCTAGTGATATGTCACTTGCGGCGACGCAATGTTCTGCAACGACTCGGCTATATTCGGTGATATATGAGCACTCCAACAGGCAACAACTTGAAACACAAGACTACACAATTCCTGCATTCCATCATCGCTCGATTACACTTTCATCCTCAGCAAGAGCCTATCAGGTCGTTCACCCAGTTTGTAGTTTTCGTAGGGCTGCGGCTGAGCAGTGCGTCGTCACGACTCCTCCTTCCAAGACACCAAGACGCGGTCGTGTGGACAAGCAATTCCGCTGCAACGGGCAGGCGTTTGCTTGCAGTTTACAAGACTACCTACTCTTTGGAGTGCTCCATTGTCCACGCCAGCTCGATAATTCCATCTGCTTGCCGGGATCGGTCGGTGATCAACGTCACTGCGAACCCCCCACACCGGCGTCGCGTGTCACGCCCCGCGCCGCGCCCTCGTATCCAGGAGCGTTTCACTCTGTCGAGGTGCTGAAACCAGGAACACAGAGGACGGTCAAAGACTCCGCTGCAGCGCGCAACTGCACGCACAAGATAGGCGCCGGGGAGCTTACTGCGGGGCTCAGCCCTGGAAATAGCAGCATGCCCTAGGCCAGTTTGGGCATCAACCTCACCTTGCCTGCACAGCCCACCTCAGTCTCACTGTGTTTGTCTGGCAGGACTCACACAGCCTCCTTCACCCTCCAGCCTTAGCCAGGACTCGCCAGGACCAGCCAGGACCCGCCAGGACAGCCAGGAACGCGTTGCTCGCGGCCTTCTGACCACTCAGCGCGCTCCAAACCGAGCTTGACGTCTGCCCGCGCCCCCGCTCGTCGCTAGACAAGGCGATCTCACTGTAGGGGCCCAAGCGCGCTTGTGTACCTCCCTCCTCCTGCGCTCGAGAATAGCAACACGCGCACCCGCACGCTTCCCTACACCATGGACGGCATGCAGCAGCGCGGGCGCTCACCGTCGGCGGGCCACCGCGCCCATATAAGGCAAACGCCCTCGCCGTCACCCCATGCGCCCTTCCACAACAACGTCTCTGGCCTCGACTTCGATCAATCGCCGCTGCTCAACGACCCCTCCAGCTTCGCCGCCAGCAACGCCCAGCTCAACCCCGCCCAGTACCTGGCCACCCTCCAGCCGCAGTCCTTCCCCCACCAGCAGCAGCAGGCCCTCGCTGACCAGACGTTCCTCCACTCCAACCCAGCCTTGTCGCAGCACAACACGCCGCACTTTGGGCCACAGGGCAACAGCCTCACCCCTGACCACCTCGACATCACCAACCCTGGCCCGGCCGACTTCAACAGCTTCTTCTCTCAGGCCGACCTGAACCAGCCCCAGGCCATCAACCCTGCCGCGTTTGGCAACACGCTAGACCCCCACCTGCTCGACGCTTCCCAGCCACAGCAGCAGCCACAGCAGCAGCAGAACCTCTCCATCAACCCCAGCGACTTGATGGCCCAGATGGCTACCACGCAGTCCCACGCGCCCACACCGCCACATCTGCTCCCCAACATGAACAGCCAGCGCAGCCCCAGCCCCCACGCATCGCCGCACCAGAACCAAGGTGCCTTCTCTCCACCCAACCACTCGCGCCATGCGTCTCTGGGCCAATCGTCTCTCGACCCCAGCGCAGCATACGGGCAAGGCACTGAATGGGCGAACATGGCAAATTTCAGAGGGCACAGGAGGACACCCAGCGAGAGCGCGTACTCGGACATGTCCTCGGCGCATGCATCGCCGTTCCTAGTCACACACGATAGCTTCGAAGAGACACAACACTCGCCGAACCTCAACGCGCAGACCGATCCTCAGCTCTTCCAGAATCCCATCTCGCAATTCGATCAGTTCAACTTGAACGATGGCTCGCACATCAGCCCCGGCCACAGCCCCGCCATCTCACCGCGCCTGATCCCGCAGCAGCAGTCACTCCCACAGTTCATGCCTGGCAGCTTTGGCCTCGAGTCCAACATGAACAACCACTTCGTGCAGCAGCAGAACATGGGCGTCTACCAAAACCAGGGCGTCGAACCATTCCCCTCGCTGAACGAGTTTGGCCAGGCCGACACCATGTCTCCACCAGAGATCAACATTGACTTTGCACCGCCCTCGCGACAAGCTAGCTTTGAGCCCCCCAAGCCAGGGTCTACTGCCGATGCTTTGACTGACACGCTGAGTCCGCCAGACCGATGTAAGTACGCAGGTGGTAATCTTGCGACATGCGCTAATAACCATACAGCAAGAAGTCGCAATAGGACACGCGCCAAATCCGATCCCTTCAGCAGTGTGAGCTCGCGTGCCTCGACCCCTGGCTCAGAAGTCCATCGATCGTTGTCTCCCAGTGCTGCAAAGTCGCGCTCCCCCTCTCCTTCTGGCAAATCTTCCCGTCGCTCCTCGACATCGAGTGTTCCCAACCGTGACTACATTCTGGAACTCGCCGACCCCTCAAGACCCGCCAATCCTGCCGATGGCTCCAACCTCAAGCGCACGCAAAAGCACCCCGCAACCTTCCAGTGTACACTGTGCCCGAAGCGTTTCACGAGAGCCTACAATTTGCGGTCTCATTTGCGCACTCATACGGACGAGCGACCGTTTGTATGTAGCGTTTGCGGCAAAGCGTTTGCTCGTCAGCACGACCGGAAACGACACGAGGGCCTCCACTCTGGCGAGAAGAAGTTTGTTTGCCGTGGTAACCTCAAAGACAACGGCCATTGGGGTTGCGGCAGGCGGTTCGCCCGTGCAGATGCTCTCGGTCGTCATTTCAGATCTGAGGCGGGCCGTGTCTGCATACGCCCGCTGCTCGAGGAAGAAGCGCAAGAGAAGGGTGGCTGGGATGGCCAGCAGCAACAGCAAGCGAGCAACGGCAACGGCATGTTCAACCCCGTACCTCAAAACTTTGGCGGCATGATGCAGACACAGCCTGGCTACGAAGCGTTCCCTCAGTTGACGCAAGCACCGCAATCCTTCCTGCCCGCTGCCCTTCTTGTACAGTACCCTGCACTTGCGACTATGGACTGGAACTCGATGCCCGTTGGTGGTCCAGACGAAGCGGACGAGATCAGCGGCCGCAGCAGCTTCGACGCTAGTAGCGGCGGAGAGTATTTTGAAGACGAGAGCGACTACCAGCAAGGCCAGCAGCCAGTCTATTCCGGAAACAACAGCGGCTGGGTGAGCGATAGCTACGATGGGCGAAACTGAGGTTTTCCATCTTTGAAGCACCGGCTTCAGCCCTTGGGCATTTTTTCTTACGGCCTTGCGCGTTTGGCTTTCTGATTGCGGAGCATTACCCCATTGATACCTTATTCTTTTCTGGATACCACTGTCACTGCAGATATGCATGTCGTGTTTCGCGAGTTGTTACCTAGGGTCCATTATACCCCCGGATTGGGCGAGTTGTTGGCGCTTTGAGGACTTGCAATTGCGGTCCTGTTTCGCCGGTGTTCGGTCTATAGATGATACCATAGCAGACAGAATCAAAACGGATGACCAAAATGGATGACCACAATGGATGACCAAAATGGGTGACGCGATACAAAGAGGTGTCCTACAGTGTCTTGACTTTGACTTTGGATCTTTGACGTTACTCGACGTATTGCAGGGCGTTCTTTGTTGGCCCTAACATGTCTTTCTTCCCCTTGACAGGCCATTCATCCACTTCGTTCATGTATATATACGTACATATACATAGTCACACATGTCCAAACACGCAAACTGATCTGAACACACAACCCGCTGCAAACACGAATCAATCCAACCACCCAAACCCACGACTAACACCAACCAAAAGCACTCGTCCACCCACACACACCCAAGATGCCACACCTTAACACAAACGTCAAAACTTTCCCCATCCCCTTCCTCAACACTCCCCCCTCATCCCCCTTCCAACCCCCTTCACCCTTACCCTCCCTCAGTACCCCCCTGATAATCCTCACCACAGCCCTCGCAACCCACGTCCTAACCCTACACCTCCCAATCCCGAATTTCTACCCCACTTGCCTCACACCCTCAGCAGTCTACACTTCCTTCTCCCCTCTGCTGAGCTCTGTTGCTAGGAACTTGCTGGGGGGAGTGCTGTCTGTGGCTGCTGTGCTTGCGGCGATGGGGAGTTGGGGGGTGGGGGTTGTGAATGGGGTGGTGCACACGGGAGTTGTGGTGTCGCGCGCGGTGTGCTGGGGGGTTGGGGCGGGGGTGGTGCTGGGGTTGGTGAGTGCGGTGGTGGCGGTGTTGGGGAGTGCGGTTGGGATGGGGTGGAGGCGTGTGATAGGGAGGTAGAGGGTAGGTAGGGGGTGTGGTGCGTATGTATGTGTTTGTGTATGTACAAGAAAGGTTTATGTACATATATAGATACATCTCCGGCGCTTCAGGCAACTTAACACCGCCCAAACACACCGCATTTACACTCCTTCTCCTCCGGACACCATACCCCCACCCGCCCGAAAATAATATGCCACAGCCGCTCTACCAACGCCCCAGCACTATCATCATCCATCTTCGTCGTAGCCAACCACTCCCAATACCGCTTATACTCCTCAACACCACGCTTCAGCACCTGCTCCTTGGACACCACAAACTCGCTCCCCCCGGGACTCGCCAACTCAGCAGGAACCAATGTGTTGTTGAATAGCCCCTCCCACGCCTTCGACATCCTAACCTCCAACGTCCGAAACTCATCCGGCGGGTCGCGAAACGGGGAGATTGTCTCCAAACACCGCGTCCCCGCCGCACAGCTCAGCGGCGCAAAACCCTGCTTCTGAACCTCCTCAACGCGCACGTGCCGGATGGCAGACACCAGCTCTTGGTTAGGAAGCCGCCATTTCGACGCGTCGGCTTCCTGCTGTGCTAGCCCCGGCGCCACAAATACCATCGTCTCGGCTAGGTTGGCGTAGTTGGTCACGATCCATGATAGGTATGCGTCGACGACTCGCCCGCTATCGACGCGCTGCGCGCCGTTGTGGAGACGGGCGAATCTCGCGTCCAGGGTTATGACTTGGTTGCGCCATTCTGGGCGAAGCTTCAGGAGCCAGTTGAGGTCTTCGCCTGGGAGCTGGACTTTGACGATGAGTTTCTTTGGTAGTGGGGTGGAAGAGGGGGGCTCCGGGGTTGGGGTGTAGATTGTGGGGGTTGCGGGCTTGACGTAGGGATAGCCGCCGGACACGTGAATTGGGTAGGCGGATTTTGGGGTACAGAGGTAGATGAGAGTGAGGAGGAGTAGAGTGGCGAGGGCGGAGGCGATGCGCCTGCGCATTGTGCTTGGTGGTGGTTGGATGTTGGTGGCGACGATGGGTTTGATGCCGGTCATGGAATCCTGTGTAATGCTCCACGGTAGATCTTCTAATTTCCAAGCTCTTTCATATATACAGTAATGATGTTTGTGGGCTGTCCTGCATACCCTGAGATGAAGATGTGCGGATGTGCAAGTGCGACCGGATGAAGGTCCGTAGTCTGTGCGTTTCCCCTGAATACTTCGTACGGAGGTGCGTGCTGTCACGCTCTTTCTGCACCGATCTGATGCTGCATCATAAGAACTCAATACGTTCCAACACTGTGGAGTTGCATGAGTAATGTCGTGGGATCATCAAAGAGTATCAAATCGATTACAAAAGTCGATAAAAGATGCATTGCCAGATGCAGACTAGTCCAGAACGAAGATGATATTACTCCACCACATCTGAACGTCTATTTCTCGCCAGCACCCAACGCGCTCCCGCTTCTCGGTGGTGGACTCACAGTACTCCCTCTTCTACTTGCGTCTTTTCCATCTTTGCCCTCAGCAGCTTCTCTCTCCAAGAAGTCCTGCCACAGCTCTGCCAACGACTCTTTGTTACTAGAGCTGCTGGCCATCAACATGGGATCTGACATGGAGTTGAGCGAAGGCGTGCTGGGCGTGCGCCGGAATGGAGACATCGGTATCCGCAGACCTGATGAGGCTGACGATGTGCCCGGACGAGCGAGGCCGGCTTGCTCTTTTTGCTCTGATTGTGTTAGCGTCTTATATGCGAAGAGGAGACTGAGGTTGACAACATACCATCTGTCCAGCCCAGTAACATGGAAATGAGCTGAAGAGCCTCGAACTTCTTCGGATCCGAGCGGTCGATGGCCAGGAAGTGCAAGAAGTAGTTTGTGATGATCTGTCGATCGACGTTGTCTTCCGGCCGTCCTTTCTTCAGTATGCGTAGTGCTTTTGTGAGATGCTCGTTCAGCGTCACTGCTTCGTGTCGTAGTTTGCCAATAAGGAGATTCTTCTCTTTGACCTCTTTCTCGAATGGAAGAGCTCTCTGCAGCTCTTTCTGGGTGGACTCCATCGAAGCCTTGGCTGTTTTGGATGCTTCCTCAGCGGCCTGAACCTGTCTTCGGAGCTCGTTGATTTGTGACTCGTATGTTTCGACAGACTTCTTGAGCTCAGATCTCCGTACTGTCGAAAATTAGCACAAGTCAGAGCGATGTCACGCTAACTCACGGTTCTGCACTTCTTGCAGCGCTTTTTGTAAGCCTTCGACAGCCTGATTGTTCTGATCTCTGTCTCGCACGGCTCGCTCGAACTCGTCTTTGAGGTTCTCGAGCTGTTCTTTCAGCTCTCCCTCTTTCTCAGACAAGCTCTCCCGTAACGACCGCTCATTCATGGCGAGCACCTCCCAATCCTGCATAGCCTGCTTCGCGTTCTCAAACTCTTCCCGTGCGTATGCTTCACGCGAAATCAGTTCGTCGCGCTCTTTGATCCAGTTTTGCTGCGAGAGGTTTGATCTGTTACGTAGATTGTTGACCTCGCTCGCCTGTGCTTCGTTTTCTTGCCGCAATTTAGACAATTCCTCGCTGAGGCTGTTGTTCTTCTCCTGCAATTCGGCGTTTTGGTCGTGTAGTTCCGCAATTTGAGCTTCATACTCCTCCATCTTGGCCTGTCACCTGTCAGCGCTGTTATTGCCTTAAGCAACTCTACGTTGTCACCCACCGCATCGGCCTTCATGCGATTGCCCAGACTTGTCTTGATTGTGTTGACCCTCCCCAATAGGTTGTTGTACTGCGTTTCGAAGTGCTCCTTGCCTTCGTTCGCTTCCTCCAGCTCTTCTCTTAAGTTTTGGACCTCCTCTTCATGTTTGGACTGCGCACCTTCCGTACTTTGGCCCTCGTGGTGGCTTTGAATGCTTTCTAGACTCTTCCGCAGCTCCGTGACCTCTTGTCGTAGCGCATCCCGTTCCTTTGCTATTGCATCGAGTCGTGCTGTGGTCTCTGAGTCTGATTGCGGTGACGGCGACATGTGCGGCGAGCGTGAGCGGGAGAAGCCAAGGGCGACCGCAGAGGCTATGCTGTGTTGGTGCGTGCCGTTCGATTGGGCTATTGTTGGGGATAGTGGTTGCTCTTCGTCCTCGACATCGTCTGCATCCCGATCGATTGCTTGCGCTGCGGCCGGCTTCTGCATTTGCTGTGTTAGCCTTCATGCGCCTCTGTCGTTGCGACTCGGTCTCTGTACATTTTGCTCATCTCCCTCTTCTGCATCGTCGTCGTGGTCTGCCTCGGCCTCGTCATGCTTGCCGTTCACATGCGCACCCTCCTCGACTTTGTTCGCCCCTTGACTGCCGCCCTTCTTCTTGTTCTTCTTCTTTTTCGACTTGGAGGTAGCTCCTGCGACACAACGTTAGTGCCCGTATCGTAATCATGATATTACGCAGAGCTGCGCATTGCAGTGCGCGTCCGGTAGCTTTGAGCTCACCCACCACTCTGATTCACAGGGTCTGTTGTCGCTGGTGCAGACATGTCTGTAGATTGCAATGCAACTATACGAACGAGCACCCAGGCAAAGTTACAGGGCTGTCAGAGCATTGACAGCAGGCAAGGGAGCAACTATCGCTATGTTGACTTGGCGCGTCGTGTCCCCATTGAACGTTTGTTTCGGGCACTTCGCAAGCACGTCACTAGCCACGGCACGAGCCACTTGTTCCATCTGCAATCCCGAGACTGCCGCTGATCATCTTGTCAGTTTGAATGAATCATGGATTGCATGTCGCGTCTGCCAACATCCAAAGATAACGCAGCGTGCCGCAGTACTGAGGCACTTGTAAATGCATGATGCACATTGACCTGCGGGGTACTTGAGCATGCTCATGACACTCCCTCTCGTCTTTACTTGTTCATCGCAGTATATTTGATGAAGTCGATATGAGGTATTACAAGCCTTTGTTGTACTCAGCAGTCGATATCATCTACGCATCGCTCGGCTTCCGCGTGTTCAGGCTATCCTTTGTCTCCAGCAAGATTGGCCAAAGACCAAAATCCGCCAGTAACGGAAGCACAAGCAAAGCATAAAGTTGTGGCTGCTACAGTGGATTGAAGCTGTTGTGCTGATCATTAATAGAATGCTGCATTGTGCTCCGTGATAGCTGGACATGCATTGACACAGGCGATCGACTGGTAGATCTGGAATAGATACCATTATATCTGAGCCCCTTCCATCGATCACATCTCTTCCCAACTACAAGTTGGATATCTTCGATAGTATAGTGGTCAGTATTTCTGCTTGTCATCCAACAGGACAGCTCGCAGGAGGCCGGGGTTCGATTCCCCGTCGGAGAGATTCGATCTTTTTGCCCTTGCCGATTCTATGAACATGGAGGGCGACATCTTTTTGCTCACGCACCTATCAAGGTCAAACACCATCTTTCTGTCCATTGTGTGAGCAGCAGCTACGTGAATAGCATGAAAGCTTGCACAAAGTTACTACCGCTTCAACTGCGCTATTCATCTCAACTAGTATTGCGTGGAGAGATACCATATCTTTGCTCTTTAGTCTAGGCTGGCTATGTAGATGACACTGGAGTGCGCAGCATTGCCGTGTCATTTTCTTTTTGTAACTGCGTCTAACCTGCAGTGTTCGTATTGGCTGGCGTTTATTAGAGCATCTAGTTTTTCTGCTTTACCGTGTGCGTCGACTGTATCATATGACGATGCTCGTATGCAATGTCATGTCGCGTCTTGGTCTGGTCGCCGTCTTACTTGCACCGTCCAACTGATGTCGACTGCTTCTAACTACTCAAGTATAGTCCAGATACTTCCTCACCGCATGCCACATGGAGATCAGCTCCGCGTGACGAAATAAACGTTGATGTGGTATAATTGATTGTTAAAGCACCAAAGCGCCAGTGGTATGCTCGCCAACTATGATACAATATCGTCATGCCTTCCTTGTGTAGCGCCTTATTGTACATGTCCTGCCTTTCAAGCTCCTCTCGCCGTCGCCCATCTAACGAGTTTCGCCTACTGATCTCATCTTGTGCTCTCAGAGCTCTCGTGGCCCCTCTTTCGCTCCGACTTCTTAAAGGTCCAGCCAGTGTGCTTGAGGATCTGCGCCGCCTTCTCCTCCCTGGGGTCCGCCTCCATGGTGCGGTTCTTCTGCGTGTACTGGCGTTTCTCGCGCGCAAGCTGCTTGCTCTGCTTCTCGGTGGGCCGCCTGATCGACCAGTTGATCTGGCGGAATATGTTGGTCTTGATGGCTGTAGTGGACGTCAGAATCGAACGCACGCTGTGGTTCCATGACGCAACCTACCATCCACGCAGTATGGGCACAGAATATGAGCGCGCTTTGTCCGCCCACAGGCGGAGCACTTGTTCAGTGATGTGATGTCCTGGATGCCCTTGCCCGCCATGAAGCGTGTTCGCTTCTTCATGTACGACGTCTTCTTCTTGGGCACGGCCTTGAGGATGCCATCCCAGATTTCGCCCAGCGAAGGGAACGACGGCAGCGACAGCGAGGGTATGGCGAGGGCGGCAAAGGGCGTGGATTGGGCGAGGCGTTGCAGGAACGGCAGGTTCAGGACGGGGCGCACGGGGCCATTGATGCCGCTGAGGCCGGGCATCAGCGTCTGCCACAGCGGGGGCAGCGGTCGAGCGAGCGCCATGGTGCGGGTGTGTAAGGCGAGATTGGCGGTGCGGGCGCGGGGACACCCTCGAGGGCCTGGTGATGGTGATGGAGAATAAAATGCACCCCAGCCCGAGCTCCGGACCGCTCTTGCCATCCCGGTCGCTAGCGCGCTTTCGCTTGCCCCTTTCCCTGCGCCTGCGACGCCGCGAGAAAGTCGCCAGCGCAACGTCCCTGACTGACTATTTACTCCTGCAACACCGCCTCGTCGACGTGCCCGCACCCCAACCATCGACCACGCCCTCGCTCACTCCACCCGTCCGCCGCTCCTCCCAACGCCAGACCCGCCCACGAGGCCCACATCCCCTGCAATGGCTGCCGCACTCCCGCAGTCCATCTTTCCGGACAGCTACGTCGGTTTCGACAGCATCACCAAGCAGATCGAGAAGAAGTCGGTGAAGCGGGGGTTCCAGTTCAACGTCATCTGCGTCGGTGAGCTTCGTCTTGCTCCATGTGCACGTGCAGCCAGCTAACGCCTTCCCCAGGCCAGACGGGTCTTGGAAAGTCGACGCTCATCAACACCATCTTCGCGTCCCACCTCATCGACAGCAAGGGCCGTTTCCACCCCGACGAGGAGCCCCGCTCAACCACCACCATCCACCCCGTCTCACATACCATCGAGGAGAACGGCGTGCGTCTGCGCCTGAACATTGTCGACACGCCTGGCTATGGCGACCTGATCAACAACGAGCGCTGCTGGGACCCCATTGTCAAGTACATCAAGGACCAGCACAGTGCCTACCTCCGCAAGGAGCTCACAGCCCAGCGTGAGAGATACCTGCAGGACACGCGCATCCACTGCTGCTTGTTCTTCATCCAGCCCTCTGGTCACGCCCTGAAGCCCATTGACATTGTTGTCTTGAAGAAGCTTAGCGAGTTCGTCAACGTTGTGCCTGTCATTGCCAAGGCGGACAGCTTGACCCTCGAGGAGCGTGCTGCCTTCAAGGAGAGGATAAAGGCCGAGTTCCAGTTCCACAACCTGCGCATGTACCCCTACGACAACGAGGAGGACGACCAGGACGAGATTGCCCACAAAAACCAGATCAAGGTGAGCATCCTTGGCTGAATACTAAAACGAAGCCGACTACTGACACACGACAGGATCTCATTCCTTTCGCTGTCATCGGTTCTGAGAAGACAGTCGTTGTCAACGGACAGAACGTTCGTGGACGCCAGACCAAGTGGGGTGTCATCAACGGTATGTCTACGCGTTAATCTTCACACTTCCTCACTAACGAACTACAGTCGAGGACGAGAACCACTGCGAGTTCGTCTACCTGCGCAACTTCCTCACTCGCACCCACCTCCAGGACCTCATCGAGACCACCGCCCAGATCCACTACGAATCCTTCCGTGCCAAGCAACTGCTTGCCCTCAAGGAGAGCTCTGCTGTTGGCGGCCACTCTTCTCGTCCTATCTCGCCCTCGGCCGATCGCGAGCTTAGCAGGAACAGCCAGCGCATGACCATGAACGGCTACTAGGAGTTGCCAAATCACAACCGCGTTGATAGCCTCCCTGGAATGAAGGGAGGCCCGCCCCCTCCTCGCATGGAACGGCCCGCGCCGATCATCGATGTCTAGGGGGGAGTGTGAGACGCAGCGCAGATGTGCATGTCTGGGGATTTTTCGACATGTTTTGATACCAGTGCATCGCTTAGCACCAAAACCCGGGGGAGTAACGAGGGGCATATGTTCACCAGACTTTACTTTACACTTTTTCTCAATATCCTTTTTAGTTTCGATGAGCTCTTGGCTTCTTTGATCTCTTATGTCATAGCACGGTGTAGTGGTTGGCTTGGACCCGGGTTTAACTGGTTAATACCCTAGCTCCCTCGGGATACTGTAGTGAAGAAAGTAATACACCAACATGACTTTCGTTTCTGTGTAATCGCTTGGTTTGCTCATTGGTGGTGAGATGATTCTTCCTACCGCCTAGTAACGCTCCTTCCTCATCTCTTCGAAGATGAGACCACGCGCGCTTTACTCGTACGATACTTGATTCTTGACTCTCGATATTGCTACTCCAGTATATGCAGGTGTCCTGAAACGACAACGTCCAGTCTTTACACCCCATACCAGCCTCAGACTGCTCTCCCGCTAGCATGCTCACCCAATCAATCTCGACCCCCCAAAATCCTCCATATTATCATCCCCCTTCTTCCCTCCCTTCTTCCCTTCCCCCTCCAACCTGACGTTCCTCCCTCTCGCCGGACCAGTGCCCCGCTCTGGCGACTTTGCATCCGAGGCCACTGTAGAACCAACAGTAGAAGTAAGCGTCTCGCCTACAATGCGCTCGATTACTTTTGCTTTAGCGCCGGCGCGCTTGGAGCGGTCGTCGAAGTCGGCCACGCTGGATTCTGTGTTTGCGGTTGAGAAGGTCGGGGGGTCGGTTAGGTGGTAGAGGAGGGTGATGTTGGAGAGGAGGCGTGTTGAAGTGGTTGGTAATGGGGGTAGAGAGGTAGAAGGGGGTGTTGGTGTCGGGTCTGATATTGATTCGGCTTGAGGTTTGGATGTTGGGGTTGGTGTGGATGGTATGCGGGATCCCCAGACGCTCCCTCGACCGTGTAGCTCGCCCAGTGCGGCGAACTTTTCGAATCCTCGCTCTAGTCCGAAGATGCGGCCTTCGATTCTGCCGGCTCGTGCGCCGTCTGCTACGCCTTGGTCGTGCGCTGTCGTGTAGAGGGTGTCTTCTAGTGTGAGGAGGTCGTCGAAGGGGTCGTTGTTGTGGGAAGCCATATTGTGATAAGCCTATAGGCTCTAGACAAGTACGTCGACTTTGCCTTTTTGCTATTGTTGGGCTGTAGGAATTGTTGTTTTGATAGTCTCCTTCTCTTCCAAGTGCAACTATGTGTGCAGGCCGTTGCTGTCAAAGCTTGTGGAACAAGTAGCACAAGAGTACTTTCGACGAACTTTTCAACTGTCGTCTTCTTCTAATCTGAAGTGCGAGTGTCACTTGTAAAGACTTTTGGTGTTTTCGAGATCTAGGTTTGTCAGGTCGAATTTTCTTTGGGTGCAAGTTCGAGTCACTTCAAGCTGACGAATCAAGATCACTTCATGCAAAAGTCTAAACACAATCCGGCCTCACAATACTCTTCATGCCTTTCGTAAACCAAATCTATAGTTGAACTGCGGGAATGGGTTTGAATTGAAAACAACTGACGTGATGTGGCGCAGGTGGCTGACGCGCCAATCGGCGGGGTCTGGAGGGGCAAGTGCGGTCTCGTGCGAATGTTTGGAGCTTTCTTGAGTCACTTCGCAACCACACAACAGAGTGCCCTATACAGATTTATTGAGCTGCAGATTTGGACTGTAGCGTCGATCTCTGCTAGAATTACATTTCCTGGTATCTGAAAGGTGAGAGTGGACCACTCCTCGACTCAGCGGCTGTGACATGCAAGAATTTATTTAACACCGATCTCAGAAGCTATCATATGAGCGCAACAAAGAAGATCGTCCTCCCCGTCGAGGGCGAGCGCAACGTGCTTATTACGAGCGCGCTGCCCTACGTCAACAACGTCCCCCATTTGGGCAACATCATTGGCAGTGTCCTGTCCGCCGATGTGTTTGCTCGTTTCTCTCGCGCGCGAGGCTACAACACGCTGTACGTCTGCGGAACCGACGAGTACGGTACAGCGACCGAGACAAAAGCGATCGAAGAAAAGTGCACACCACAAGAGCTTTGCGACAAGTACTACGCGCTTCACTCGGAGGTGTACGAATGGTTCAACATCAGCTTCGACCATTTTGGCCGCACACCAACCCAGCAGCAGACGGACATTGCGCAAGACATCTTCACAAAACTGCACAAGAACGGGTATCTCGAAGAGCAGACCACGACGCAACCATACTGCGAGACGCACAAGAGCTTTCTTGCGGACCGATTCGTTGAGGGCACCTGTCCGCTGTGCAACTACGACGATGCTCGAGGTGACCAGTGCGACAAGTGCGGTCACCTGCTCGACCCTCTCGAGCTGAAGAACCCCCGCTGCAAGCTCGATGGAGCAACGCCAGTTCCGCGCGAAACGAAGCACGTATATCTCTGCCTGGACAAGCTGCAGCCGCTTGAAGAGGAGTGGTTCAAGAAGTCGAGCACAGAGGGCAACTGGAGTTCCAACGGTGTTCACATCACATCGTCATGGCTGAAGGAGGGCCTGCGCGCGCGAGGTATCACCCGTGACTTGAAGTGGGGAACTGCCGTGCCTCTCGAGGTAGGATAGTAGGCGCAACGAGATATATTGTATGCTAACAGATGCACAGGGTTACGAGGACAAGGTCATGTACGTATGGTTCGACGCCTGCATCGGTTACGTCTCGATCACAGCAACCTACACAGACGATTGGGAGAAGTGGTGGAAGAACCCTGAGAATGTCAAGCTGTACCAGTTCATGGGCAAGGACAACGTACCCTTCCACACCGTCGTTTTCCCCTGCTCGCAGATCGGCACCAAAGACAATTGGACCATGCTCAACACCATCTCCACAACCGAGTACCTGAACTACGAGAAGGGCAAGTTCTCCAAGTCGAGAAACATCGGTGTTTTCGGCAACAACGCAAAGGAGACTGGTATCCCGTCCGACGTCTGGCGTTACTACCTTCTGTCGCATCGACCGGAGACCGGAGATTCGGAGTTCGAGTGGGACAGCTTCATTGCAGGAAACAACAACGAGCTTTTGAAGAACCTTGGTAACTTCGTCAACCGTGTCATCAAGTTTGTCAACTCCAAGGTCTACGATTCGGTCGTACCCGATTACACAAAGTTCGAGGACGACTACTTTGTCGAGCACAAGAAGAAGGTCAACGAGCTGCTGAAGAAGTACATCGAGGAGCTCGAGGACGTCAAGATCCGTGCGGCACTGAGCACAGCGTTGCACCTGTCCAGCTTGGGTAACCAGCTGCTGCAAGACAACAGACTCGACAACAACCTCGCCACGACTGAGCCTGAGCGATGTGCTGCGGTTGTTGGTATGGCCCTGAGCCACATTCATCTCCTGGCTAGCTTGATCGAGCCGTATATGTAAGTTCATGCTCACATTGGTTGCGTACAAGGTCGATACTCATGTGTGCTACAGGCCCGACACAACGAAGAACATCCTCAACCAGCTCAACGCCGAGTTCCTCATCATTCCCGACAACTGGGAAGCCAAGTCACTGCCCGTCAGCCACAAGATCGGCAAGGCCGCCTACTTGTTCTCCCAGATCAAGCCTGAGAAGGAGCAGGAGTGGCGCGAGCAATTTGGTGGCGAAGAGGCACGCAAGGCGAAGGAGGAGAAGGCCAAGAAGGCTGCCGCAAAGAAGGCTGAGAAGGAGAGGAAGAAGGCGAAGAAGGCCGCTGGCAAGGCCGAAGGTGTTGAGGCTGCTGAGAAGGGCAAGGACGGCCCAGCAGACCAGAAGGCCGAGGATGCCATTTCGAGCGGCGTCGAGCAGGTCACTCTGCAGACATCGTAGTGGGATGTTTGGTTCAGATATTACCTGGGAGAAGAAATGGTGCTGTGAGATTCGGAGTCAGTAGGTGTCGAAGGTTTGAATGGTGAAAGGTCCGGGAGTTGCAAAGGTGGCAGCAGTCCAGCGCTCAACGACGATCCGATCGTATACTTTGTTTTAGTAGAAATTCAACATGAGTCTCCCAAGCCCGCGGCGCCCACCGTGTGTGTGTTCGATGTACTGCGTTCTCGGCCACCGGACCAAGCCAGTCCGAATCCTTCACGCCAAGTCGTCTTGACTCGGATCCTGGACACTCTTGGTATTCCCCATTCATCCCAAGACGATGGATCTGAAAATTTTATCAGATCATCTCGTGGCGATAGTTTAATCCGGCGCGAAAGAAGTAAACGGCGTCTGAACCGTTTGGATCGGGGTTGCCGATTGGGTGGTCTCCATTGATGGCATGCCTGAACTCGAGATACCCTGCAACCGAGTCAAGTGCTCGAGTCCAGAATTCGAGTTGGTACGCCAGACATATCAACTGTGTGCAATAACGATGTATACTCTGCACCAGCACGACGTGACAGGTCATTCGAAACCATTATTGATGTAATTGCGCCCCCGTCCAGGATCAGCGCATCGCATTCACACCACAGTACGTTATGTGAACGGCACCTCGTACCACCTCTACCCTGACCTTATCAAATGCCAAGTGAGTCTTACAGGACTATCACTCCACAGGCACTTTCCATACAAGGCTAGATAGCTTGGCAGCGAATCAGTTCCCAGAGTATATGCATCTCCCGTTTTATAAGATGTGACAACACTCCGTGGCCTCTTAGTTTAATTCATACTTCATCCCAAGAATCACAATCGATTCACAAAACGACGTTCGTGTCGTTCGACGTCGATATGACCACTTCAAGCGTAACAGGAATAGAACGCGCAGCCAGCGTTGCGTTATCCTCGAGAAGCCTTGAAAGTCCCAACTTCTCCAGCGATCTGAAGATAGGAGCTGTTGCTGAGGCTGGGGAGAGGACCGACTCACACTCTCAAACGCCCGATGATGTTGAAAGCATTGGTTCAGAACAGCCTGCCGGCGTCAAGCAGATGGAAGCTAGCACCATGACTTGGTCGAAGAAATGGCTCATCACTGCATATTGCCTGTGAGTGCATGTAACTCTGCAACGGCCAACAAACATGCTATATAATGGTACCACTTGCTACACTGAAGCTAACGGATATCTAGAATATGGCTCATCTCCTTCACGAATTCGCTCCAGCAACAAAGCAACTACTCCTGGACTCCATACGTCACTAGCGAGTTCCTTCTCCACGGTCTGACCGGTATCGTTGGCATCGTGGCGAACCTGATTGGAGGCGTCTCGAAGCTACCGCTCGCCAAATTCATCGACCTTGTTGGCCGTCCACATGGGTTCTTCATCTGCCTTGTCTGTGTTCTCCTATCCCTCATCATGATGGGCGTGTGCCAGAACGTCCAGACTTACGCCGCTGCGCAAGTCTTCTACTGGACTGGTATGAACGGCATGGACTACGTCCTTGATGTCTTCATCGCCGATACTTCCAAGCTTAGGAACCGTGCTATTTGGCTGGCTTTCACGTCGACGCCATACATTGTCAATACTTTTGCTGGACCTGAGCTTGGTCAGCGCTTCCTTGATGACTCGACTTGGCGCTGGGGCTATGGCGCTTTCACGATTATCACGCCGTTCATGTGCATTCCGTTTTGGCTTATCTTCTTTCTGATGAGCAGACGTGCTACGCAGCAGGGTGTTGTTGTGAGAGAGAAGAGTGGGAGGACTTTCCTGCAATCTGTCAAGCACTACTGCATTGAGTTTGATAGTAAGATATGCCCGCAACGACAACAGGACCCAGTACTAACTCATCGTAGTTATCGGGATACTTTTAATCTGCGGCGGCTTTTCCATCTTCCTCCTGCCTTTCAGTCTTGCAGCCTACCAAGGCGAAGGCTGGCGAGCACCTATGATCATTTGCATGATCGTCTTCGGTCTGCTTTTGCTAGCGCTCTTCGCAGCATGGGAGCGTTTCTGGGCGCCAAAGACGTTCTTCCCGTTCCATCTCCTCACCGATCGCTCTGTGGTCGCGGCCTGCTTCCTCGGCGCCAACTCATGGATCGCGTTCTAGTAAGTCTTTCCTTGATCTCTGTCCATTAACAGATCCATAGCTGACACCCTCCCAGCTCTTACAAAATGTACTACTCATCCTACCTACAAGTGGTCTTCTCCCTCTCCGTCGCAAAAGCCGGCTACATAACCAACATCTTCAACATCGTCTCCTGCGCATGGGGCGTCCTCTTCGCCTTTGCAATCCGCCACACGGACCGCTACAAATGGGCCGCCATCGTCGCCCTACCGATTCAGATCCTCATGGCAGGGTTGATGATCCAGTTCCGGCAGCCCGGCACGCAAATCGGGCTGCTCGTCATGGTCGAAGTATTCAACGCCATGTGCGGCGCCATGATGGTCGCCGTCGAGCAGCTGGCAGTCATGAGCGCTGTGCCGCATGAGCATGTCGCTGTGGGATTGGCGCTGCTGGCTATGATTACGAGTATTGGCGGCAGCGTGGGACAGACGATCAGTACGGCGATTTGGACTCAGACTGTGCCGAAGAAAATCGTCGAGTATTTGCCGCAGGAGCTGAAGGCTCAGGGACCTGCTATCTATGCGAGTCTTGTGACGCAGCTTAGCTATCCGTGGGACAGCCCAGAGCGGCAGGCGGTTGTGAGGGCATATGGGGACGCGCAGAGACTGATGGTTATTGTTGGGACTTGTGCACTTGTACCTTGTATCTTATGGGTGGCTATGTTGAAGGATTACAAGCTGAGCGAAAGGGGTGCGAGGAAAGGATTGCTCATGTAAACCAATATCTTTAACTTATAGCTACATGCAATGCAGAGAAGCTCACAATTCCAACGAACACTCGAATCCAGGATTCTTTCTCCTCACCACCCCTCCAACTCCTCCCCAACAGTCCTCAAACTCGGCGGCATAACAGGCATACCCTTCTTCAGCGCGCCAACCATCGGATCCCTCTCAAGCAGACTCTGCACATCTGCATCCGTCTCCACATTACTCCTCACCCGCTTATACGCCATGCGACTCGGCTTATCGACAACATTCAAGAACTTCTGTCTCCGTGCCTCGGACCAGGAAGCCAGTAAACGCTCCGGATCCCCGGTTTTGCCAGAGAGAATGTGTTCCAGGACTGGCGCGAGGGCGTCGGCGTCTGCGATGCCGGATGCGAGACCGAGGCCGGCGTAGGGGTTTGTTACTGCATCGGCGTGTCAGTAAAGAGTTTCACGAGTGCATTGTTCCGAGAGGAAAGGATAGGGACAGAGATGGAGAAGACATACGATGCGCCGCATCACCGACCAGCAAAACCCTCCCCTGGACCAATGTCGCCGCACAGCGCTGCTGTGCCCGATACGGCGCAACCCTCACCACCTCAAACGCATCACGCCCCTGCTCGTCTTTACCTCCATTGGGAAGCATGGCCCTCAGCTTATCGCGCACGCCAGCGTAAATCTCGTCTTCGCTCTGGCTACCCGCCACGCCATAGGAAACGCGCCACAATCCGTCATTGTCAATGCGCCCAATAAGTCCGTAGCTAGCTGGATCGATGATGAAGTTCGCGTCGAAGAAGCCGTGAGATTTGAAGGGGAAGCGCAGATCTGTGGCCACGAGTTGCGCGTCTAGTGTCTCGCCTTCCAGAGCTACACCCATGTGTTTCCTTACTAGTGAATGCGCGCCATCAGCGCCGATGAGGTATGCGGCGTCTATGTGCTCGGTCTGACCGCTTGAGGAGGACAGTTGGACTGATACCAACGTAGGAGGGGAGGATGGTTGTGTGAAGGAAGATACGCTCCAGCCCAGTCTTACTTCGGTCTTGGAACCTATTTTCGCTAGCCGTCCCATGAGCACTTTCTGGAACTTGCCCTGCGGGAGGAGCAGCTGGCCTTTTCCTTTCATGCCCTCGCCCGAGTTGTCGAATGTCTTGCTTGCGATCACGCGGCTCCCGTTCTGCACGCTCGTGCGGAAACACAGTCCTGAACTGAGACTTCCTGCTTGGATCAGCTCGGACAGGAGGTCTGGAATCTGGGATAGTATGGGGTATGTTGGTGGTTGGTGGGCCATTGCGCGGGTTGATGTGGGATCGGGGTGTTGTGGTTCGATTACGAGGATACGATTTGGAACGGAGGTGTGCGCGAGGAGGAGCGCGAGGAAAAGGCCTACGCAGCCGCCGCCAGATATTACGATAGGGAGAGTTTCATCGTTTGGTGCATCCTTCGCGACCGCCATGGTGATGTGTTGGCGTTGGTGATGGTGATGTTGCTGATTGACACGGAATCAAATTTGGATGTCGAAGCGCGACGTAATGACCTGCATTGTTTAGCATGATGCTCGATTTTATAGCTTGTTTGTTTTGCGACTGATACCGATTTGCTGGTTCCTTACGGCGGTTGTCGTGCTGTCATACTGCAGAAGCCGGAGCCGGATGTGGGGAACCGAGTTAGCTTTGCCGTGGTAATTCAGCCTCAACCGTAAAATCACTACAACACCACGAAGGTCAGAGGAAGAAACCGAATACTTGAGTGAGCATGAGAAATCACTTTAATTGCACCGTAGTGTCTCCATTGGTATCAAACTCACCTGTGTATGTTAGTGAAGCACGATTGCAGATAACAAGCGTTGTCTTACCAAGATATCTACGATGACCGGGAACGGCCGCCAGTCGTCTACTCGCGAACGGACTCGCTGGCGAAAACGGTCTGCGCCGTCATGTTCGTGGGGACGAGGCTATTCAAAGTCAGTACAAATGATACACAGCTCTTATATGGCCCTATGTACAAGGATGTTCTTTGTAGTGTGGAGGACTCCAGAGTCATTCTCCAACTGAAAAGTTCGCAGAATGCGCAGACAGGATAGCCTCACATCTCTCGGGCGCAACACTTTACGTTTCAGAGAACGTGGAAAGAGTGACAACTTACTGGCCAGCGGCACTTCGCCTCACCATCAGTGCGCTAGGCACACCTTCAGTAGGCGCCCTCGGCAAGAGAGCAACGGCGGCGGAGGCAGGACGAGGGCCAGGGCGAGTGTGCAGCGGCATAGGCGGAGGCTTGGGCGGAGGAGAGGGCGAGGATAGGGGCGAGGAGCCGCAGCAGAAGAAGGCGCGGAGGATAGACAGCATTGTGGTTGTGGTAGATGTGATAGTTGTGGGTGTGGGTGTTGTGAGTATCGTTGGATGATGATTTTGAGAACCAGGTGAGTGCGAGTTGGCAGCAAAACAACAATGCGCGAGTCCACCACCAAGGCCTAGCAAAGGCATATGCAGTTATGCAACCATGTAGTAGCTGCTCTCGTTCGTTACAAGCAGAAACCGCATGTAAGGACCGAAAGACCGCATCTCTCCATCGTCTGGCAGCCCAGTCTCAGCCCGTGCAGGCACAGCGATGCCGAATAGCAAAAAAGTAAAAAAGAAGACTCCTGATGGGTAATGATGTCAATATCGGTGAAGGTGTAGGTGGCAGTGCTTACAATTTGCCTGCAACACAGTTAGCAAGCTACCTAGGGCACAGCTAGTGAACTACCTAGAATCTAGTTGGTAGGGACCGAGTTAGCAATCAGCGGCGTCGTTGTCGAAACCGCTGTTGCTGGACTCCTGGTATTGTTGTCAGTTGAATCCAAACCGACGAGTTATGGGGTTCAAGATCATTCGAATCACCACCACGCGATCTAGAAACCTTTTGTTTGATAAAGATCACCTGTCCAAAACGGGTTCTATGATCATAACTGGGGTCTTCTTTTCCTCACAAAGAGTTTGTACGCATCGCAGCGCAGGCACATAAAGTGTGAGGGGAGGATGCGCCTTAGGTTCGTTGAGGTGAAGAGAAGGTAAGGCCATGACTTTCCAGTATAGCGACCATGAAGGCAAACATAGGCTTGCAAGAGACTGCTGCAAGGTTGCAGTATTTGGGCTACCAGAACTTTGATAAGTATGCGAGAAGGTGATGTGAAGACGTGTTTGAAATGGTACTTGTCATCATGTCCCTGTGGTGTTCTCGCGGTAGGTGAGATCGAGCGTATAACTCGCCAATATCCATCCGGATCTGTGATATCTGTATGTCCTCCTCAGACACGTATTCACCTAAACCGAATGGAACCAAGAAGATGGAAAGCTTGTTTCGAAGGGAAAGACGAGGATTGGTTTCGAGCGGATAGGAACAAATGAAATTAACACAACATCAGCGGTGAACACCGTATGCAATGTACAAAACAACTGCATGAAGCCGACTTAAAATACCCCTACCTTGGTTGCGGCATACAGAGACGAGAAATGGGGAAGTGGATCGTTTATGCTGTCAGCCTTGTTGCTGTGTGCTCCGGCTCGTGACCAGATCTGGGGTGGCATTGATAGGCGTTCGTCGTCACTGAATCCAAAATGGCCTTTAAGGAATATAGTCCAGGGTTCTGATGGTTGATGGAAGGTTTGTGGAGTTGATTGTCATCATGAATGACCGTTGACGTAATCTTCTTCCTGAGTGAGTTGTAGCAAGCAAGCGTTGAGGCTCTGGCAAACGAATGAAGGCCAAGAATGCCTTTAACACGTGCTCATGGTCATGGACTTTGGAACCGGTAGGACCTGTCGCTAGCCTGCTCCACAGGCTTGCAGACGCGTCGAATGGTTCTTGTATGGAGAGTGCTATGGTGAGGTGTGGAGTTTTGACTGATGCGTGGGGCCGCCTGCCGTGAGACACCGCCCGGCAATTTGGCGCGTCGGAAGCTTACTGCGTATAGAGCTTCCAAACTTCAACACCACCCCTAGCAACGACTGCAATGGCACCTTCGAGAGGTTTGCAGCTGTTGTTTGGCTCTAAGGGCTTCCAAAAATGTCGGAGACCCTCACACTGCGCATTCCAAACCGCAACAACGTTGCGATGGCCGGTCAACGCGCGCCGAACGTATTCGTCCTTCACGGAGAACCTTTCGAACCCTGCGAACAAGCTGCAAAGCTACGTCTCTAGCAGTAGCGACCCGTACCTGAATCTCAGTATCGAAGACCACATCTTGCGCAAGTCTCCGCCAGATAGCACGATCCTCTTTCTTTACGTGAATCGACCTTGTGTGGTGATTGGGCGCAATCAGAACCCGTGGACTGAGGTCAATTTGAGCATACTCAACGCCGCCACAAGCACACACACTCTGAAAGAGACGGAGCCACCTGGAATTGGCGCTGTGGATATCGTGCGTCGCCGCTCCGGGGGAGGCACTGTTTTCCATGATGAAGGCAATCTCAACTGGAGCATAACATGCCCGCGCAACGAGTTCACCAGGGACAAACATGCTGAGATGGTCGTGCGCGCACTACGCAAGCAGGGCATCGATCGAGCCAGGGTCAATGAGCGACACGACATTGTGCTCGACCAAGGACACGAAAAGCGTCCGTCTGACCCTGAGGACACGCATCGAACGCCGTATACAATCGAGGAAGGCATTCCAAAGCCACTGAAAGTCTCTGGTTCGGCATACAAGCTCACGCGACAGCGAGCGCTGCACCATGCGACAACTCTCCTAGAATCGCCGAACCTACACATCATCTCGCAGTACTTGCGCTCCCCAGCGAAGCACAACATCGAGGCCAAAGGTGTCGAGAGCGTTAGCTCACCAGTCTCGAACATTGGCTTGAATCTGAGAGCGTACCAGCAGCGCCTCCAAGAGGTCTTCGCGGCCATGTATGCGGATATTGGCAAAATCAACATCGTTGAAACCGTCGGCGATGAACATCTTAACATCCCCGACATCAGAAAAGGATACGATGAACTTCGAGTGAGTGTTCCTGAAAATGTTGCTGAGATCGGTCCTGACAGCAGCAGACGCAAGACTGGATGTGGGCACAGACGCCACAGTTCGACGCGAAGCTTGACTTTGTTGACGGGCCTGGTATTACCATGAACGTACATCATGGTGTGATCAAGACTTTCGATGTTGAGGCCGAAGCTATGGATGAGACACACGAGGACATTCGTTCGGTCCTTGTCGGCAAAAAGCTGCAAGACGTGACCGACTGGACGATGTTGCTTCAATCGAACGTCGAGCCCTTCAATAATCGATGCGTTGCCGTCGCAAAGCGGCTTGAAGAGCTACTACCGGTTCCCGAGTTTCCAAGACCTTGACCACGAAGATTTCGGACGAGCGGACGACAAAGAAAGATGTGCAACAAACTGTAGGACATCTTGTGAAATCCTGCAGTCCTGGTTTCGATCATGAACACCCAGAAGCTGGAATACCGCCACTCTGGAAATCACATCATATCGCGAACTAGGAGAGCAGGAGCACCGAATTGCTGAAGAATGACATCAGCTTGCGATTCTTGTCCCAAAGTCCAATTTTGTCACTGCTGACTATGTCGATGTTGTATTCGCCCAGTGAATTGAGGCTTCGAGAAGTATGTCAGACTTTCCTCAAGGGGAGATCAGGTTGTCGCTAGTGAGTAAGTTCGTTCACCCCGAAGTGGCTATCGGCAGCGTTGTTGGTCGCTTGGGTCAGTGAGACCGTCAGCCACGACCGGAACACTTGTCCTTAGTCGTTATCTCTTGTCCGAACCTCCTGAAAGCCATCTTTGTTTTTGTCCGGTCGTCATCCCCCTCATCTCTCGTTTCCCTATGTTGTAGTTGCTGTCGTGGGAGTGCCCTGCTGTGCTCCCGTAATTTCTCTTTTATATTTTCAGCGCCGTCATGGTGCTGAAGCGCAGCCGGTTCTGGAGTCGCCGTTGATGTGTTTCAAACTTGGTTCTTCGTCTCGGTCGATCGTACACCGTCGGCGTCCTGTAAGTCTCACTGAGTACAGCGAGCAGTAGGTGCACCTTCACCGCCCCATCTTCCAGGCAAGAGCAACGCGTGACTAGCAGCCTCGACCTGTATGTCTGCCGCTTCTACGGTGTATCGACGCCTCCTCTCTTCCTCCTTCCTATCCGGGCCCGGGATCCAAAGGTGCAGATTGTTCGGATCGCATGACCTAAGTCAGGGTAAGACTTAAATATCCTGGAGAGTATTGAGCATCTGACCATGCAACTGACTTCAGCCTGTATGCTGCAATTCCTCGTGTATGCAGCCGCGTCGCCTTGAATCTCGTTCTGGGGTCAAATGTCGGTGGACAAATGCGGCGCGCAGAGGCGGAGAAGAGTCTATGTGCTCTCATTCCTGCTGCGGCATATGCTCTAAAACAGCTTATGACGAAGAGGTAAGATGCTGTTTCGGTCGCCGGGTTTGTGCTGTCGCCGTCGCCGTACAAGCTTGCGCATGAAGACCGACTGGCTGGCGCAGTGGCACTGCGATGTCAGCTGTTCTGTTCGAAGACGACGTGCTCGTGGAGAGCTTGTAAGCGCGTGGTATGCTCAGTTTCCGTGCAGCTTCTCGACGGTAGAGAGCAGAGTTGAGGCGGCAAGAGAAAGGGCGTTAGAAGGCAAGATCTTTGGATGCGTTCCCAACGGCGGTGCGCTGTGACTATCGACACCGTGGATCTACGTCGCGTCTCTCAGTAGGGTGTCAAAGTTAGTTCTAAGATTCATCGGCTTGATGGCTCGATTGACTGTGGTGAGCGCCGCTACACAATGTCGTCGAAGCGGGCTCACTCTTTGAGCTTGAACAACGCCCGGCGGCTCGCTCGAAACAGCATCATCTCCGTCCTTTCATATACAGATCGCCGCCTCATTCTGGGGTCTGAAGCGGCCGTGGATCAGCAGAAAGCTCTTGAAGAGAAGGTGCGAAGTTAACAGAGAGGAGAGGGCGCGATGTTGGAAGACAGACAGGATGTTGGTAAGAGAAGAGATGAAGGAGCCTCAAGTGCCCATGTTGCTTGAGGAATCGAAGGGTATCGCGCCGAAGGCAAGTCTGGGGGCGTGGCGGTCTTTTGGTGGGGTAAAGGTTTGGGGTGTGGTGTGTCGAAGGGGAAAGAGCTGTGAAGCAGCACAACACGGGCACCACAATCAGCCAACATCGAAGGGATCGAAGATCACAGCGCTTCCAGTCTCTCCACAAAAGAGCACGAGCACGGAACGCTCGTCAACAGACAGCTCCTAGCCGCGTCACTGTTCGCGCTCATCGGCCTTGGTCACTCGCTGCAATTCACGTAAGTTTGTACCAGCTTCAGGGCTACAAAACCTTGCTGAATTGGCTACCACGGCTTCAACAACGACACCGCTCTGCAGTAAACCTAGACTCGAAAGCTTATTTTCCGACCAACACACGAAGTCAACCAGTTAGTAAGCCCTTGACTACCTCTAGCGTTACTTGTACGCACAAATGTGCCCACTGCTGACGCTCTAAAAGCCTCCACACCATACCCTAAGACATTGCTGGCAACTCCGCTGCACAATGCCCCCTTCAAGCACCAGCGCATATAAGGTCCTCCGTCCTGCCGCCAACCCTGAAGCACTTCGCGGTCACATCGGTGATCACCCTCCTCACTTTCTCCACCGCATCTTGCACTGGAAGCTGCTGGCGAATGGCGAACTGCCAACCGTCGTTGCTTTCGTCCTTGCGACGCCATTCCTTGCTGAGCAGGCCGGCGGCACTCCGCTCCTCACCGCGTGCGGTCTCAACTGGACCACCGCCATGTGGCAGCAAGACGTGGATTTCTGGGTGAACTTTCGCAGGCTCAGGCAAGACCAAGATAGGAAGAGGGTGGCTAGGGAGATGTGGTCCACTCGCTGAGCTAAGATCTCTAGAGGAGACGAGGGGGAACCATGGCTAGTCAATTGATGATGGGATTGGAGGCTAGATTTGACAAATGATCTTGCAACCTTCTTGCTAAGCCAACGTCTCCGCGAGGACCAAGGTCGAGGACATGAGGTCAATTGTTGGCTAGATAGCTGAGCCAAACTGCTTTCATGTGCAGCATGCGTCCTCCATACTCAGCGCGTCAACGCAAGTCTATGGTGAGCCAATTTTTGGCGAGCTATCAATTCGACCTAATTTACTGTCACATGCTGAACCTGATTGCTCTTGAAAGTCGTCATCAACCTGCATACTTGAGAATTGTTTTGAAAGGTATGGGATAGCTGTTGACGTGCTGATCCGTTCTCCATTGAGAATCCGGTGTGAACCTGTGAGGTCTCCACCTTGCAACATAAAATCGATACCTTGAAGCCAGTAGACGGGTCAATGAGAAGTGCATTGCGTACCATATTTAGCGTGCTGTCACCGGAGCATGCCGTGCATGAAGAGAAAGACAAGCTTCCTGCTGCCTTTAGAAGCCAAGATCACCCAGGTATACGGTTAAGATTCCCCGCGTGCTAACCTTGGTGATCTGTCTTTGTATAAGAAAATGGATTGAAAGGAATGAATGGGCATTGATTTATCCCCGCATCGGGGCGCTCCGCACTTCGAGGCCCTGGTGAACAAAGATGGCAGGAACCATGTTGAAGACAAAGCCATGATTCGATTTCCGTTCGAGAGGTACTTCGATAGTCTTGTGTTCCCTTGCTCCTACGATCAACACACTTCCATGTGGTTGCATTCCTGCAGCGTACATGATGACGAAATCTCGCTTGGCGCCGGCGCGGTTGCCTGCTCGCGAACTCGTTTCAGCCTCGTCCAGCTCCCTCAACATCTCGCCCCTTTTTCTCTACTCAGCAGGCAAATGAACGCATGCACTATGTGCACAGCCGCACAGGACTCGATGCGCGTCTGTGCGGGTAAGATGACCAATCAAATCTATTTCAATGCCTCTGTGTGTTGACGCTTGAAACGAAACATGCTGGCTGTCACTGCGGTCTGTGTTTCAGGTGAACACTCGTCGACTTTCCCCCTCTGGGACGCATCTTGTAGCCTTCGAGGCTCGGTAGCAGTGTTTTTAACATCGGTCGCCATGAGGCAAGGAGTAAAGAGCTCGTCTAAATGCAGCGGTACTCGCGTGTTCTTACCATCTGATCGACGCTTTGCTCCCTGCCCTACACTACCTGATGTTTTAATACCACCATTATATATCTACAGGACTTTGGCGCAGGCTCGCTGTCAGTTATAGATACCACGAGGATCAGGAATACGAACATTAGCATAGATGAAATCATGTTCCCCACCGCCGAGCACATCGACGTACGACAACAGTCTCTCACACAGCACAACAACGACGTTTGGATGTACAGTCAGATGAGCTCAGGTACTACTTCGATATGTTGGATTAATGAACAATACACAGTCACTAACCAATGCAGATTACCCGACCCAACAACCAAGCGTTTGGCCAGCCCATCTGCCAGAGTACCAACAATCGCTCCAGTATCCACGCCTTTCGACTTCGACGCACTCATCGCTTTCTTCCCATCCTAGGAATTCAAATTCTAGCACTCTCTCATACTGGCAGTCGTGTTCTTCAGTGGCTTCGACAACTTCCAACTGGTCAAACTTACCCGATCCACCCTATAGTCAACATACATCTAGCCTCAACAACACAGCACAGTTCGCTCTTCCAGTCTCAGCTACCCATACTACTGAGTCAGTTGTAGACAATGTATCGCCGGCACGATCATCAGCATCAAAGAGAAGGAGCATCCAGCGCCACATCACTCCGGAGAAAAATACATTCGCAACATGCGTCTCAAGAAGACGTCGAAGTCGACGATCCCAAAGAGAGCCAAGGTATTGGTGTACCTCTTGCGAGGAGCCTTTCATTGAGAAGTACGACTGGAAACGACACGAGGAAACATATCAAGAACGTCGACACGTTTTCCGTTGTGACCTTTGTAGCGCTGTCTACTTCCTCGAGAAAGACTTTTTGTACCACCACGAGACACGTCACAACTGCGAGACTTGTCAAAGAGAGGGTCATCTTGAAACAGCCAAGCAAACTCGTCAAGCTCGTTCAGGCTGGGGATGTGGCTTTTGCCTTCACTTCAGCTTTGATTGGAGAGAGCGATGCAACCACGTCGCGCAGCATTTCGAGAAGGAGCATAAATCCATGGCAGACTGGCTACAAAGTAATGTAATCCACTCCCTCCTGCAGAGGCCAGCGATCTTCAAGGAATGGTCCAGAATCTTGCAAACTCAACCTCAGCTCAGAGGCGACTTCGGTTGGAACCGACGTGACACCGAACGCGTTGAGGGGTACCCAGAAAACGATGCCAAGCCCAATCTACAAGATTGTCTCGAATACTTCAAGCCTTCCGATAACGCGGCTGCGCTGGCACAGTTTGCGTTCGAAAAGATCGCTTTCCCATCTCAACCACCTCAGACCCCACCAAAAGACTACAAGGACCATCACACCGCGACCTTGCAAGGCCTAATGGATGACACAGAAACTTGGAACAATTTCATGAGCACTATTCCCGAGGATGATTTCCCCCCCACGAATGCCTGTGACTTCGACTTTAACGTGATCCACGAGGACACCAGTCACGACGCCGAATTCTTTTACTGAGACGCTAGAGGAAATATATGTTATGAAGTTATCAATAAGCTGCTGGTAAACTCAGTCTGTGCGGCTGGCTCGCACAACCTATAATGTATAGTGGTAATGTTTCGCACATACCTGACGATTGTCGCTGGCTGAGTGCTGGCCCTTGCCGCGACAAATCACTCGGGGAGTTCGGGTTATAGAAGAGGAATGTGTGGAGGTCATCAACACAACGTTCAGGTTAGCATGGTATCACTAAAGCGAGACCGAAAACATGAAGTCTAAAGAAAATGCGCATGTATATCCATGCCTGACCATGGTTTGACCTCGGTCCCCATTGTGTGCTGACCTTTACCATCGATGTTCATTGGTCCGTGACGGGCCAGCATTACTCACATGTGGGATTTTTGTCTCACCTGAAACGTAGTTTTGACAACTGTATGATCACCAATGTAGTGAGAGATCATCGGGTATTGTCGCCACCCCTGAAGTGTCAATCTGGTGAACGCAGCGCACAGATAACCACATGGTGGATGTGCGAGCTCAGGTGAAATTTTCGTCGCATCAGGTGAAGTGGCATTTACAAGATTAACAAATACCGATCCGGTCGAGTCTTATATGGATAACAGTGATCGTTTGCTTGAGTGGCACGACCACCACCGCGGCAAAGTATCACGTATTCGAAGTAGCAGCACGGTAAACCCTTCGACCGTACCCTCTCACTCTCTCTTAGCTTACACTAACTAGATCCTCAAAGTCCTAGAACCACATATAAGATGGCCACCGCAGCAGTGAGTCTTCGAGGTGACTAACACCTACCTTTCGTCAAACTGATCAGCCGCAGCCCAGCAACAGATCACAGGTGATCACTGTGAAACTCGATTTACAATCACACACAACACCCGCAAACCATCCACGACCTACAAAAAGCGTTTCATCGAACACACCAGGTCAGAATGAGCGAGATGTCAGATTAGCTCTGTGGCTGGAAGAGAGCCGCAAGCGGGGCCCGTGGAATGCTTTGGCCGGTTTCCGTTGAATTCTTTCCTCACTTATTCTCTTGCCTTAGCGTTTTAGGTCTGGGCCCAACTTCGTAGATAAACAACACATCTGCTCGATGGATGGTATCTTTGCACATCCGTTCTGACCCTCCCTCAACTTCTATCATGCTGCGACTCAGTAATTCCTTCATGTGGGCCCTCCTCGTTCTGATCAGCCTATCTACTCTCTCTCCATTGCTTGTGTACCGCCTCTCCGACTTCCAGTACGCCGACAATGTCAGGTTGCTCGAGGAGGCCGTCACTCAACTCGAGTTCAGCCCTGCAACTGGTTGGAACCATATCCTCGGAGGCGCCAGCCCTGTGTAACCTTGGCCTGCCGACGACAACGGCATCGTCACTAACAAGTACTGCTTTGTCAATGAACACACGAAAGACAAAGTGCAGCCAGCTATCCTGAGTGGTTGGCAGCTTTGATACAGCCGCCTTGGTAACGCTGCCTCGGATAATGGCCACCGTCTTGGTGGCTTCTCAGAGACGACCTCAGGGTAACAAAGCCTGTACTGTTATCTTGACCATTCAATGATATGTAAGTACAAGCCCAGTGTAGTTCCTGATGTGATTCGACGTCGATTGCTCACCCTGACTTAGGGATCCAAAAGTGCTCTCCGGTACCCTCCACATCATAGTCAAGGACAACGCAGGCGACGGGCAGGCTACGATGGGATATTGACCTTTGAAGTGGGATAGCCTCTCCGATTGTCATAGCTTGCGCCTTGGCTGCGATCCACAGAATCCAGGTGAGGTTGGCTTCGCGGCCTTCGACTACTCAGAACTGCCATTCTGGGAGTCCCTTCATTGGAAGGATGGCAAGTCTGACGGTTCAGACCACAAGTATACCAAAACCTGAGACAGAGTATATGATTACGAGTCGATCATGCACTGCCCAAGTATCCTCAATGCTCAGCAGGCCAGGGAGCAACTGGATGCGCCGTTGCTGAAGTGGAAAGACGGAGGCAAGGGATCTGTTCTGCCGAGCGAGGCAACAGACGAGAATACAGGAAGAATCCCGTCTGGAAGAGTGCCGAATACGGGCGACATCGAGGCTCTTAAGATATTGTATCTTTGGAACGATTGCTTTGGGTTGGCAGATGTTGCTATATTTGTGGCCACAAGAACACAAGGTCGAGGGTAGACAGAAGGATAATAGAAAGACAATACACACTTCTAATCACACGAATTCACAGACGGGATTGAAGAAGATGATGGCGCGAGGAACGATGGAGGAGAAAACGCGCTAGATACACGCTAGAAGACGCGCCAAAAGTGTGGGTCCTTCTGCGCCTCGTTTCTCATCTCACAGCGTTCTTTCAGACACCATATCATCTTGATCGATGTATGGACGCTTCAAATTGGACTCCATACACGCAACTTCGAAAACACAAGCGGCCAGCCCGCTCTAGCGTAATGTGGTTGCCTGGAGATAGGTGACCGCTCGTCACGTTGCTTACCTCGCAGATCTGCACACCTCTCGGTAGGTACTGATCTCCACCACTCAACTACCACACGGGCGTCACACACTCGGAGTCTTTGGACCTCGTTTTGTGGGTTCAGCAGTCGGGACTCTCCCAACATCTGTCGATGTATGGCTGCTGAACAAAGGCAACGCCCAAGATCAACAACCCCGTGTCGCCACAGGCGTGCGCTGCTTCGGTGGTAGCTGTCATTGGTGTAACTCGGGTTGGTGAGCCAATCTGGCATCTTTCTCTGCTGCACTACCCTCGCTGTTCCTGCTCCTCGGAGCGGTTGAGCCTTGATGGGTGGTCGGCGAACCATGAGATTGGCGTTTCGTTTCAGCTCGTACATTTTCTGTCTTCGTATATTACGCTTCCTCTTTTCCTGCTGCCTTGGAATCTAGGGTGTGATTTCCATGCTCCATTCTGTGTCATGTGCGTTCTCATTCGCTGCTACTACCCTGCAGATCACTGTGCATCGAATACAGAGCTCGGCATATCGAAGTGGCGGCCAAGCTTCAGGCAGCCACAACGACAACAGCATAAAGCTCAGATATTCAGCATATACCTTAAGGTAACTACTCAACATGGCTACTGTCGAGGCCATACCTACAAGCACTATACAAGCGCAGGAGCAATCCTACACGCGCAAAGATCTCGTCAAAACATGGTCTTTTCCTCTGCAGCCATTGCATGACTTTGAACTCAATGGTGAATCAGCGCAGTATGCCCCTGGTTATCCAAAAATGCAGGGAGATGAGAGAGAGACAATTGACTTGAAAGGCGCGATCGGGAGTGAGCATCAAGAGCGCTCATGGGAAAGCTCCACAGCAGCTATCAGCCCAGACAAGAAATTACTCGCCGTAACATCAAATCACAAGTATATCCTCGTCTACGACTTAGAGTCTCAAGGATTGCGCCAGATCCTCGATGGCGCAGGCGACATCGTCTTCTGTCCTCATCTACAGTCGAATGAGACAGCGACCGAAGGAATATCGGTCGAATCCTCGACGAAGCCTGCATATACTTTTGTCTGCAGCACGCCAGACAAAGACAGCAAGACCGGTCTTCACAACCGACTTGTCTTCTGGGAGCTTGATCGTCATGGGCGTTTGCTGGACCATGAAGAGCCAATCGACGCATCTGCATATGCAGCACAAGCCATCGATGCGATCCTTCCGGACCTTGTTAGGAAACACGAGTGGTCCAGAAAATTCGTTGACGCGACTTCACTGCACGAAGACTTTGCAAAGTTGCTAAGCGTTGTAGACATGGCTCATCGCCGCCGACACAACACGATTTACAACAATGCCCAGCTCGGCAAATTCAACTCAACGCCGTTCAGTAGCGACGGTAGACTGTTCCTGTACCACACACAAAACAGCGTTAACGCGAGCTCGAGAGAGCCCAAGGACCTTCCCAGCATCGTGGTGATGGATGTGCTAGCCGGCAAGGAGCTTCACCGTCTTTCAGGTCATACGGACGCTATATGTTGGTCTGCAATCAGTCCTGACAACGATCACATTGCTTCAATTTCTTGTGACGGAGCTCTCCGCATGTACTCTGCCACAACTGGTGACCTTGAGTGGGCCACGAATCCAGGTGGCCGAAGCTGGACAGGCGCATTCTCTGCTGATTCGAAGCGTATCGTCTGGAGTTCGTGCAACGGTCTAGCTATTTTTATACAGGATGTAAATGGCGGCCGTACGATTTCCACCTTCCCTGGAGCACTTCAGCACTTGTGTCCCAGCCTTGCATGGCATCCGGATGGAGGACAGGTTGCACTTTGTGCCGGCAAGCACGCCTATGTCTGGCACCCTTTTGATGGCATAAATGGTACGATTGCCCAGCACCACCAGGTTGAGGATGAGAACAATTCGCAGGCATTGGTAGATGTTCTGCAAGTGGCGTGGTTGGGCAATGGACGCCTGCTGCATCTGTACATGTCTGATGGCACGAGCCTTGTTTATGACACCCAATGCAATCTGAAAGAGCTGTTTATGCATCCGCAAGGTGTGGATGTCCCTTGGACCAACAATGGCTTCCACAGCGGTATTAAGATCAGCGGCGATCAGGAGGGTTATGTCAGCGTTGATAGTGATGCTAAGGTGAGGTATTGGTCGTCTGGCGTTGTGACTCGAGATTCGTGGTGGGAGAAAGCGCCGAAGAAGGATGAACGGGTGAAGGAGACTGTGACTACCAAGAGGGCGCCCTTTCCGGAGACTGGCAGATACGTTATGGTCATTAGACCGGCAGAAAAAGGTAAGGATGAGCAACAGGTAGACGTTTCCAGAGTCTTCTCAACCGACAATGGGGTTGACATGCGATCTGCGTAACGAGGAGGAATTCTTTCGACCGTTACACTTTCAATGCATCCATCTTAGTAGATGATAGTTGATCTAGTTCTAGGAGTCCACGCCTGCAGTCTTACGTTTCACAGATCATACGCCAAGATGTTCACCCCCACGAGCGCGCATCGCGCTTGGCTAAAGGCGTCACGGACCGTTTAACCGCCTCAGGATTACCACTTTAGGATAAACCCCACTCTACTACACCGATGTTTCGCTTACTCCTCCCTGTTCTCCTCCTTGTACGGCTTATTGTTTACCGACGCTTATACTGTCCCCAGTCCCGTTCCCGAGACTTCCAAGGTGCTCTCCAGTGGACGTCCATTTTTTCCACATTCATCACTTCTACTCAGACATCCATCATCAAAAAATCCAGTCAGCTAGAAGTCCTCCCCGTGACTACTTTTCTCACGCCTTCTCTACATGCGAACCGCTTGAAAATCGCTGACTATGATCCGCTCAACGCACGGCGGCGACCGCTATGAACTCACAGATCCCACCGCGATGCCGAAAGCCGGCGCCTTCCTCTGGAACCAGAAGATGATGATTCAGATCACATGTCGTGGCTATGCAACCGCCCAGTTCATGCAGCCCGAACCAGCAAAGTATGTTCACGCACCGAACCTCGAAGCCAAAACCTTCATGCAGCCGGAACAAAACTACTACGCGCATCATCCTGGACGGTTTTTCTACATCAAAGATGAAGAGTCAGGACAGACTTGGTCGGCACCTCATGAGCCCGTTAGAGCAAAACCAGATCGTTTTGTGTTCTCGGTGGGGAAGAGCGATATTCAATGGATCGTCGAGAAGGATGGAGTGAGAGTGGAAATGAACCTACTTCTGCCTACACAAGATGTTGCTGAGCTGTGGAGCGTCACAGTTACTAATATCTCGAACCGGAACCGGAAAATTAGCGTATATCCCTACTTTCCCTTCGGTTACATGTCCTGGATGAATCAGGAGGCGGAGTGGAACCCAACAGCAGGTGGCATTGTGGCGAGCAGTAAGACGCCATATCAAAAAGCAGAGGACTATCCGAAGACGAAGTACCTGAAGGACAAGACGTACTTTCTTTGCGAGCAGAAGCCGGTAGCCTGGGAAGCTAGACAAGAGGCGTTCGAGGGCGAAGGAGGTTTGCATGCTCCGGAGGCATTGAAAGCGGAATACTTGAGCAAAAGTGATGCGAGATATGAGACGCCTACAGCTGTAGTGCAGTACCGAGTTCAACTTGAGCCGAACGGATCTGAAAAGTATCGTTTCTTGTTGGGTCCAGGGTTCGATGAAGGAGAAGTCCTCGCTATGCGAGGAAAGTATCTCAGCAAAGACGGCTTTGCACAAGCCCGAGATGAGTACGAATCGTATACAGCAGCCGGCAGTGGATGTCTAAAGATCGAATCACCGGACAAAGACCTCGACAACTTTGTCAACAATTGGCTACCACGACAAGTCTACTATCACGGTGATGTCAACCGACTCACCACTGACCCCCAAACTCGGAATTACCTACAGGACAACATGGGTATGAGCTTCATCAAGCCCGAGGTCTGTCGGAACGCAATTCTCACTGCAGTCGGCCAACAAGAGGAAAGCGGCGCAATGCCTGATGGAATTTTACTGACGGAAGATGCGGAATTGAAATACATCAATCAAGTTCCGCATACCGATCACTGTGTATGGCTACCAATCGCGCTGGAGATTTACCTCAGCGAGACAGGGGACTACGCATTCCTCGACAAGCAAGTGAAAGGGACGCACGGAGACACGTACACAGTCTTCGAACGCTTCAGTCGCGCAATGGACTGGCTTCTTTCATCCAGTGCGAGAGATGCACGGGGTCTGAGCTACATCGCACAAGGCGACTGGTGCGATCCCATGAACATGGTCGGACCAAAGGGTGTTGGAGTGTCAGGCTGGCTGACAGTGGCTACCGCCTACGCAGTAAATCTGTGGGCTGACGTTTGCGCTCAAGTCGACAGACCGGACATTGCAACCAAGTATCGCGCCGGCGCAAGAGAGGTCAATGAACTAGCGAACAAGCACTTGTGGGACGGCGACTGGTTTTCTCGAGGCATCACGGATGATGGAGTGACATTTGGCATCAAAGACGATAAAGAAGGCCGAATTTGGCTCAACCCGCAGGCATGGAGCATTCTCGGCGGCGCAGCCTCATCAGAAAAGATTTCAAAGATCTTACCACAGATCGACAGCCAGCTCGCAACACCATATGGCGTACTCATGTTCGCGCCTCCGTTCACAGCGATGCGCGAGGACATCGGTCGCGTGACACAAAAGTACCCCGGACAAGGCGAAAACGGGAGTGTGTATAACCACGCCGCAGCTTTCTACGCATGGGCACTGTACACCATCGACGAAGCAGACCGTGCGTACTCGTGCCTTCGTGCGATGATTCCGGGGCCCACGGAAGATGATCTGCTCGCGCGAGGTCAGTTGCCGGTATTCATACCGAACTACTACCGCGGTGGCTGGGGTATTGAGAATCTTGAGCGCACTGCCGGACGCAGCTCTCAGCTTTTCAACACGGGAACGGTGAGCTGGGCTTATCGGTGCATCATTGAAGGATTGTGCGGGTTGAGAGGTGTCAAGGAGGGCTTGAAGATCGACCCAAAGTTACCGCAAGGATGGGATGGCATCAAGGCGACAAGACTGTTTCGAGGTGCGACGTTCGAAGTGGAGGTCAAACGAACCAAGATTGAAGACGTGAGGGTGGTTTTGGATGGGAAGGAACTGGACGGAGTAGTTGTGAAAGATGTGGAATCTGGTAAGACGTATAAAATTGACGTGCAGATTCCGTAAGTTAAGATAGGTATATGTACATGTCCTATCGCTTTATCTCAAGCCCTCGGGTCGAAAAACTATTCACAATGATCGATACGTGTGTCCTTATTCAAAGCCTCCCCTGTGTTCTTGTTAGCACCTGGATCAACACAGGTCCACGCTGACCTACCGTGATACCGAAATTACTATACACGATCCTCCACCCATCCTTCGTCTTCTCCCAAACATCTTGATGCGTCACATACGCCGTGAAAATACCTTCCGTTGTGTTGGGGAAGTGCGTAGCCTGAAAGTACGTGTGGCTCACCGCCGTCTTGGACGCGCACACATCAATGATATGGTTAGCAACTAAGTGCTGCGTCTTTGGATACGCTGAAAGAGAGCCCTGTAAAAACGTTTGGATGGCCGGGAGACCTTCAAATATACCAGCGAGTCCGGAGTAGTTGGCGACCGCGGAGGGAGCGAAGACATGGTCGAGCAAAGGGAAGGCTTTGCTGTCGAGAACGAGAGCGTAGAAGTGGAGTGTCTGCCGGATTGTCTCGATGTCGTCGAGTTGGGAGTCCTTGATGGGTTTAGGTAGGAAGTAGTTGGTAAGAGATACTGGCGCGGGAGCGGGGAGGATCTGTGGACACGATGCGGGGAGCTCAGGGGGTAAGTTGGCGGCAGTCGTGAGACCAACGAGAAAGACTGAGACGACAGGATGAATGGTAGAGAAGCGCATTGTAGCAGCTCTTGTGATGGAACTCGAGACTTTACCAATCGATGCTTTAGTTCGGACATTCGTCAGTGTTTATATAGCAAGGAGTAGTCCCAAAGGCCTCCTTTCTTCCCAGACAGGCACCGCAATCTGGAGCCTGTATCATTTGCTTACTGTCAGGACGCCATCAATTCCTGTGAAGCTGAGAACAGCATATCTAGACCCTACTCAGCCCCAAAGATTTGGTCTAAAGGGCCGAGGTGGTGTACCAGAAGCAGGGACGAACACTTCTTGGGTTTAGCGCCATGCAAGACTGTGCAAGGCTTGTCGTAGTGCTGACTGGGGCTGAGATGCGGGCTTCCTTTGGTCACCGAAATACCTACTCTTTTGCATGAGCCCAATAGTTGTATAAACACTTACGAAGAGGGGACGAACCGAACAAAACCACTTTGGCATGTCGTTGCCGTGTTCACTAGTTTGTGGTCCCTTCCAAATTTTCTAGATGTGACGTCACCAAGTCGCGCTTCTCGTCCAACAACTTCCGAGCCCTAATGTCACCTCACAAGCATCACGGAGCGCTCTCTGCCGCTCTAACTACACATCTCAATGGCCCGTGAGTACCACTATCACAGAATGTGAAGATGGTACATGGATTGTACCTAGGCAAGAGAGAGCAACGAAGAGGCATCTCCTGACGAAGGTGTGCGACAAGAACAAGAAAACCTGAAACTAAGATGTCAACCTTACAGCTACATGGGCTTGTCCTAGCGGAATGAACTGGATTTGTTTTCGCATCTCAACGGTCGCGACAGGGTAAGCTATTGCGTACGTGGTACAGAGAAGCACAACAACGACGAGAGTCATAAAACTCAGAAAACCTGCAAAGGCAGAACATCAACTTAAGACAAGCTTTTTCTCGTAGGCCTTTGGCGATGCTTGATGCTCACGGTTACGAGAAGACCTACACAGCACAAGCAGTAAGCTCATGGTGAAACCTTACCATACGAATCGGCTATACGGATGTTTATCTCCATCATCCTGACGACATTTTCGTACATCATCGCTTGAAGGATACAAACGGACAAGCGCTGAGCTGGACGACCATTACCAGCCACAGCTCAGCCGCCTCGGCCACTTATATCGATTTTCCTCTTCACACCCGGCAATCCATATTCTCATTGCCATGAGCGACAGAAACAGCGCTGGTCCTGCCCGCTCGCTTGTTCAACAGCTATGTTCCATCATACATCCCGCCTCTCTAGTACGACAATCGATCCGATTGCACGTGACTTGCATCATCAATTTGCCCTCACTCCACACTTTATTCTGATCGACCGGATTCTGGGGTGACAGACTTTAGTGTCTTCGCAAATGCTTAATCCCTCATCACTCAAGCATCGGGGCTTTCGGACCTTGAGATTCTAAATCGAGAACAAGCCGTCTTACCCACTTTTGCCACGCGTGCTGGACCAAACCTGTTCCTCTGCAGTATCCTACTTCCCTTCGCCTTCGATGGTACGATAAGGCGATTGAACAATTGAAATCTACAGCGGCTTGGTAGTCGGCACTGCACGTCAGAGAACGAGTATCAACTCGTCTAACAACAGCTTGTTCTTCGGCCAATACGCACAGGGAGAGGCGGTCGACATAGAGTGATCAGCGCCTTGTGCATTTGGAAAACTCGATCGACCGGCTACCGCGATCAAAAGATGCGCTTGCGGTAATGTTCCTGTCTATCCGGTTACATACGTCAAACCCCAGGCAAGCCGATGATCGACTAGCTAACGGCTTTGGCGCTGAAAAACTCTGGGGAACGCTCGCTTGGTTGGCCAATCCTTATAGATGCTGTTACGTGACTGCGACATTTGTCCTCTTCCAGCAAGGCCCACATACCAATACGAGGCACGACGGAGCTTGCTCCCATGTCTAAGCTTCGGCCATTGACAGCTTCTGAGCTTACGCTGCTTGATATCATCGTTGACGATAAGCTTGTTGAGACACCTGCAATCGACTCAATACCGAGCATGGCCATGTATTGTGGGCCATGTATTGTGGACCATTACGGTGGATCGTAGTGTTGGCTTCGATGTCATTGATCCAAGCAGGTAGGTTCTCAAGCCATGTATAAGAGCATGCCCAATGCTTGGGATTGGAAGACATCTTCAACTTCATCTTTTCTCGATTCAATCGTTACATTACCTTCGGATACTCTCAAAATGAAGTACGCTTTTGCCCAAGTCGCGTTTGGCCTTGGCGCCAACGCCCTCGTTGCCCGTGAGGCCTCTCAATGCGTTCAGTTGCAGGCTTCCGGTGGTCAGTCAGGAATTTTGGGCCAGCTCGGTGACGGTCAGAACCGAGTCGGCGGCGGTCACCCTACCGGCTGCTACTGCTTGAGCAGTGGTGGTTTTACCGACTCTAACGGCCGCGGCTGCATCCTCACTCCTCCTACAACCCAGTTCCAGTGCGATGTCGGTGCTAGCCCTACTACTGGCTTCGCCATCGGTTCCAGCGGCTCCGTCACCTACAACGGCAGCTCCAAGTTCTACGCTTGCCCTGCCACAGACAATGAGTACAATGTCTACACCTCGCCCGTGTCTGGTCAGGACAAGTGTGTTGAGATCTCCTTGAGCTCTGCCGGATCCTGCGGATCAGGCTCTGCACAGTCCAGCGCACCCGCTGCTTCGCAGCCCTCGCAGCCTGCTCAGAGCTACCCTGCTCAGAGCCAACCCGCACCCAAGCCATCTCAGCCTGCTCAGAGTGCACCGGCCCCTAAGCCTTCCGCTCCCGCGCCCAAGCCTTCCGTACCTGCTCAAAGCGCTCCTGCCCCTATGCCCTCGACTCCCGCTCAGTCCGGCAACAAGTGCCCCACTGACTTGAACGGTGCTTACCAGTACCCTCACCTGATCATTCCCGTCGACTCCCAGCAGTCCTCCAAGGCTTTCGGTACCTCCTACAACGGTAAGATCGACAGCCATACCTGCTCGATCTTCAACTTCGACATTCCCGCCTCCTATTCCGGCAAGACCTGCTCTGTCGTCTTCCTGTTCCCCGAGCAGAAGGACCTCGAGACATCTTCCTTTACTGTCTCTGGTAGCGGCAAGGTCGACTTTACTAAGCTCAAGGGCCCCGCTAACCAGCAGACTACCTATGCCAACCAGCCTGGCAAGGAGTCTGACCTCGCATCCATGTCCGTCGCCCCCGGCAACTCGTACGCCATCACTTCTGGTGACTGCGCTGCTGGCCAAACTGTCAGCTATGAGATTTGCGGTAACGGAGACTTCTCTCTCAACTACTTCCAGGACTACAACCCTAGCCCCATTGGTCTGTATGTTCGCCAGTGCTAAATGCACAAGTACTCATGTACTAAACTCAGGCCTTGCCATCATCCACTTCACTGTGAGCATCATGAGCAAGTGAGCCTTGGTAGACCTCGTCGAGGTATAGATCAGACTTGGAACATAGTCTGAGGGGGTATCTTTGGGTTTCTATGTATCATTTTATGACACCACTACTTGTGGCACGACTTTCCTTACGACTTAGACAGATCATTCTGTAATGAATAATGCATTCCTTTGAATCGACTATCCTTTATAGCTTTTATGAACATCTTCAAGATGGCTGACTTGACACAGCGAGAACCTGCAAGACCAACGGTTGTTCCTCTTTGTTCCTGATCAGGTGCTTGTGCAAGCTATTGTTCGAATATATGCTCGACTAAGTCGGGGCGATATATGGTGTTCAAGCCAATAAGAACAGTTTATAGGTGAAGTCACTTGCGGAAAGATTCGTTATCGCAGACTGATTCCTCCGTGGTTTGGTACAATTAACGGCAAACGCTATCAGAGGAATCAAGCAACTGCAACTGGCGATATATATACCCAAAGCTCGTTATCCTTCATCAAAACAGTATATCCGTTATGGTCTAGGTAAGCTCAACCATCACTCTTCATCACCAACATTATCTAACAATCCGAAGTGGCTAGGATACATCGCTCTCATTAGCAAGTGCCGATGTGGCCGGGGTTCGATTCCCCGTGACGGAATTTTTTGCTGATCTTTTTGCACTTACTTGGAACAGATGAAGTACGTTGTAGTCTCGACTGCTTGTAGCTCTGTAAGAAGTAAGCCGACCTACTTCAATTGCCTTGGGACATTCCAAGGGCTGTACGCTTACTACACATATTTTCGTCCCGCAGCATAAGAGCTCGTAGCAAGTATCCGATTGTTCTGAACGTCTCTGGTCACTACTTGAGCGCAAGGGGCTCTACTAGTACTACAGCCCTTTGCTTTTACCTACTCGCTTATACCCGGCCAGCATCTGTTATTTCGCCATGTGATCTAAGCAACAAGACGTTTGATATCTCTGTTACTACGGGTTTTCCTTCGATGCAAAGCACTGGCCTACACATCCGCCAGCTGCCACACATACCCGATTGGCATTAAATCATTCCAATACACAATGAGGACCGCGCATCCAAAGTCCGCGGACCCAACGGCGAACAGTCATATGCCAACCGCATCGGCCCTTTTCACCGAATCGGTGCGCTGCGTTCGACGCAAAGAGAGAACTTGCTCGTTCGAGCATGTTCAGGAAACGGGATGTGTAATAGGAACACATCTGCACCGATCTTAAACTGCACCCAGTAACACGAGATCGAACGTTACTAGTTCACAGTACAAACGAGACGGCAAAGAACCCACGCTCCCCCTCTACCACACACCCACCTCACATACAGCACTCTAACAGCTCCCTCGGAATAACGGTACGCAACCCGCCGAGTCGGCATCGACGCGCGCGCCGCGTTTCTCCATCGGGTAAGAAAGGGGAAAGGAGTCGATCGCTGCCGGGAAATCGGCCGACTAAGCAGCGCTTGGTTCGGCCGATTGTACCGGTGTGGGTGTGGAGCTTGGCGCGAGATTGTGAGTCGGTGGCGAGGGAAGGGAGAGAGAGAGTTTGTGGAAAGAGGGGTTTGGGGAGGTGTTTGCTGGGTGTCGGAAAGGGTAGGGGGAGCTGAGTGGGGAAGGAGTCGAAGTAAGTGAGGGGGAAATTTAGGTGTAGAAGATGCCTTGACGGACTACTGATCACGGTTCGCAGATTATATGTGAATGAAAGACTAAAACGCTTTGTATATTTGCGATGATACGCTGCGATGTACAGACCAGCAGGAGACGAATCCAATGTAGTGTACACAGGCATTGTTTCTTACTCAATTGAACCACATTATCTCAACCTCATACACGACTGAAAACAAGTATTTTCGAGCAGCACCTACAAGGCTTCCCCTTCGCCCTCTTCAGCTTCCACCATGGTGGCGTTTGATACTGGGCTAGATGACCTTCCACTGGCGGTAGGACGATTGTCCGCCACCCATGCATCGATCTCAGCGAGTGCCTTGACAGGGTCGCCGCGGCATCCTTGCAGGAAGTTTTGGACTTGCGCCGGTGTGAAAGTATGCGCGGGCACCTTCTCGGCGAACTCTGTTGCGCATTGCTCAATGTATGCCATGGAGAAGACTGCATCGTGGGCAAGCGCTGATCGGCCGATCAGACGCATGAAGATGCTCTTTCCAGCCGACTTGCTCATGTTACCAAAGTACACCCTCTTGTCGATGCGACCTGGTCGTGTAAGTGCCGCATCGAGGGCATCGGGATTGTTCGAGGTCATGATGAGCAGTCGGCCTTCTTGCGATGCGTTGCCGTCGATGGCGTTGAGTAGACCGCTGAGAGTGATGAGGCTACCTCCTTTCTGCTCTTGCTGCGCATGACGTGAAGTCATTCCTCGCCATTGTGCGCCCATCAGCGATTCAGCAAGATCTACATCTGCTGCTACCCTCTTGAGCTCCACAGTAGCTTCTCGACCGATTCCGGCCGAGTCAATGTCTTCGATGACAACTACGCACTTCTGCGGCAGACCCAGGAAGAGATTGTGCAGTTTGCCGTCGGTGATATCGTTAGTCGCTAGGTTGATATGATAGATGTCGCAGCCAAGATGTCCTGCGAGAGCCGCGCTGAAGGATGTTTTCCCTGTGCCAGGCGGTCCGTGGAAAAGATATCCACGTCGATAGGGAATGCCACAGTCTGCGAAGAATTGTTTTCTAAATAATCAGCGCGCGCTATGCATAGCTTCTGAACTCAAGGAGGTGGCTTACGATTGTTCGCTGTAGTAGTACTCGGCGTCTCGAACAACGTCCAGTTTGACACTGTCTTCCATGTCTATGGTGTCAAGTTTTCTGACAGGCTTCGATATCGACTGCCACTGCCCGCCGCCGTAATCATATTGGCTGCCTCCAGCGAAATATACCGTCGTTGTACCGGTCATATTGGCCTTTTTCCACGCATGGCATTTGACCACAAAACTGCGCAAGGGCGCTAGATTCCAACCCAGTGTTGTAATGATGAGTGCATTCTGTAGTCTGCCGCTTGTGTCGAGGCTGCTGCTAGCAATTGGGCCATGAGAGTTCGACTGCCGTGTGCTTCCTACACGATCAAAGAGGTATGGACGCAAGCCAACCCTGATAAGTTAGTGAGCCAATCCGAACTAAATTCGCAGGCGAAGAGAAAGGCGGTCTAGGAAAAACTGAAAGACGTACCAGAAGATCCGCGTGCCGATAGGAGGCAGGCAAGATACTTCATTGTCCACGACTGCTTGCATGTTGCGATTTCCAACCCGACCTGATGGCCCTATCATAAGCCGACGACCATAGTTCATCTCATCCTGCTGTGAGCCTTCAGTCACAATCATGGCGCTCCTACTCCGGCGATTCTGGATCACTTCGGAACTCATCCAGGCAAGCACATCCTTGGCAGCACTGTTGGGGTTAGCGACACCACCGAGACATGAAGTACCACTCACGGATCGTGCTCGGGTATCGTGATCTGCACAGTGAAAGCCCATATAGCAAAGTCTTTCAAATACTTGTACACAGGTACAGCAGCGCTGTAGAGCGCTATCACCGCCAAGACCTTGTCAAGATCACTGTGCGTGTCCGGCCGCAGACGGTAAAGCAAGCGATGCAGTATTTCGAGCAACGGAACCTGCGAAGAAGCTTGTCTGATCAGATGACGTGGAAGAATGCCAGGTGTATCCACAGGTTCGGGCCATGTCTGAAGAGGATTGCTGGCTGGTGGTGCCATCACCAGATCGGTCGATGGTGATGTCGAAGTCTCCATGATGAAACGATAGAATGGAAGTTGACTATACAAGGATATGAATACACGGAGAGAAAGGTGTCAGGTCTTGTCGCGACCTTGAGCAGGCTGCGAAGTGAAGGCTCAGGAGCACGTGCTGTGAGCACAATAAAACCTCAGAAGTTCGCAAAAGCCGACTGGTGGAAACTGTGTCAGGGTTCTGCTAGACAAAGGCAAGGACGAAACGAGAGTGAAGGGAAAATTTAAACACAAGTAATATACAATGCCCAAGAAGGCAACCTCACCCAAGTACAACACCCGCGCAAAAAGATGTCGAGGTCGAGAAGACGCGTTGCGGCTGAGATTGAAGTGGAGCCGAGGTGCTAGGCCAGCTTGGGTGTTTGGCTCTAGCCGTTCTGCGGAAGGCGCGAACGCATCGCCCGTACGTCATCCCTCGAAACATTCCCCTCTACGCCATTTTGACAATCTACGCGTATAAAATCCCACCTTGTGTAAACAGCTGTACCTCCCCCCCAAAAAAGCAAGTTTCGACTGTTAGAACTCAATTCCTTCACATCTATCAGCAATGGCGAGCACAAACAACCTCCAAGCTTCGAAACTATTCTCCGTCAAGGACTATGTCTGCGTAGTCACTGGTGGCGGCAGCGGCATTGGGCTGATGTCCGCACAAGCTCTGGCTGCCAATGGTAGACTTCACACACACTCTCTCTGTTTAGAAATAAGCTGATTGGCGACTGAAGGTGCAAAGGTGTACATCACAGGCCGACGTAGGTTTCGCTCGTCAATACCAGAGGAAAGAATACTGACTCGTTGCAGGGCAGGAAGTCCTCGATAGGGCTGTTGAGTCTCACAGTCCCCAGGGAGATGGCCAGATCATCGCGCTGAGCCCGTGCGATGTGACCAAGAAGGCTGATCTCGAGAAGATGTACGAGGAGCTATCGAAGAAAGAGAAGTACATCAACCTTCTCGTCGCCGCAGCTGGTATTAGCGGTGAAAAGGCCGAGCCAGACGCGGAGAAGGCAACCGATATGAAGGCGAAGCTCTGGAACAATGAGACTTTCGAGGGCTGGGCCGAGACCTACAACACCGACGTCAGCTCCGTATACTTCACTACAGTCGTCTTGCTTCCTCTTCTCCAAGCAGGTACCGAGACCCACGGTCATCTATCAGCATCCGTCATCGTCATCAGCTCCATGTCTGGTATCATGCGGCACGCTCAAGGTCATTTCAGCTACAACGCGGCAAAGGGCGGCACAGTGCACCTGACAAAGCTCATGTCGGCGGAGTTTCAGCAACTGAGAGTCCGAGTCAACTCCATCGCACCCGGCTACTTCCCCTCGGAGATGACAGCCAAGGAGAGCGACGACAAGCAGAAGAGCGAATTGCCGGACGAGAAGATCCAGGAGAAGGGCCATGTTCCTCAAGGACGCGCGGGCCAGGACGAGGAGATGGCACAGGCTGTGCTCTTCCTCACGAAGAATGCCTATGTCAACGGCGAGATCATTGCTGTCGACGGCGGTGTTCTGAACGTGGTTGCTGGGCGATGAGCGATTCGACGCACGCGAGGTGGCAGATGGTAATGCACAGGCGATGAAAAGGGCTAAACAAGAGTAGTGTAATGGCAATATTAGTTGAAGATAAAGGCCTGCATGCAACAAAACCTGATCAGCCATGTCGTCAGTCTTGGGTTCAGATATGGGAATTCGTTTGATGCTTGGTCGAGCTTCGAAGGCCTCTGAATGCTCGCATCAGACGCTGGCAGCGCCATGTTTGAACTAAATATTGGGCACGTTCTGTGTGGGGATTGCCTAGGTGTGGTCTTGGTATTGGTCTCGGCTTGCGGTCTCTCAATGCTTTGCGCTGAACCAGATCTAGTTAAGCCTGTAAAGACAAGCAAGACTGGTGTTCGGGATCTGCAGGTCCCTGGACAGGGGGAACAAAGAGCGGTTGTTGCACGTGACGTGGTCGAGGGTCGGACCGTCTGCTTATGCAGGTACATGACCAAGGCTGGTTGAGGTCGTGCAGTGAATGATGCTTGACGATTTGCATGCCGCCAAGCCGAGTGTCGAGGTTCAGCGGCCGTGTGCAGCGAGCGGCGGGTGATGCGCTGGCCACGCACCTGCTAGGTCGAATCGCTACCACTCCAATGACGCCTGGCGCCCCAGCAATGCGGAACTCGCAGCTGTTTCACCTCGACCTGACTCTCTCCCACTCCCACTCCCACCTCCACCTCGCCGCCACACCCCACATGCTCGAGTGCACGCCGCAGGCTCAGGCGTCGCACGCAGAGCTTCCCACCGCCGCCGTATTCCTGTTTCTGTCCGCTTCGTCGCAGTAGCAGGCTACCTCGGGCCCAATTGCACGACCTGCGCCCGTCCCCCTTCGCAGCTGGGATCCCCAACACACGAGCAGCCCAGGACCGCCATAGAACGGCCAGGGCGCCTGCCACAGACCCCGCCGACGAGTCCACGCGACTCGCGCAGGTGCAAACAACAACAGCGCAGGATTCGACTGCATCTTCTTCCATAGTAATCTGTACGAGAGGACATGCGTGCCCAACGCCGCGACCCACCCCCGCAACCACCACCGCAACCGCCGCAACCGCCGCACTCACCGCCCTCGACCGCCGCGAGCAGACGCACACTGCCGCGCGAATAGGGCAAGGGCAAGGGCAGCAGCAGCAGCAGCAGCAGTCAGCCGGCAGTCGGTCACGGCCCAGCCCAGACCAGACGACAAGCCACAAGCCACACGCCCAGCGAGCGCCCACCATGGTGTCGCACGCCCACAACCCTTCGAAGCCTTCGCATGGCGCCTCCAACTCGCGCTCCTCGCAGCCCTCCAACGCCCACCCAGGCACGCCCGGCCACGCCAAAAAGGCTTCGTCCTCGTCGAATCATGGCGCCCAGACCCGCGATCGTGACCGCGACCGCGAGCAGCGCGAACACCGCCCGAGCAGAGAGGGAGCCGCACAACGTGCCGCTCAGGATGTCGCTGGCCTCAAGGACTACCAGCTGGGTGACTGCCTCGGGAAAGGCGCCTTTGGCAGTGTTTACCGCGCCCTCAACTGGGGCACTGGCGAGACTGTCGCCATCAAGCAGGTGCGCCTCGAGAACCTGGGCGCCGCAGATCTGAAGAACATGGAGATGGAAATCGACCTGCTGAAGAACTTGAACCACCCCAACATTGTCAAGTACCACGGCTTCGTGCGCAGCTCCGAAAGCCTGTACATCATCTTGGAGTACTGCGAAAACGGCTCGTTGCACAGCATCTGCAAGAACTTCGGCAAATTCCCAGAAAACCTCGTCGCCCTGTACATGTCTCAGGTCCTGCATGGACTTCTCTACCTCCACGAACAGGGTGTTATACATAGGGACATCAAGGGTGCCAACATTTTGACCACCAAAGAAGGGCTCGTCAAGCTGGCCGACTTTGGTGTGGCCACCAAGCAGTCTGGTTTAGATCAGTCCAGTGTCGTAGGCACGCCGTACTGGATGGCACCAGAAGTCATCGAGCTGTCCGGCGCTACCACTTCTTCAGATATCTGGAGCGTTGGTTGTACAGTCATCGAGTTGATTGAAGGAAAGCCGCCGTACCACAAGCTACAACCCATGCAGGCGCTCTTCAGGATTGTCAATGACGAGCACCCACCGATACCTGGTAGTGCTTCACCGGTAAGTGTCACAACTCGCAACAAATGAAGACACGACTAACGCAGTCAGCTGCTCCGTGAGTTCTTGATGGAATGCTTCCAAAAGAACCCCACCCTGCGTATCTCTGCGAAACGATTGCTCAAGCATCCGTGGATCCTGAGCGCCAAACGGACTGTACCCGCTGTACCTACCAAACCCACCGAATACCAAGAAGCAGTCAAGTCGGTGCAGGAATGGAACGAGGCGCTCAAGTCGCCCAACTCGCTACGTAGGAGCTCGCGACTTGTATCTGGCGTACAGAAGCCCTCGCAGCAGTTTCCGTCCCCTGCACACGCAAACGGTGCTGCAGTAGCGGCTCGCAAGCCTCCGGTCAGCGTCGATCATCTCAACATTTCCAAATCAAGACCTACCGCAGAATCCTTCCGCTCACCGGAGCTTGACCATGACGATAACTGGGACAACGACTTCGCCGAAAGCATCTCACCGCGGGCTCTGAAAATGCCACCGCACCGGAAGCCGCAGGATAACTTTGGAGGACTGTTCTCAGGTGACAAGCTAAAGGCTTTTGCAAGCTTCGAGGCCATCGTAGATGGCCCTGATGGTGGCGATGGTGAGGCCACGATGAGGAGCCCGTTGAATTTGCAGCATCTGCAAGGCGTCTCAAGCAGTTTTGGCTCACGGCAGTCCGCTAAAGCTAGGCCGGGAACTCCAAAGACCAAATCCTCTACGTCGGCGTCAACATCAACATCCAATTCTAGATCCTCATCAAATGCCTCGCAGCACGAAGAACGCCGTAGCTACGACGCTCAGCCTAAGACAGCCTTCTTGCGCGGTGTGCCACAGGTATCTCAGGCCTCTAAATCAAGACCGGTGGCTCCCAACAGGAACAGTCAGGTGTTCCGCGAGAGCTCAGAGGAGGAGGACTACTCGGATCTTATGCCTGCGGATGAAGATGCCTTTGAGAAGCGGGTTCAAGCGCTGCAGCACTCACAACCATTCGTGGTTGTTCCTCAACAACCGCAGTTCGCTACTGCGATATCCAACTCACCTGCGGATACCTTCTCGCCACGACTCTTCCATCCAAGCGATTTGAAATCTGCGCCAAAATCGACAAGAGATCTCAAAAGCAGCGGAACCATACGGCAGCGATCGGGGAGCATAGCATCAATCCGCAAGCTACAACGAACGCAGTCAGAAATTGAGATACAAAAATATGCCGAGGATGAAGGCGACGACTTCTCTGAAATCGTTGGCGACATCAAGGGTGGCCCTCAGTCTACTCTCCCTACAACAACCGAGAGTGATAGTGGCAGCGAGCATAGCAGTCTTGCTATGATCACATCAAAGTTGTCAGGCTCGTTTATGATCGCAGACGAGGATGACTTGGACCCTTTTGCAAACCTCGAAGACGGTCTTGACACCATCAATCTCGAGAATAATGTCGCTCGAGATCGCGATGACCGCTTAACGAAAATGACGGAACATCTGGTCAGTTGCTTGAAGCTTAGTCAGCCCGACGACGTTCTCCTCGACATCGCAGATCAACTTCTCCAGGTGTTGTACGAGGCACCAGACAAACGCTCAATCATCCTGCGGAGCCATGGTATGCTTCCAGTGTTGGAGATACTGGGCAACATTCCCCCTCATGACCTTGTGCTTCCACTACTCAAGATTATCAACTTAATAATCTTGGAAGATGCCGAGGCCCAAGAAAGCCTGTCTTTCCTTGGAGGTATCCCCACTATTTGCCAGTTCGCATACAAGAGATATCCCAGCGACATCCGCAAGGAAGCCGCGGCCTTTGTGCGGCAGATGTATCAGACCAGCACACTTACGATGCAAATGTTCATCGGTTGTGGTGGTATCAACGTGCTGGTGGAATTCCTCGAAGAAGACATTGACGCTGAGCGCGACTTAGTGCTGATAGGCGTCAACGGAGTGTATGGCGTTTTCGAGCTTCAAGGCCCGACACCCAAGAATGACTTCTGCAGAATATTCAGCAGGAGCAGTGTCTTATATCCGCTGTCGTTGGTCCTGAACAGGATGGTCGAAGAGGATGGTGAGGTTGCTAGACTTATTGTTGGCCGAATCGTCCACATCTTCCTGATCTTCAGTCAGGCCGAGAGTCACGTCAAGGATCTTGTGGCAGATCGTATGATCTTGAAGCGTAAGTTAAGAGCCTTTGATCATCACACAGTAGCTAATAGATCACAGGTGTACTGAAAGACCTGCGCAAGATGGCGCCGCCTCACCAGATCACTATGCTCAAGTTCATCAAGAACCTCAGCTCGCTTTCCTCAACACACGAAGCACTGCAAAACTCGAACGCGATCGATATCCTCATCGAGCTCCTGAAGGTTACGCGCCAGTCAGGCTCCAAGACCAACAACAACAGATCTGGCAACGACTCGAACCGCATGCCACCCTTCCAGCGCGAGATATCCAACCAGATCTTGAACACAATGTATAATCTCTGTCGCCACAACAAGAGTCGACAGGAAGAGGCAGCATTGTCTGACATCATTCCGTTATTGAAGGATGTTGTCAATGATGGTGGACCACTGAAGGAGTTCGCACTGCCTGTGCTACTCGAGATGGTCAATTCTGGCAAGGTCTCACGCAAGATGCTGTGGGATGCGAAGGGACTCGCATTCTATGTGTCGCTACTTGGTGATGTCAACTGGGCGGTCACGGCTCTGGACGCTATCTTCGTTTGGTACGTATAATTGAACGTCGTCCGGTTTCAATCAAGCTAATCATTTCCGCAGGCTTCAGGAAGAGACTGCTAGAGTTGAGCAGTATTTGTTGTCTACACAGTCCAACTTTACGTCGGCCATCATCACCGCCTACACATCGTCAGGTCCGTCGCGCTCGACTTTCGAAAACATGCTCGAGCCGCTCCAGAAGCTTGTCCGTCTTTCACCGCCCATCGCTGCTTCGTTAGCAGTTCCTGAGATATTTTCACGCACGGAGCAAAAGCTCAACCACAAGGATGCTGTCACACGCCTGAACTTGCTGCGCATCCTGCGAACCATTTGCGACGCAAGAGAAGAGGGATGTTGGTTGATACGCTCTTTCGGCTGCCACGAGCGCATCACCTGGCTTATGGAACAAGACCCTGCTGTCCTCGTTCGACAAATGGCGGAAGAGCTTGTTCATGCGTGTGACGAGGTCGAACTGAACGGAGTTACAGTTACTTCCAATGGCAAGCGAAGCCTGAGTCGCGCGTCGAACATAGGCATGAATCTTCGTCGTCCTGCCTCTTCTTCTGGCCGACGCGATGGCTCTGGCTCGAGCAGCGGATCCACGCTAGCCAGTGCAGGGCTCGGTCTCACACCACCCACGCCAACAAGCTTGAAGGGCAACTTCCTTGTCCCACCTATGACATCGACACCTGGCAGTGGTCGCGACCGCATCACCCGCACACAGTCGTCCAGCTCTATGTGGGATCTTATCGAAGACCCGAACTCCACCCCACAATCAGGAGGTCGATCCTCCAAACCACCCGTTCTCGCGCGCTCAACCACTTCCTTCGCGGCTCTCGCATCACCCACGGCACAACCACGTCCCTCGACCGCTCGACCTGCATCTCGCGATGCGACATCCTCACTCTTACATCTGCAAGCTAATTCCAGGTCCGGCGCGCCGGAGCGCTCACGCCTACCCAAAGCACGCGCCCAAGGCGCCGCCAACAGACTAGGCGAGGCCATCACAAAGCGCAGACAGAGCAACTTCAATCTTGAGAACGACACACCCGGAAACGGAAACAGCCTTCCCGCCGGCACGCCGCCACTGCCACGTCTGCAAATTGTGAGACGGAGGAGGGACACAAGCGGCGGCGAGCTTAGCTCTGCAAACGGGGTTCGACGCGGCTCGACGGCGGACTAGCAAGATGCTGCTCAGCCGACCAGGACTCCCGAGACGGTCCAGGACAGTAATTACGGCAGCCTGGTGCGGCGAAGGAGAGGCCTGACGTCGCCAAGTTCGCGCAGCATGATCTTGCCGTTTGAGACTCCGAGGTCCCTGGACCAACAAGACGGTTGGCGCGAGTGAGCCTTTTAGATGAGGGTTTTTGCATAGCATGGGCGTTTGGAATTTCGTTGTTCTTATTTTCCTCAAGGGATATGTTCTCCTGAAGGAGGGCACCAACAGTATTAGACCGAGGTACGGACGGGTAATGGGGTACATGCATAGCTTTGGCGTTTTGCTCTCTTGCCTTTGCATCTGCTTAAGCAGTCTTTGGTTTTGCATTTTCATTACTGGGGGTTGGTAGTGGCCCGTAGGTTCTCAGCACTTGGTATTACAAGGCGTTGCTCTGCATGCTGTGCTGTGCTGGACTGGTGTTCCGGTGCGGGAGAATAGCATGTGGCATTGTTCATCTCTAGTCTTGTTTGCTCTTGGTCTTGATGTCTTGACTTCCACCTCCCCTCCCTCTCTACCTTCGTTTCTCTTCTCTGTTCTCCTCCCGAGCGTAACTTACTTGCCGGACTATACCCCCCTTCATCGCATCTGCGTTCGTTCATTCATTGATTCATTTCTCCATCCATCCACTCCAGCCATAATATTCAGCTCCGCGACCTGACCGCGCTTGCCGCGTTCGTTCCGACCAGTGCGATGTCTTCCTAGTGAAGACTCGTAGAACGCAGTGTGTCGGTCCGTCGTCTGGTGGGGTGGGGTGGGGTGGGGTGCTGTATACGATTTGCTGTGCACATGCACGACTTTGCTGGAGGGTTTTCCGCTTAGAAGGGCCGTGGTGTAGCACTGTGGCGTAAGATGGCTAAGATGGGGCTGGAAACGGGTAGCTGGGAGAAGAGACGAGATTGGGGATGCAGTATGAGGAGGTAGAGGATAGAGGGATTGAAGTAATGCCATTTGGCTCTCGCTCGCTGTGTGTCATATTGATGGAAGAAATAAATGGAGAAGAAACACCCGGTCAACGCCTCGCTATCGTTAATGTCGTACTTGAACTCGCATCATGAACACCTCGTGTATCCTGTATACACAGCCTCCAAACACTCATCGTGCGGCTTACACAACATGGTCATGTCCTAGAAGAAAGTCAGCCACACTCGTCTCGCAACATAAGGCTAACAACACTCACGTCCAAGCGCCCTCCCCTTCTTTCCCAACGCCTTGGCCTCACTCTGCTTAATCTTGGCCAATCTTGCCTCCTCAGCAGCTTCGCGCTCCAGCCGCCTGACATGCTCGCGCGCCTCGCGCACCGCGTTCTTGGCGCGGAACAGCGCTGCGTCGGCTTCGCGCTCTGCGGCCTCGGCTTGGCGCAGCGACTGCGTTGCTGCGTGGATGGAGGGGTCGCCGGAGCCGCGGTGCAGCACTGAGGAGTGGCGCTTGGTGGATGTGGTGGTGTGGTGGTGCGTTGAGCTGCGGTGGGTGTCCGGGGATAAGGAGCGGCGGCGGGAGAAGAGGCCGGATCTGCGGGTGGGCGAGACGGGGGCGGGGGGAGGAGAAGGCTCGCGGCGGGATCCGAAGAGAGGCATGTTTGGTCGTGAGGTCTTTGGTGTATAGACAAGTTTAGATCAGGATCACCGGATCCAGCGAGCAAGGCTTGGAAGGTAAATTTGTGTAGAGCGAAAAAGTGGACTGGATTGGAACAGAGGACGGATCACACGGCACTGATGCTCTTATACCTGGGACCTCCTCGTTCGTTTCCAACAAACGTCGTGGTGGTTTACGCGCGTGGCATGCCTTGTAAAGCAGGATCGTGCCTCGAAAGTGACGTCAGAAACGGCGATCTGCACCCCTTCTCATACGACGCCGCGACGGTGAGGTCACCATGCCCCAGCCTCTTTCTATTGCGACGTTGTATTCGGATCTGAAGGAGGAATGCAAGATTAAGGCTCGTGGTTAGTCGATGTCAGGTATGGGGCTAAGGCAGGCTAGAGAGCGTTTTGGTGGGTCTTCGATCTATGGTAGCTGGACCCTGGCTTTCCGGCCTTTGGAGGAGAGCTAGTGACCTTGTCATAGCACTCAGCACTAGATGTCGCCATGCTTTCTGTAGATTGAATGTTCGTGTAACTTTGCCCTGGGGACTAGGTAAAACATACAAATGTTTCTTCTCTAATTATGATACAACAATGATGCAGGCTTCTACCCAATGGGACCCATAACACCAAACACCATCCATGCAACCCCTTTGTACAATGCATTGCCTTTTCAACTACACTTGACCGGTTCGCCTGTCCCCATTGCCAACTTCGATGTCGTCTTGATCATTGAAATAACAAGGACTGTGCACCCAAACGCCACAACTCCCATTGCCATGTACGTCTGCTTGTTCCTCGTCTTCGTCAGCTTGATAAAACATAATGGCGGCAAGATAAATGCCAGCGCACAGGCGCTTGTAGCGCCGAACAACTCAAATACAACGCCGAGATCGCATGTCATGAGAGATAATGTCAGCGCAGAGATGACGAGCGAAGTGGTGAAAATGATGTGACGGTTTGGGTGATATGGTTCGTCTGCAAACCAGTATTCGTTCATCACTTCTCTGCAGACAAACGCTTCGAGGGGAAGCGTGGTGAGCATGTTGAGTCCAAAGAACAAGCGTGCGATGTTCACCATGAGGTTGTCTTGCGGAAAGTTGTTCAAGACGTTGCCAAGCGTCTTGTCACCAAAGGTCAGATAGCCTGAGAGGGCCATGACAAGACACGCTACAAGGGATATGCCTGTGCTGTAGTGTGTGACACGGGAGAAACGGTCGATCGTCGGTTTGCGCAACGAGCCGTAGATCAGGAGGGAGTTGTGGTGACAGACGAAGGCGAAGGATATCACACCGATGGCTTCGAAGATGCCGTCGTTAATGATCAGGGAACCACGGAGCTGGCCTTTAGATTCGGCTGGAACGCGGAAGGATTGGGTGACGACAGTTATGATGATGACGATCATGCTGACGAGTGCGAAACCGCTGGCTTTAGCAAGCTGTTGTTTGTTAGCTGGGCTGTTGCGTTGGGCTGGAGAGGAGCTGTTGCCTTTGCGATATCGCGGTAGAGGGACAGCGGGTAGGAGATGCCCAGAATCAACATGATCATAACAGCTCGTCTGTTGGTGAGCAGCCACAGAAAAGACATGTCTTCAAGGGAGGGAAACAGATGATCCATGACTTGGGGTATGGTGTCTCCCACAATCACACAAAACGCCATCATGCCGCCAAAAGCACTGCAAAGCGTCAGTCCCGCGACCTGCAAGAGTTGCATGTCCAACGTACAAGAGCCATTGCGCTATAGAAATAGCCACAAGTCCAGATTTCCCAAAGCAGTGTTGTACAGTCGCCTGGAACGAGTCGGTCCCGCTCAGTTTCGAGTTGATCACAATAAGACGGATAGTCCAGTCGACCACAATGGTAAGGCCAATCAGGAGAACGGTGCCTGTGAGGAGGCCGGCGTTCTTGAAGGCGTAGGGTTGACCGATGATGCCGGCGCCGCTGCTCTTGTCAGCCTCGATTCCGTGCAGTAGGTTCCAAACTCTCTCACATGATGCTGTTTGCCATGTTCATGAACGAGCTGCGCATGTTGCTCCTTGGCTTCGCACTCTCCAGATACTCCTCCGGGTCGAAGTCGGCCGCGACCGTGACGCTCGGCGCCTCAATACCAGTGAGCAGGGGTAGTCTCTGCGTTCTCTCTCGCCCATTGTCTCCGGGTTCGTCCATGTAGTCTTCGCCCTCGAGCTCTATCCATTCGCCGCCTTGCGCACTCCCGTTCATGCTCCGCCGCACCGGATCATCGTCGAAATGCACTCGGTTCGGTGTTCGTGGCGTGCCGGCTGGTCGCGGGTGCGCAAAGGAGGACTGGCGCTTGAAGCTGCCGCCATTCGGTCGTGTGCCTGGATGCGCAGGGGATGTGGATGCCGCTCGCGAGGACACGGGAGAGGGTGACAGGTGTCGGGGCCCCGCTGTGGGACTGACGGCGAGGTCGTCTTCGCTGTCTGAATTGTGCTCATGCAAGAGCTGTCGAGTTTCGCTCATTTTAGCATGGTCGAGAATTGTCTTGTTCGAGTGTCAAATGTTGAAAGGTGTCAGCGCGGCTGCCGTTGCGACTCGTGAATGCCACCCCTGCAGCCGCGTCGGTGCTAGTCCATACAGGGTTAGATTCTGAGGTCGCCTCCGGCTCCGAATTGTGGGGAAGCTCGTCTCCCGTCCTACGACATCATATGCTAAACAATTCCCATCTCTTTACCGCAGGGCAGCCACAACAAGATGATACGCGATCTAACAGTACAGGTTGATGTGGCATGGATCATGGCTGGAGTCGTACGCTGATGCTGATCACGTCCTTCATTCCGGCTTGCCAATCTCATAGCGGCAGGAAGTTTGAAATTGTAGTTGCTCTCCACTGATGTAATGCACTCTGCACATCTGGACTCGATTCTACAGAAATCATCTGATCGACCAGCTATCTTCTCCTTAGTTTCGATGTCTTGTGCTATGCTTCGGCAATCAAAATGTCACAATGCCCTGAAATAGACTCTATTTTTCCTTGTCACGAGGCGTTTAGGAAAATGTGACGACTGGAAATCTGCTCGTCATCATTGTACCATGCTCCCAGAATGTGCACGATTAGCACACTACTTCTCAGCAAAGATCAGCAACGACCACCACTCCGCTTCCACTCGTCCCCTCCACCCAGGTACTAAGTGATCATATTCACAATCACCAGCACGCTCACACAGCAAACCACCACCATCAACACTGCGAAAGCAAGAACCTGTGCGCCATCCCAGCGACCATATCTCTGCGCGAATTCCCGTCCATCTTCTCCGACATAGCTCTGCACACTCGACGCCGTTATCGAAGACCGATGTTCCTCCTGAAGACCAGCCCAAGGCGACCCAAGTCCGCGTAGAGATTGGTAGGAGCGACGACCGTCGACAGTGTTATTGTCACTACTCCCGTTGTAAGATTCGAGGTCTTCCCAGAATACTTGCTCGTCAGTGTTAGCTGGCAGGTCACACTGTGGCAGTGGAGAGTCCGGCTCATCAGCGGGGCGGAGTGGCATTGTGTACGCGGTTCAGGAATAGAAAGTGAGTCTTCTTATTGCTTTTATGGTGCGTCATCTGCCTTCGGACCGCATGACCGAGTCTTTTCACTGTGTTTGCTGGCTGCACGGCGCCCAGCGGGTATATCACCGTCTCCCATGTGTAGTCCTGGAGACTTTCCGCCCCCATTCTTGCTACCGTACCGGCATAGTCAGACCGGCTACAAAGGTTAGCACACGAGACTTTACACACGGAGTGTGCAATCGCTCGACTTACTCCAGAATGCAAAGTCACTGCCGATGGTCATTGCGTCGCAGATCTCGTTCATCAGCTGGACGCTGAGCGGAACTTGCTCCCAGTGCTCTGCTGGAGCTTGGAGAGTAGGAACTTGTGGAAGGGGTCGCTGACCCGGCAGGTGGCGCCGGAGCGGGACTTGCAGTTGTTGTTGTTGGACAGTGGCAGCCTCCTCCTCCTTCGTGGGCCCGAGACGGGTGCTGCGCAGCCTCGCATCGGGGAGGGAGAGCATTGTAGAAGGGTGTACTAAATGGGCAGCTGTCAGCTGTTTGAGCCAAGGAGGCAGCTGCGACAAAGGCGTGTTTGGAGGTGCTCAGAGCAGACAGGATCAGGGAAGCATCGGCATTGATTACTTGTGGAGATACTTGAGATAGTAGGTGACGGGGTTGTTGTGCTTGAGGAACTGGTGGTGACTTTGATGGTATCGAGAGAGGATCACAGTGTGCTGCAAAATGGCTTTGTGGGCAGCTTGGCTAGAGTGACTGTGAAGGTCGAGGGCGCTAGCAAAGGGGACGTAAAACTGGGCGGATACAGAGCAGGCGCACAGACTACATTCTCGAATAAAGCACTGAAAAAGAGCACAGATCTAGTATCTCGAGGCTACCAGCAAACTAGCATGGCTAGGTATGGTATTCGGCAGGTCCACAGTAGTGATGCGTCTTCTGCGCGTAGCATCCAAGATCTCCAACTGATCCTTCACGACGTAGCTGTACTCGACATCATGGTATCTTGGAGAGCTTCACAGCTATTCCTCCCCTTGGTCTGGATCAGGTGATGTCTCTGGAGGGTCCCTGTGTCCTTGTAATATTCTGCCTTCCCATAGACTCTCCCTTAGCGGAGTGCTGCCCAGATAGCCCACAGTGCAAAGACACCGCAGAGTATCGTGCCAACTAGAATCGTCAGTCGCTTCTACCGAGTAGTCGTTCATAGATACTCACCGAGCATGGGCGTCAGCTCGATGCCGTGCCACTGCAGAGGCTGTCCGGCGGCGCTCTGCCTGTCGTATGCCTGGTAGTCGAACTTGTGATAGCGTCTTATATCCTCGTTGTCGTCCTCGATATAGGCTCGCCTCATGCTGGCGGCTGCAGGTTCGATATTGTAGGTGGGAAGTAGCTTTGCCGGGTGCTCCTTGGAGGTAATCGGCATGATGTGCGATTGCAGAGAAGTGTATTCGAAAGGCCGAGAAGGTTTCGACGATGGCGACGGCGTTGGTGGTGATTGTTAGGGATTGATGAGGAGAGTGTCAGGTAGGTTTGCATTCGCGAGGAGCTTGTGTTTATGGGCTGTGAAAGAGACTCCAGGCCTGGCGCCTGCCCGGGATCTTGAGGAGAATAACCCCAACATGGCACTATTCGAAACTAAGCTGTACGTACGAGCCTGGAAACGCGCTTCTGACGTTCATCCACATTTTCTTGTCTACCTGCACAGTGCCATGCTCCTACCTTTGGTGTTGGCCCCGCAAACCCTGCATTGTGCGAGGCTCGAATAGAAGAATCTATCTCCACAATGCCTCAGCTTGACGACGAAAAGTCGGAGAAAGACAAGATATGTTTGAGGAGGTAGATAGAAGCTTCTATGGCTTCCTCAGCAGCCGATGGGATGAGTTATACGAGCTCGTCCCAGATCATGCTGCGTGGAAGACTGCTGTCTCCAGCGCTTTCCCCGCCCTTCACCGTGCACTTGTGGTGTTGTGGCACCACTATTGTCAATGCTCCTTCGCTTTCGCGCAAGCTACCCTCGCAGTGCTGGCTCTCCATGACCCGAAGCCCAATTTGCTCAAAAGGGGGTTCAAAGACGCGTAGAGGCAGTGATAACCCTCCCCAGCCGTCTGCATCATGATAGCCCGCGGTGGTGTTGTTACATCGCTGCTGGTGCGTCGAACCCAAGAGAGCCACGACGTCACCCATGTCACCCTTCCTTGCGGTTCACTCATGATGCACTGGCCCGTGCTCCTGGCGTTGCGAAGAGCTTCTTGCACCGCTCACGCTCCCCCAGCATTGGCTCAAAACCCGTCCCATCGAATTTGTTAAGACCAGCATGACGAGGGCGGCGGCTCTCATGGCATGTTCAGCCAGCTTTCCTGGTATATATAGCTCAGGCCTACCGTGCTGCATCACGGCTTGAGCACAGCGAAGGTGAAGATGAAGCCGCAGTCATAGCCCCATCTCACGGCGGAGAGCCGACAGCATGGGTGGGGGTTGGGTATAAGTTTTGCCCCTCGACCTCCAGCTCCATCTCCCAAACACCACACTCCACCACCCCGACGTTCAAAAAGCCGTCGTGGCTTTTTTCATGTCTTTCTTTCTGTTGGGTCTTCGGCTCTCAAAAGATATGCCCAAGGCACATGTCTTCGACGTCATCGCGAGGTACAGGAGTGACAGTGTTGTCTTTTCGGGAACTTCTTCGGTATTTGCTCCGTCACCGAAAGCCTTGCACACGGTTGCTGACTCCAGAACGTGTTCATGTTTTTCCATGGCTCAACTGGGTGCGCCCTGCATCGCAAACCCGACGATGTTGCGGTGTGGGTGTTGTGGCATCCAACGGAAGACAAGGACAACATGATGCAATGGTGAGCCTTCCTTGGTCCCTCTTCTCAGGCACTACCAAGATGACGAGTTGGCGCGGCACTCGACTTCAACATCGATGTCGATGCCAGCTCTTTTGACTTGATCGAGCAAAGGAAGTCTTGCCCTGTTACCGTCGCTGGTGCGAGTGGTGTGGTGGTTTCCGATGCTGATTCAAAGAGAGTATACTGATGGTATTATCAAGTCTTCATCTCCCTATTTCTTATCTCAGGAAGATTGCTGACATTGGGGAATAGGCTGAACATGTAATGCATGTTTGGAGATCTTGCTTTCCTGGAGTTTTGGAGGAGCGCCTCGTTTAACGGACGGGGGTTCGACGACGACCCCAAGCCAGCTCGCTGTAAGTACCCTTTCGCCTCACAAGAACTCTAGGAAGTCAACTGACTGGCCGCAGGGAGGGGAAGGCTGAGAAGAGCCCAGTGGACAGGGGCATTCAGAATGTTTCCTGCCGACTGTCGCAGTTCGATGCGCGAGATACCGTTGGTCTCTTGATATCCGGGTTCGCCCGTCTCCCTCTCCTTCGCGCCCAGCACCGCCGTCGAAGAAGCCGAAACCTGGATCGCGTTTTGGAACCTGGGCTTTTCCACCGCCACTGAACAAAAGTGGGAGGCCTCCCAACCCACCCCCAAGAATGGGGGGTCTGGCAATCTCGCCATGAGCCAAGTTGGCGCCTGGTTCGCCAGTCGATGACTTGGACGACGACTTCTACGACACTCCGTCGTGTTGAGGAAGTTGAACATGGCCATGGTTGAGGTCCTCTGTAATATTTGTGTCGATGCCGCCGCTGAAAAGCCGTCCTCAAGGCTCTAATTCTTCCGGGTTCGCCCGTTCTGTCGAGTACCTGTGTCACGTCCAAGTGTTCCATGTGGACATCGGGTAAGCGAGGCATCCAGCGGGCCTCGATGGCTTCCTTGCACGACACGGCAACACACCTTTCAAAAATCTGGCATCAGCCGGCGACCAATGATTGGAGCCGGCTGTGTAAGTCCCGCGGCTGGGCGACGTTATTGCCCATTATTCATTGTGAGTCCTGGTCTTAGGGATGGAACATGTTGTTGTCCCTGGGAACAGGTCCGCAATGCGGGCTCCTTCCGGGATGCCATCAACCGGTGCATCTTAGAAGCGTACATCATTCTTACGTATCGCCGCCTTGTTCCTGGAGGCAGTGAGGATACATGGTACCCCAGATATACGGGTCCGCCCGTTGTAACTCACGAGCATTGTAAGGTTGGCCCTGACAAGTATAACTATACTAAGCCAAGAAGTTGGTCGGTATGGTATCTTCAAGTCGATATCGAAAATTGACCATGCTGTCCTCGATGACAAATTTAACAAGTCGCGTCCGGACGATAAGTTCAACAAGTCACATTCGGTCAAAAATTGGTGCTGGACCTCAAAGGGTCATTTGCCGATACCCCTTTGGCACCTCAAAATACTTCGAAAACTTTATGTTCAGCAAAAGGAAAGGCTTCCGAGCAAGGAAGAGTTTGAGGTTTGGACATGCTGATACTTGACATGATGATCGTCGTGGCGAGGGAGCCATAGGAGGATCTCCTCTTCGACGAGCGCACCAACATCGTCTGCCACATCAGGTAAGATCTGCACGGATTCTTCCCAGAAGTTCTCCTAACGTTTGCTAGAACTCGGCATGCGTTGACGAGTGTGCAACACCATTGCCGCCCCGTTCAAGTTGTTGAACGATTTCCCACCCAGCGATGTCTCGGACTTTGAAGACGCATACACCTTGGCAGAGCGTGCGTTGCAATTTCTACGTTCAAATTGAGGATGGAGACCGCGGAGCCTGCCACGGTCGATGTGTGCATGTCCAAGATGTGCTGCAAAGATATTGGAGGGTGGCGTGAGGCACGTGAAGGATGTCAGAGTTGACGGCAGACAAGCCCGGTAAGAGCGTGTGAGAAGGACCAAGGACAAATAAAACGAAGTCGGATCCCCCGGGTTCATCGTGGCTGGAGCTGATGCTGGCATTGACAGACTTGGTTGTAGAAATCGGAAGCGGCCCAATTCCACAGACATCGAGTGTATCTTCATCAAAGCTTATCTCATCACCGGATCCATCTCTTTCAAGCTTTCAGCCTCTCTTACATTTGGGAGTGCAATATTTCTTGTCTTGTTGGTGTGAGTGAGCGAATGTGAGATCACGGAAGGGCACCTTATGAAGCTGTTTGCTGACTCTTGCAGATTGCCCCTCTTCTGTTCCCACTCCTTTATGCCTTTGCCGATTTTTTTCGAATGCAGAGACAATGGGCCGGCGAAGAAAGATGAAGGTGTTGCTTCTGGTTCCATGGTTGGGTGTTCCTGTCAGCCCCGCTTCGCTTCACGGAACATTCTTCCGAGGTTTAAACGTTGTCCTTCATCTCCCTTCGTCCTCGTTCTGCATCCGCAGAGCGTTCGTCTTGGTCTCTCATGAATTATGCGGGAGGATGGTGGTGTCCGTGTTCGTTCGTGAGAGGAGTTGAGTTGTGGTGAACGACGATGACCAACCGCTCGGGTAAGGTAGGCAGGCTTGCGCTTTTCTTTACAAAAGTCAGCAACGGCCTTGAAGTAAGAGAAGGAGCAGCTCACATCATGGGCTAGCCTGGGACTCTTGTCATCCCCCGCAACTCTGGGCATCGAGTTGTCGCGTGGTTTGCTGTGTACCTGGTTTCGTCGCCGCCATCCACAACACGCTGCGCAGACTGAGATGTCTCCTGCCTTTCTTCTACTTGCGGTGGTACTGGCAGCGGTAGGTCGGGAGGTACCCATCGTACTACATCACTGCAGTACTATGGTTCTCTCCCTGGCTGCTTCGATCCACGTTGCCAGTGGGAGCACGCCGAGCAGCTCGACGACTTCGAACCAAAGAGCGACGACGATGTCAAACCGCTCGCAGACCCAGAAAGGCCACTGTATCATCATCAGACTACACTCCTAGCCTCTCGCTGCCTCTAAGGTATGTTGTTGTGCTTAGAGGGGCTTGCCCTACCCCATTGCCCCGCCTTCATATGCAACTCCGGGGAGCCAGGAGGAAGTCGGCGGGATTACTTACGTTGATCTCAAGCTCGCCAGCGTCATTGATTGCTACGAATGGCATCTTGGTTGCTTTCAAGGCAAGTTCGCTGTGTTTGATGTTGATGGTATTGGTGTTTGAGCAAACTCTGCGGCGGCGAGCTCACCTCCGCAAAGGCCAGTGTTGAGTAAGGTGAGAGATGCACACCACGACAGCGCCGAGCGCTCAGAGCAATATAAGAGGGCACATCGATTCCCAGAACCTCACACAGCCTGCATAAAGGACCTGTGTCTCCGCCAGCTTGCTACGGCTCTCGAACATCTTCAGTACCAGGATGCAACCTAGACACTTACAGTCGGATATTTGGCTGAGCAGAGCGACTCCTCCCATTCAACACAGCAGCACAACTGCTTTCTATACTATGTGTCGTATGTCCGTTGCAGCTACTGCATGTATCGAAGACTCAAACTGTCTGACTGACTACTTGTACCTTGCTGCCCGGCAGTGCATGCCAATACCACGTCGTATCGTACTTTGGACCACATCACAACGTCCAATAAGACAATCATACCCGCAAGTCAAGTAGTATGATGGTTTTCTACCATTGTTCTTGGTAATACAGAGGCATGCAGCAGCTCACATCCCTGCTTGGCTCCTGATTTGACTACTCATAGTGAAGACAAGCACCGCGGCCCCTGCTATCCTCCACAAGTGTACCATAGTTTGGTTCCGACATTCTTCGGCCATCCTTACATTGCAACAGTCATGACTGCCTCAAAAAATTACCCTTCCAATAGGTCAACCTATCGCTCCATGACCACCGCCTCCACAGTCCTGCTGAGTCTGGCGTCGGCCGTCCCTCCGCCGCCTCCCATACCACCGATGGCGTCCGAAGCTCAGCACCAGAAGTCGCCTCGACTCAGTCCCCAGCCTCTCGCAGACTGGGGCAAGCACTACCGCGTGGATGTGAGTATTGCTCACATCGAAGCCCCTCTGCCGGGGAGAGCAGCCAACCCTGGCGTTGGCCTACTGTGATGTCGTGGAACACTGGCTCCAGCTGGTGAGTAATCTGACCTCTCTGGAGCCCAGTGCAAATTGAAATGCAAGTGCTGGTAATGGGAGTCGCAGTCCAATCCTGTTGCCGCTGCCAGCTTCGTCGCTTGGTGGGCCTCCTGCAAGGTCGTGAGTAGGACGGCTGCGCCCCTCCGTTTCGCCTGGGCAGCGGCAACGACGATGATGATGACGAAGATGAACCAAGGAGTCTTGGGTTGTGAGCCGGGGGCATTTCTTGAACCCGAGGCCCTTACGATGGATGAGATATCCCTTTTTGCCGACACATTGTCCAGCTGTTGACTACCAAATGTATTTTGCAGTGTCATAGGTGATGCTATTGATAATGTTGCGATGTGCTCTGAAGCCCTCTTCCTACAAGTTTAGCTTGCACTGGGTCTTCCCGGGTCGATTGACTCTCCCCAGATGCATGTAGAGTTTGCGCTCATATGGACTGACTCATCACAAGCTGACTTGCAGGCGTCAGTTTTCTGACCATGCTCCAGCGAATGCTACATCTCGTGCTGCGACATAAAATTTCTAAGACCTGTATACTCGTGCTTAAGGTGCTTAACCACAACAAGACCAGCGAACCGGTCGGTTCAAAAAGGGGCAATTATCGAGACTCAGGCCTTGGGCTTGGTGTCTGCTTCTTCATGGAACCGCAGAGGAACGATTTGGTTAATGCTACATCACGACAATGTAAGGCGTTCCTCAAGGATGCAAGTGATAGCTGGAAACAGGTAAGAAGATCGAATAGTCTATAGCTTGAGGAGGAAGCACTTTGTATAGCTGAGATCATCGCGCCCTGACAGAGCAAGGAGCCAATGTACGCTCTACATACACCACAATATGGATCGCCTTGTGGTCTTTCGTATCCTCGAATGTCAGCTCAGGTCGGTAGCGCAACAAAGCATGCCGATTGGATTCTATATCATTTTGAAAGACATGAGCGGCCGTGGAGAACTGCGAGCTAGTGGACGCGGTACTTTGTGCTGAGGATGCCCTCAATGAAGCGCTGCTAGTACACCACGGTGTGCCCCTCCACGCCCTTGGCTTGTTTCTGATTCCCAATTAGTTCGGTGAATGGTGCGAGGGACTCTGAAATGTGTCAACAGATAGAGCAGCGCATCTGAAAAGAAAGCAACATGAAAACTTGGTAGGAGTAAGGCGAAACAACAAAACAACAAAGCAGACTGGTCATGGTGTCTATAATAAAATCGTGTTCGCCAAAGCCATGACAATCATACGCGGCATTTGTGAGGATGCTGATGAAGTCGAGTGTTCGCCAGGTGACGAATGAGAAGTAGCGCTTACTTATCGCGGCGATTGCCGGCTTGGCATTTTGATTCGAGCTCCACGAACATCACCGAGCTTCACAACGACTCCGTATCGCGCGCGGCACCACCAAATCCGCCCATTGGCTCCTATCCACTCTTCGAATCCGTGATCGATTCCCAGCTGCGCACCATGGCGTCCAAGAAGGTCACCACCGCGTTCTCGGTACGCCTCACGATCCCACGCGCAACTCCCTCTCTACGAGCACCCCTCCGCCGCAACCCACCACAGCCTTGCTAGCAGCCTACTGACGGCATGTATAGAAGTACACAGTCCAGCCCACCGGCATCTATGCAGCGATCAACAGGCTGTTCGCGCTCGACCCTAAGCGCTCGACCGGTATTCCCATGAACCCCCAATTCCGCAACCCTCCCCCCGGTGGTCTCGACCCTGCTACCTACGATGACCCCGTCACCCTCCCCGCCGCCGACATTGCCGAGAACCCATACTGGAAGCGCGACGTACGACGACGATACCCCAGGCTGTCGACCGTCACCCAGGCCGACGCGGTTGCGCTGCTCGAGGTTGGTAGTGCAGCGGCGCCCAAGCAGGAGCTGATTGGCGAGGCTGGCTCCAAGCAGCTGGTTGCTGCACAAGAAGAGGGCGCAAAGGGACTGGCTGTTGCATTCGAGAGGAACACTGGCCTGGCAAAGGATGTGCTTGGCCCTGGTGGCATGCCCCCTCTGCCCAGCGGTCTGCACGTCAGTGACGTTGGTGTCAAGAGATACGATTTGGAGAAGGAGCAGTCCTACGGAACTGAGTACGTGATGCCATACTGATTATTAGTATTCGAGACAACCACTGACTGTTTCACAGCTACCCATGCAGGACGTTCGCTTAGATTTTGATTGGAGCTGGTTAGATTGCGTGAAGATGCTAGAAACACCTGTAAATATGGCCACAGCTTTTTCTTTGTGATGTCATGTCAATTCTATTTTCTAAACACTGCAGTCCGTCGGGATCCTATGCCTAGTATCTCAAGATTCCTCCTTTTCTGAAGCGTCCGCCCACTCCCAAGCTACCGCGTTCACCTATTTGCAGGTTAGGAGCTCAATGTTTTTCGTTATCGATGAAGGCTTCACTTCAGCAGGAAGGCGCGCAAGGTCAAAGCTTGGCGTCGCCTGCGCTGTGACTTCTGCTTTCAACCCCACCGTTACCTGCCGCACGTCACCTTCTCCGCCCGCGTTGATTGCGTTCAGATTGTTGCTATGACTTCAGATACATCGGCTGTACCGCAAGACCTTGGGGACTCACCGCTAGATTTCATCTACGCTTGTTCTATTTGTTGCGCTACCTTTGCTGATGTCTACGAGGGTCACAATGAGACAGTTAAGGGCTTCTCAGATGGCATCAACCCCAAAGAGCGTCTCGTAACAAAGTTGTATCTTGGCAGTTGTTGTCATGTCTTCTGCAAAGAGCACATCGAGGGAGGTGGTAAGTGTTTGCGCTGACTGCGGCGGACGCAAAACGACGCAAAACTAACGATGTTATACTGCAGGTCCTCCGTTCCACCCCGTCGGCCAGAAGCCCAAGGCGCCGTGTCCGGTATGCGTCAAAGAGCAGGGCGACGATACGGCGCGTGAACTATACTCCATTCGTGGCTTCCAAAAGGATGAATACGACTCCGCAATTCCTCCAATCTGGTTCAAGGCGCCGCCGATCAACCTGGGTGGAAACAACAAAGAGATGGAAGCTCTGCGCGTGAGCAGAACCCCAGCTTGCTAACAAGCACTTGTGCTGATCAAGCAAACATAGTTTCAGTACCTGGCGTTGATACGCTACTGCCAAGTATCTTATCGAACACGGAAACCACTTACAAACGAGTTGGCGGACGCGAAACAAGTTTTGGCCACTATGCAAAGCCACATAACGGACGAGCACTCGAAGGCTGCGGTTCTTCAGCACGAGAACGAGCAATTGCGAGCTTCAGCACAGCAGGTCAAAGATACAGAGGCGCTCAGGACAGAGGTACAACGATTGCGACATCTGGAGGAAGAAGTCGACCAGTTCAATGCGGATTTGAAGGCTTTTCGCCGTCTCAAAGCAGATGTGCACGATTTGGAAATGTTCCGTAAGAATAAGGCTGCCATACTACAACATCTGAAGCTGGTCCCTAAGCTGGTAGAGTAAGAAAAGTCGAGGCTATAGTCTCTGTGCAGTACTGATGTTTGCAGGCAAAATAGGAAGATGAAGGACCGTCTCGCCTCGCTGGGTTTTGCAATGCCACTCGAGCCTGTCCCCAACTACTCACAGCTTACCGCTGATGATCTGGACGAGATGGAAAGTATTGCCGAGGTATACACTGACGACAACAGGTGCTTCCAGAAGTCGTCTTCTAGTCATACCGCTGGACGATCCGCACACATGTCGAGAAATGAAGCTGTTGCTCACCATTTTACATCCAGCGATCGCCCCTTAAAGCGCCAAAGAATTGACTCGCCTCTTCCATACGATATGCAAATCGATGCATCGGCAAGCCGAGATGATATGCCACCCCCATCTAAGACTCCGTCCAGGATGCGCTCTGTGCGAGGATTAATTCCTACGATACGTAAGAAATTCTCAAGCCGCCAGTCGATACCGAAAGCGCAACAGGCCAACAATGGCGATGTACAAATGTACGACCAAGGACACTGGCAATGTGCAGTGAAAGTTCCTATCGGGGACGGCATCTTCTCTCCACATCAACATCATAATATAGGCAATGAGCGGCCGTATATGACTGGAGCATTGCCGGTAGAGCCAACGTCGCAAGCATCTCACCAGTTCACCAGCTTGGGATCACACACGAACGTCTCAGACTTCACATTCCGTGCATCCTCGCCTGTTAAATTGAACCGTGGCCCAAGCGAAGACCAGCATGCGCAATTGCCCCGGGAACCATCGTATTTGCAGCTCATGGACGGCTTATCACGGGACGACGGCTTTGAGTTGGGACTGAAAGATCCCCGTAGGCACGCACTGAGGCAATGCGAGAGCGAAACCGCTGTCAAGTCTTTTTTGAGCCCTCAGGTCCAGCGCCGACCAAAGGAAGCCAACACGCAGCAACGCTGGAGACTGGGCCACGCTTTCCTCCATCAGTCACCTAATGGGACGCCAAAGCCAGCTGAGCACCAACGAAGCTCGCCGATTCGAGAGCCCAAAGCCCACTTTAATCGAGCTCAGTATGATCCGTCTGTAGGGGCAGCAAATCCAGCTTCCAGTTTGATACATCAGCCAGCCCGTCACGTCGAAAACGTAGTAAGTCCTTTCTTTGGAAGCAATCGTTACGGTGCGCCTACTCCAACGCAGCCTCGGATCACTGAGACCCATACCAGTTCAAGTCGTTCCGGCGCCTATCAGTTACGGAGGCTCCCAACATCACAGATGCCAATCGAATGGCATAATGCACACCGCTTGAACGTGCTGTCGCCAGTAGATTTGCCCCCCACTTCGCAAAATGAGGCCACTGTGCTACATGGTCGTCGCCGACCGTCTCGACAAGTTTCTACACAAAGCTATCGAGCTCGCGATATGGACTTGGGCGGCTTCGTAGAGAGACCATATGTACACCGTCCTCCTTACAACAATCATGTCGACCATGGCTTTTCCACGCACGATAAACCTACGCTTTCTTGGCAGCAGCAAGTACAGCCACAAGCAGTAACACCTTTCTCGGCCTTCTACCGAGCTTCATCGTCGCGAGCAGAGCGCCTACCTTCAGCTATGCCGCCAACTGTTTTGGACCATACCCCTGTACGCAACCGAACGCAGTGGGAGACACTACAACGCGCAGGTGTAAGAAGTAGTCGCCAGATGCATGAAAGCGCACGGAGCAGCAAGTTCATTTCTCCCTTCACAAGCGCATCTTCAGGTATCGAGCGACGCAAGGTCAGACGTTGATGATTGATGCTTGTAGGTTTGTCCGTTCGTTCACAGAGTGCTGCAGCGTGGCGGCATATTTATGCGCAGACACTAGGTAACAACGAACGAATGTTCTCCACGATTCCTCTCCCGCCTCAAATCGAATCGCGTGACGTAGCCTTCGAAGTCATCATTCAGTGGACAAACTGTGCGCCTATCAGCTGTTGGCGTTTGGAACAAACAACACAGATCTTCATTAACCTCGTGAACCACAAAGCTTAGTCTGGGGTTAACACGCGCTTGACCTCCTTGAGCGCGGAGCTTAACTCGAGAATATGATGCCGAAGGGTCCGAGGATAAATTCAATGGCATATGATGATTCCATTATGGTTAATTAAGCTTTAGGAGAATTTACCGGCTGCAAATTGCGACTTCGGAGCCAATGCTCTCTGCAATGCAATGCTGATCTGGGCTTGACGCCTTGACTGCAGCTTTCGGCTCGCGATCGTTCATTGGTCGGCCCTACGACTCATGTCCATGTTTCACAAGAACCACTGACATCTCCGCTGGCGTTTGCACGACGGTACCGGCTGTCCTCTGTTTCAAACGAAGAGTTGGTGCTTATTTCGGCACTTAAGCACATGGCCTTCCCTGCTTCCCCACACGCATCGGCCCACATCAAGCATTCCTTAATACTCTTAAGCAATCTACTCTCCGCCGCCAGAGTTCAAGTCCAGATTACCGATGCCGCTTTGAGCAGATTTCTTGATCGCGTATTGGCTTTGCTGACCTTTGCCCCCGTGAGGGCGGAGGCTGCGGTCCGTCACACCCTATTGCAATCTGTCTGTGGCTAAAGAGACTGGGTCTGTATAAGAGTGCAGTTAGCCTACGTTTCTGGAAGACAAGGCAGCTTCAGACTCTTCAATCACCTTCCTTCGTCTTATCTTACATTCAGCATGCTTTTTAGCAACATCCTTGCGGCGGCCGCTCTGGTCAGCACCGCCTTCGCTGCTCCATCCTACAAGGAGACACGCGCAAACCGAAAGTTGAAGTGGTTCGGTATCAACGAGTCTGGTGCTGAGTTCGGCGAGAAGAACATCCCCGGTGTCTACAACAAAGACTACACCTGGTACGACACCAAGACCATCGATCAGTTCATCGGCCAGGGCATGAACATGTTCCGTCTCAACTTCTGTACGTTCTGCAGTTCTATGAGAGATGACTCCCAGCACTAACAAGCTTCAGTGATGGAGCGCCTCACTCCCAACACTCTGACCGGTGCTTTCGATAAAGCCTACCTTGGCAACCTTACTCAGCAGGTCAACTACATCACGTCCAAGGGTGCCTATGCTATGATCCAGCCGCACAACTACGGCCGCTTCAACGGCAATATCATCACCGACACTGCTGGTTTCAAGACATGGTGGAAGAACGTCGCGGCGCAGTACAAGAACAATGAGCTGGTCGTCTTTGACACCAACAACGAGTACCACGACATGGATCAGACACTTGTCTTCAACCTGAACCAGGCCTCTATCGACGGCATCCGCGCTGCTGGCGCCACGAAGCAGTACATCACCCCCGAGGGCAACTCGTGGACTGGCGCCTGGACCTGGATCTCGTCTGGTAACGCCGCGTCCCTCGTTAACCTTAAGGATCCCCAGAACAAGCTCGTCTACCAGATGCACCAGTACCTTGACACCGACGGCTCCGGTACATCTGCCAATTGCGTCTCGGCCACGATCTTCAAGGAGCGTATTCAGGCTGCGACCAAGTGGCTCAAGGACAACAAGAAGCAGGGTGTCATTGGAGAGTTCGCCGGTGGCGACAACGCTCAGTGCATTGCGGCTCTTCAGGACGGTCTTACCTACCTCGGCCAAAACTCTGACGTCTGGTTTGGTGCCGTCTGGTGGGCTGCCGGTCCATGGTGGGCTGACTATATCTACAACATGGAGCCCACAACTGGTGTTGCGTGGGTCAACATCCTTCCTAAGATCAAGAGCTACTTTATCTCGTAGAGGATGAGTAGTTGACTTTTTGCCAAAGGCTGGAAGGTAGAAGTCTCACAGCATGAGTTCTTGTATATACTTATCTTCTTATTGATTTGCATTCTCACCTGAGCCTCTGAACAGAGATCCTGCAGGTCTGGCTTTCTTCATTTTGAACTTCTTCTGATGCCAATTGTGATGATGGGCCAAAGGTTCGACAGTCACGAAGCAGCACATTTCATCGCTCGGCGAGCTCATAGCTGTTTCGTACAGTGAACTTCCACCTGCCTTATCTCCCAGACTTTGTACGCGTCCTTTGTCATTCCCCCTCCCTCCCGTCCGACAGCCTTACGCTAACTCCGTTAGCGCCGTCCAGTCAGTCCACCAACATGCGCAGCTTGACGTTCATTTCATGTGCAAAAACACAACCCCACAGCGATGATGAAACTCCTGGGCAGGTGGAGCTGCCTGCTATCTGAATTCGGCCCGATGCCGTCATTCGCCGGGCGGTGAAAGCCTATGATGCTATAAAGTTACGAAGCATATGCGCCAAACATTGGACGTCCTGAACATCTGAAAGGTAAATCGAGTGAAAGCAAAATGGTCAAGATTGCAGTAGCAGGCGGCACCGGCAGTATGTCTACCAAATTTCATCACCCCACTAATCCGCATCGCCATTCTCCCAAATTCAACACCAACAAATGTCTAACGGTCCTTAGATGTCGCAACCGAACTTCTCCGCGCCCCAATCCGATCCGGAAAGCACGAAATCGTCATCTTCACCCGTTCAGGCGCCCCCTTGACGCCCGTACCCGGCGTACTCTACAAGAAAGTCGACTACCACGACCTCCCTGCCCTCACATCCGCCCTGTACGGCTTCGATGTCTGCCTCTCCTTCCTAATCGTGCACCTCGACACCGACAACCTCGTGCAGCGAAATCTAATCCACGCCTGCATCGCAGCAGGCGTCCCGCGCTTCGCACCAGCAGAATGGGGCATCAAGAACAACTCGGGCGTGCCGCCCTACGCAAACAAAGACTTCATAGCCAACTACCTCGCGGAGCTGAACAGAGAGCACAAAGTCCTCGAGTACTGCCTTTTCCAACCCAGCATCTTCCTCGACTACTTCGCGCACCCGCACCCGCTGAGCCCGGAGCTGATCACGTGGCCCTTCTTCATCGACTTGGATACGCGGCACGCCATCATCCTCGACGACGGAGACCAGCCAATCGTCCTGACTGCCATCGCGGACGACTCTGAGATCCTGGCGCGCGCACTCGACGACCCTAATCCCTGGCCGACTGTCGGCGGCGTGCGCGGCTGCCGCACCACGATGAAGGAGCTGCTGGCGCTGGCGCAGGAGATTCGCGGCGGGGAGTGGAGTGTCGAGTATGTCAAGGGTGAGGATGTGAGGAAGGGGGTGCTGGATACCAAGTGGGTGCCGCAGATGAGCCATCCTGTTATTCCGAGTCAGGATCGTGCGCAGTGGAGCAAGGAATTTCTGGTTATGTTCTTTGTGGGGATTCTGAATGGCGCGTGGGATGTTAGTGATGAGTGGAACCGGCGGTTCCCCGAGTTTGAGTTTCAGAGCGCTGAGGCGTATCTTAGGAAGGCGTGGGAGGGGAAGCCGTAGGATGTGCGTGGAGTGATGATGACGATGATGATGATGATGAGGGATAGCGAGTATGACGAAGGTCATCTGACAGCGTCCCATGATGAAATGTAAATCTAAAATAGCTAAACACAAAGAAAGGAAAATCCTCAATCAACGCAAGGAGAATTGTGTCCTACGTATCAATGAGTGGCTCCTGGGGCAGCGGCTTCTCAGGCAATGGCTTGGTCGGCAACGGCTTCATCCTCTCCTCATTCCAGCCCATGGACGCGCGACTACCGCCATCCTCATAACTATCGCGGTAGTCCCCTCGGAACATGCCTTCCTCTTCCTCCTCCGGCCCTCTGCTTTCGTTGAGCTGACTGTACACGGCATCGATGCCTTCCCACCTCGCCAGTCCGCTCTGCTGCTTGACGAGCAAGTATAGGCTTTGGATGATGCGCAGCGCAATGAAACCACCGACCACGCTGCCGATGATGATGAAGAACAGCCCCACGAAGTTGGAGTGGAAAACGTCGCCCACTAGATTCCTCAACGTGCCCTTCTTGCCCCAGACGCCCCACTCGTCGCTCAGATATACAAGCTCGCCCTCCTCTTTCCACACGTCGGCGCCAAAGAAGCGCCTGATCTTGCCCCAGAAGGAGAGGCGTGGGGCAGCGAAGTTGAAGCGGCGAACCACCTGCTCCACTTTTATAATTTCGAGCTCGTAGTCCTCGTCGGCGCCGCCGACAGAGCCAAATAGGCCGCCGTCCTGGGAGTTGTGCGGCTTCACCTTGTGGCCTGGCTTGACGGGCTGGCCAGCGACGACGATGAGCAGGGATTTGCGCTCCGGGTCATCGAACTCCCAGGGCACAGAGACGCCGCTGTGGCCTGCGGGAGGAAGGCTGCGGCCGCCGACGGGGTCGAAGACGATTTCCCAGAAGCGGATTTTGGCGTCTGGCTCTTCCTTTTGGACGTGTGCGGCGTACGAGTAGTCGAGGAATGCGCGGCCGAGAGGGAGGCTCTCGCACCACTCTGTGCAGTCGTCGCTAATCTGGCGGCCCTCGCATGTTGGGTCCGAGCAGGACGTTGCTGTGGTGAGGTTCTTGTAGGAGAAGTCGGGGTGGAGCGAGGCAACGGCGATGTGCGGAGGGTTCGGGATGGTGTTGAGGGCCGGGAAGATCTTCTTGCCGTTGAGAAGGATGGAGCGCGTGTCGTTTGCTAGGGTGACGTTGAGGAACTGTGCAGTGAGGCGGTTAGAAGGGTTGCTGTACACAGTAGGCGCCACCAATCGTTCAAGAAATGTGCTTACCAGCTCCTGGTCGCCATGTGTAATCTTGCCCTCCGAGTGACCGTCGTCAAGGTCCCCACCAAACGACTCTGCATAAGGGCAGTCCTTGCATGCTATTTTAGAGAAATAGGAAATGCCTGGTGTAACAGCAACAACAGTGTCAATCTCCTGCGCACATTTCTCTACGTCTGCGTTTTCCTTGTTGCAGTCTAAGAAATCAAAGTCCTCGTACGCAGCCACCGAAGGAAGGAGTAACGAGACGAGAGTCAGCCCACGAATACGCATCTTGGGCGGATTGAAAGCGAGTGTTGATTGCTGGGTGCTGGGAGACGGCTGACGGTTGACGCCTGCCTGAGCGATCTGCGGTTCGCCGGGAACCTCAGGGGTCTAGTGCAAAAGTGGGGCGTCGAGACTCGAATCTATCGATAGCGCACGCGGCTGAGTCTGGCCAGGATCAGCCTCTGCCTTGAAGTATTCCCAGCGCTGTCAACACCATCACTTGAGTGCAAATGTGTAACCGTTTCGCTATCACATACGTCGTATCCGTGGTAAACGGGAAATGGTAGCATGGTTGTTGGACGACTGACCTTGATCTCGTGAAGCGCCTCTTTGACTCCGCCTCGCTTGGCTGCCAGCCGGTGAGCGACACAAGGCGGATTTCCAACGAGTAGGTTTCCACCAGCTGCAAGTATATCTTCTGTGTCTACTTCAAATTGATTCCACACCCTTTGATTGCTGAATCCAACAAGTAGTCCATCAGGCGTTGATCTCGACCATGTCTTCAACTCAAGATCCTACCAAAGCCCCCACTACCCAAGACATTGCGGCCGAAAAGGATACCGTCGCAGAGACGATAGCGTATGCGCGGAGAACTTACAAGGGAAACAAGAAGGATGTTGGAGTTGAGCCAGAGAAGTACGTTTAACATGCTAGCTTGCGGTCTTCGCTGACGAGCAAAAGCAACGGTTTCGTCAAGAAGCTGTTGAACAACGTCAGTCACGCTTTACAGAGCAATCGCTACGGAGGAGCAGGCGGCGTGTAATCGCAAGGCTGAAATCAGCGATAGTTGGTAGTCATTGGGGCGAATGCTACTTGATGCCTGAAATTGTTGGGTCTTTCTTAGCGCGGACTGCTTGTAGTCCGAAAGCCAAGCTGCTTTGCCGTGCGTGCCGATAAAGTTGCTGCAAGTGTGTGCCTCACGAGGCGCAGCGATGCTCCATAAGCTTGGCTCCAAGAATGCATGCAATGCTGTTTTGTGTGAGCACAAAGACCTATTTACTTGACACATCCACGTTCTCTCGCCTTCAGTGCAAACCAAATTCAACCCCGCTCAATTTTCGCTTGACTGCCGGAACCTAAAGCAACATGTCAAATACTAAGCTTGAAGCAACACACGAATGCTCTACTCCCAACACAATCCATGTTATCGATGAAGAGAAGCTCGAAACATTTCATAACTCAGAAAAACAACGCGGGAGTGTGTTGGCAAGGACGATGCGGAGCGCTTGGACCAAGCGTCTGATTGGGTTCGTTGGGGGGTTCACAATCGGTCACTGCGTACGGTGGATCATCGTTGCCCTGAGACGTAGCTGTGAATGAAGCGCTCTTCACTATGATGTGAAAGCTCAAACGTCAAATCAGAATCATGGTTGTACCAAATGCTCTGCAGCCGGACCCTGTGACGTCACCCCTTTCCTCCACCTTTTAGCCAGCAGTTGCGCAACGCAACACTCAACGCACCTCAACTTCACAAACTCCAACTATAAACTACTCGCAAACCTATTTAACCCCCTTAAGATCACAACTGTAAAGCTAAATCCAACTAAAATGCCTTCTTCGTTCCAATCTCAGACCTTCTCCTCCTCCAGCAGCTCCATCAACGGCCAAACCACATCCTACACACAGTCCACACAGAGCGACAACACAGGCACCCGTGTGCACCAGACGATCCAGGAGCCTGGACAGGCGGCGCGCGAGGAGCGGTTCGAGGTTGACAACAGCGGCAGGAGGATTGCGGAAGGGTCGACGAGCGGTAGTAACCAGGGCAGGATTGAGGATGTGACGGACGAGCAGCAGAAGGAGAATGATAGGCTGTATGAGGAGAGGATGGAGGATGAGTATGCGAAGAGGGAGGGTGGTGCTTGAAGATGAAGTGATTGGGTACGAGTTTCGACATCTGAGAGGAATCGAAGGGCGAGAATCATGCAGCTGCTGGCATTGATTAAACTATGGCACTGTGTAGGCATAAACTCTAAATAAACTGCTACGCTCTCTTTTGCTGCACACGTCCACTCTCCTGCATGCACCCTCTCTCCCACAGGAATCCAGCACGCAACGAAACAAAGACGGACAAGCACGGCACCATGACTAAGCACTTTCCGCGCTCTCCTCCCTTATGCGCCCAATAGCCGGCCCCAGCCTAACGATTACGTTAGAAAGCAGCGCCATAATCCTCAGTATCCGCGGCGCTAAGCCCCTCCAACCTTCTATCCGCTCCGCCCCACCTCTGCGCTTCCACCTGAGCATCGCGCCTCGGCCACCCGCGACTATCCGCCGTGCACCTCGACATATACCTGCGCCTTCCGCCGTGCGCGACGCTGCGACACTGGGGCACGGGGCCTGTTACCCAGACGCATCTCATTTGTTAGTGTCTTTGTGAGAAATGTGAGCGTGTTTGTGCTGGATACTGGGGGAAGTGCGGATGGCGGTGGGATAGTGGGTTTTGGTACTTAAAGAGATGCGTTTACTGCTGCTCTGCTTTTTCCCGAAGGATACGACGTTCGTTGTTTACTGGCTTGTTGTGTATTGCCAATTTTGTGTCAATGAACGTGTTTCAATAACTGGCCATATCCACAAAGCTTCAGATTCTAACCTGGTATCATGGGACTCTTCAGCCTCGCTTGGTCGCTGTTGACCTCGCCTCTGCTGATCCTTGCGACCGTCTCTGGAACTCTGACTATCTACGTATGTAAACGATCCAGCGTCCAGAGTATTGACTAACGTCCCCAGATCCTCGCTGTGATCATCTACCGCCTCACCCTTCACCCGCTAGCGAAATATCCCGGGCCGCCCCTCGCAAAAATCACAGACATCTACCTCACATACTACGCCTACAAAGGCTCGCGCCACCTCGCCTTCCACAACGCACACCTGCAGTATGGACCGTACGTGCGCCTGGGGCCCAACCTGCTGTCGGTCAACACAGCCACGGGTCTGAAGACCATCTACGGCTTCCGGTCGAATGTGCGAAAGGCGAGCTTCTACGAGGCGTTTCCTAGCACAAAAGCTGCTGTCAGTGTGCACTCGGCTATTGATAAGAAGCAGCATGCGCGCAAGAGGCGCGTCATGAGCAGTGCGTTTAGCGATGCTGCGATTCGTAATCTGGAGAAGTATATCATTGCCAATGTGCGCGTTGGGTGTGACTTGCTTGGCCGCAGGGCTGGCGGTGGTGGAGATGATGAGAAGTTTGCAAATGGTCAGGGGTGGAACGGTGCGTGGAATGCGGCGCATTGGTGTGAGTGGTTGGTGTTCGACATCATGGGAGATCTGGTGTTCGGTAAGGCGTTTGGTATGTTGGAGAGTCCTGTAAACAGGTTTGCTACGCAGTTGGTGGGCAATGCGGCGCACAGGCATTTGATCGTGAGTACTTTCTTGCACAAAGAGAGATGTATGATGGACTGACGGGTTTAGTGCGGCACACATCTCACCATCCACAACTGGCACCTCGACAAGCTCTTCTTCCGCAAGATCGCTGGCCAGCGTGCACAGTACATGCAGTACAGCAAGGCTCATGCCATGGAGCGCACCAAACTCGGCCTCGAAGCTGATCGCAAAGACTTCTTCTACTACCTGTTGAACGCCAAGGATGCAGAGACTGGAGAAGGCTTTAACATGAACGAGTTGTGGGGCGAGTCGAATCTGTTGATCATTGCCGGCTCAGACACCACCTCGACCGCCATGTCTGGCACATTCTTCTACCTGGCGCAAAACCCCAACGTACTGGCAAAACTGTGCAAAGAGATTCGCGACACATTCTCTGATGTCGAGGAGATTGTCACCAGCCCGAAGCTGAGCAGCTGTTCGTACTTGAAGGCTTGTATTGACGAGACGATGCGCATGACGCCTCCAGTCGCCGGTGCTCTTCCACGTCAAGTCCTCCCAGGTGGCATGGAGATCGACGGCAAGCACGTTCCAGCCGGTGTTGATGTTGGCGTGCCAATTTATGCCATCCACCACAACCCCGACTACTACCCCCAGCCGTTCGACTACATCCCTGAGCGCTGGCTCGCAGACCCAACGGCCAACCCCCTGCACAACAGACTGCCTGATGCGCAGTCAGCATTCAACCCCTTCAGTATCGGCCCACGAGGATGCATCGGTAAGGGTTTGGCATACGTCGAGTTGACCGTTACCATTGCGCGGGTGCTGTACCTGTACGACCTGAGGCTCGCTCCAGGGACGACACTGGGTGCTGGCAGTAAGGATTTGGAAGTTGGGAGAACGAGACCGACTGAGTATCAGATCCAGGACGTATTCGCAAGTAAGAAAGATGGGCCCATGTTGCAGTTCCGAGCTAGGCTTTGAATGGTGCGAACAAGTAGATATTTTCACAAAGAATCCGGAATGAATTCACTAATACATAAGATTCCACATGATAAGTGGTGTTACATATAACCCAAGCCGACTTTGAGTGCAAAAGGTGATTATGGCGTCAAGTAGTCCCTTCTTTGGGACTTGAGAAGCCCTGGTGAATATTCTCTCTGTACTTTTGTTCCAGCAGTCTACTGACGTCCCTTAGAGGAGTGTCCTTGGGAAGGGAACGCCGAGAGTACCAGAGTTGTTCGAGGCTATAGGGTGACAATCTGTAAATCTTTGCATCCGCTGGACGATCCAAGAATACCCCAGCTTCAACATAAGAATGAGGTGCAGCTTTTGCCTCTGGCGATCCGGATTGCAGCTGATGTTGCGGTTGTTACTGTGCGTGTATTCGAACAGCAACTGGTGGCTGCATTCCGCACGAGCTAACGCAACGGAACAGCCATGTCGTAAGATAACGCAGTAGGGAACGAAAACTTGGGAAATAGCAAGAACAAAGACTGATGGACTCAAGTGGGTGCACGTGTCTTATCGATACGGTCTTGGCAGTAGGCTTTTCCTACTCAGATACGTGCGTGTATCAACGGTATCGATATCACGTCCCTGATCGTCAGGGTATTCGCTGGGCTTGGTTCTCATCGCTTTTCCGATCGAAAGTTGGTCTCGCAACCGCCATGTCTGTACCCAAGGTTATCGCACAGGGTCGCTCCGTCCTTTCTGGGGGGTTCACAGCATCACGCGCCACCAGCTCGATACGTTGTGCAGTCAGCACAACACTTCGGCAACGACAATTCTCCTCGAGCGTACGATACCATGCAGAGACCATTCAGAAACCGGCCACAGGGTCACAAGTCCCACTCACTACCCGGAACGTAACATCTGGGATCAATGCGCGATCAATTGCCATCACGAAGCTTTCCAAGCGAGTTGTGAAGACTGATATCGAACGGCTCCTCCGGAACGCCAGAGTTGATGTGTATGTTGAAAATCTGTCTGCCAGCGTCCAGCTCAAGATACTGTATCCCAAGTCACGTGCTAACTAACAAATCCACAGCAAGAGAATCCAGCTGCGATTTGACCGTTTCACCTTCCACTGCGATAGCTCCTGCTTCATCGAGCTGAGTACCGAAGAGCAAGCACAAAAGGCTGCGAAGGCCCTGAACGGCCTGCACTTACACGGCGTTTCACTGGTAGTGCGCCCGGTTAAGGAGGACTTTTATTGGGATCAAGGATTTAAAAAAGATAGTCGTTATTTTTACCACGATGGGCACACTCCATCACAAGCTATACAGCCTTTACTCCAGGGCCGTCGCTATGCACTCCATGTTGAAAATCCTGGCTGGGTGAACCAACAAGGCAGTGGCAAGTCGGTCAACACTGTAAGACGGGAAATCGTCGAAAAATACTTTGGGCCGTTTGGAGTGGAGGTCATTGGAGCTTTGAGCCCAACTTGGGTGCGTGCGAAGAATGACAGCCAGATCCTGACACATATTGACTTCGAGTCGAAGGAGGGTGCCGAGCAGGCAGTGGAAGCGCTCAACGACACCGTGATCGAGGGAAAGAGAGTGTATCTGCGACGAGGCACAGTGAATCCTTCAAGCGCAAAGCAGATTGGAGACGTAGACCAGGGTGTGCTTTCGCAACTACAGGAGAGCGGTTTCATTAAACAGCCATCCATTAAGAAGGTTGGTTCGTGAAATCACAACGCTGTTCTGACCTGACAGGTATTGTAAACTACTTTGTACTTTGCGTGTCTCACATATGGTGTGATGTACGAACCCTACGAATGGCACTCAGTCTGTGCCTTTTCCCCCAACTGTCTCCTCGCTTCTTTCTACGCTCTCAAAGCCAGCTTCATCGTTGTACTTTCTTACTCCGATAGTTTTGACTACCAACCACGCAGGACCCAGCGCTACCGCCCAGAGTCCAAAGTTGAAGTATGTTCCTCCCACCGAAGCGAACACTGGTATAGCATTCAACCCGTAACTAAGCGCCTGCCATGCTGATTCCGTGCCACGTAGCAGCGCAGCCAGGCGAATCGTCTCCTGCGGACTCTTGGAAATTTGACCAATCAAGAAGAATGCAAAGTTGTAATTCAGCTGGAAGCCCGCAACGAGGAAAATGAAGGGCGCGAACGCACGACCGAAGCCTTCGTCTGCCCAATCGTACAGCGGTCCTGATCGAGAGTACTGCGTGACGTTGATAGTGAGCCAGATCCACCACGCGCCCTGTGTGACCATGATGACGCCGAACGCCCAGCGCGCTCGTTTCTTTAGCGCAATGCTGTGCTGATCAAGCCATGCGCCCAGCAAGTTCGTCACTACGATCGCAATGACACCCGATAGGAAGGAACCTAGTGAGCGTGCGCGGACACTAAACCAGAGTGCGATGTAGGTGTAGTACACAGCCTCACTGTAGACGGCCTGTCCGATCCAGAAAACGAGCAAGAGGAACTCTTTGTTCAGGAAGGTTTTCGTCGTTGCCCTAATCTCTTGCCATGGGTTATCGTAGATCTCCAGCTTCACTGGCTGTCTATCCGAGCGCTGCACTCTATCCGGTCGATTGAGCAACAGTGCGACGAATGGACCGAGACATTGCAGCGCAATGAAGATCAGGTACACGGTGTACCCGACTTTCCCCGCGGTACTCTGCTCATGGTTGAGGCCGAGATTGATCGCGCCTCCAAGAATGCGTCCGACGCATGTCCAAGTGATCCAATACGCGATCATCTTGCCCCTGTTTTTCGGCTCCGGGTACGCGATTGCAATGGCTGCTTCTGAAGCCCAGAAGATGCCGGCCGATATGCCGCACAGTGCTGCACCGAGAAGGACAAGCCACTCCACGCCGAATCGATTGTTGAGGTACAAGCCTGCGCTGTATGGCGCAAAACCGATGGTTCCAGCGACTAACGCCCCTTTGATGCCGACGTACTTGACCAGAGAACTGGTCAGCCAGCAGGATATGATCATGAGGCAGAAAGTGAGCGCGTTGGCCGTGTTGACTAGATAAGGTTCTTGGGCTCCTCCAGCACCGAGAGAGTTCATGGCGCCCCAAAGTCCGGGGGCTGCGAGACTGCAGAAGCCGAGTATAGTGGCATTGTAGAAGGGTGTACGGTACCATTTGACTATCGATGGTGGTTAGCGTTGCAAAGGGAATGGTTGGGGTGGATGTACTGGGCTCTGCATTGTGTTCAGAAGATGAAGCATCGTGAACGCCACGGCTGTCTTGGTCGACCATGACGGACTGCTCGTGGGCAAAGGAGAAGGACATTCGTATTCCAAAGTCTTACGAAGTCGCAGCCGTACACTCTATCTTGGGGTCTGCGATCTCTTTATATTAGGTGGATCGTTGCGCAATTGATGCTTGGTATTGTATGCACGTCGAAAGATGGGCGATGCCGGATAAACCTGTCACTTTCGATTGGCTAGCGAATGACGTGCTCCGTGTGAGGATTGATGTGCGTGTACCAAGGAGGTACTAGCGCCACGATGTCCCTTCGGATGAACATCAACTTCAAGACAAGATGGCGCGTTCGAAGCTGAAAAGTATTATTTATCTCCTGAATGTTCAAATGTTATGGTTTTATCTCAAGCCATAGTGGGGATATGTCAGATAGAGATGGCATGAAGGGTTTGTGTTTCTAGACGCTCGTGGGTTGTTCTAGAGTAATACTTGCAACCCTTCGAGTCATAAAATGCCAATGCTACGCTATGCTATGCTACTATGCTTTCGACTTTAGCTCACACTAATTGCCGACTGAGGCCATTTTGGTGTCGACTAGACTGGAAGCAACGACATTCATTGTCATGGCTTCCTCACCTCATGATTCGCCTCCTGTGGCCGCTGTCGACGCTCAGACTGTTGTCAGGACCGATCGAGATGCTGATGTTCGATGCCTCGTCTTCACTCTTTCCCCTTCGACCAGATTTACCATGACCTCGGCTATCACTTCTCTCAGGTTGAATCACAAGCCATGTCTGACCTCCATTGTCATCCTCTTGCTGCATGAGCTGGAGTTGCGGTCCGTTACGTCCTGTTGGTCGCGGCGACTTGGGAGATGGAGGAGGAGGGAACAAGGTGTTGTACTTCGTGACCTTCAAGGGGAGTGTGGTGAGTGCTGGAGGCAGCGGTATAGACTCAATTAGCGTGACCTTGTCAAGGGGAAGACTTGACAGGAGAGCGGCTGGGAGATCGACAGGCGAGCATCCAACAACGACGTGCCGCAGGTGGGAATTCGCAGTGAAAAAGGAGAGATTCTCTATGGACATGTAAGTGCTCCGCCCATATCGAAGCAATGAGATTAGCTTACCTCGTATCTTTCGTCCAGAGCTTCCTTCTTTTCCAACCCCAACGTCTACAAAATCGAAGCTTGCTATGCGTCCACTGAATGCCGTCGACATAGCACGCAACGAACCAAGGTTGCTGATTTTGTCCTGGCGCACCAGAAACTTGGCCAACCCTTCCAGGTTGGCATACACCCGAACGATAATATCTAGACTGTCTGCGTCTTCGAACTGTGGTCTCAAGTACTCTCGTGTTCGGATGAGTAGCTCGTCAGCTAAGGCCTCACCACCTTGCGCTTTTCTCGTGATGTATTTGTCTTGAAACTGAGGGCGGTCAGCTTCGTGCATATTTTTCAATGTCGTTAAGACTTACAAGAAAGCCCTCTGCGTCTACGTCGATAAGTACCAGGACGAAAGGACGTTTGGCCTGTGGTTGGTAAGGTGCTGTAGGAAGTTGTCGTTGCGACTAGTCTGACCTGTCTCTGTGCGAGCGCATCTTCTCTTGTTTTCGCCTCGTGAACCTCAGACTGCAGTGTTCGACGGACGTTCTGCTCTGAGTTGAGGTCTAGCTCAGTCTGCGCAAGTCGGGCTTCGGTCTTCTCAAGCTTGTCAAGCAGTTCCTACAAAGACCTTAGTCGTCGCTCTAGTCTGAGCTACAGCTCATATACCTCGATTAATTCGATTCTCTTCTCTTCTAGAATTCGGAACTGTGCCAGTCGCTCGCGATATGTTAGAGCGCCTGGTGGAGGTGTTGGAGGTGGGACCAAAGCTAACGCTGAAACCGGCGGGGCCGGAGCTGGAGGCGGAACATCAGCCATATTGGACAGAACCTCGATATCGATACTTGGATCCAAAATCTGGGGTTACCCAGCTTTTAAAGCTTGAAGATCAGCAGCTTTGGGCTCGCAAGCCTAGGTGGCTTTGCATGCATGTAAAAGTGCGGTGACCCAGCAGTGCCAGGATTCTCAAACGTAGCGACCGTTGATTGGCCGCAGGTGTGGAGCCCATGCATTTGATTTGCTGCCTCGACAATCAAGCCCACCGGATCAAGAAGCGTGCGCGTGAGTTGGCGTTCGAATGATGTGGGATACGCGGGGCGAGCCGGACGCTCCTGCTGTGGATATGCGCGAGCTGGGATATTGGCAGTGAACGTATTACAACGGTCTGCCTGCTGATATTCTTTCGAAATCGTTGGCCAGTCGTCGGCTGCTATTTTTTGGCCGACTACTTGGAGGTTGAGAGGCTGAGTAGGAGTATTCTCTCTTCTCGCTCATGCATCGAGGGACGTGGACTGCCCAAATTGCGAACCGAGGTGGAAAAACGTAGTACTTCTGAGGCAACGGCTTCCGCAAACTTGGGCACAGACCGAGTCGATGTCTTGCGGGCCGTTGGCGGTGTTTACATCTTACCCACATTTGCTGGGGGTAAGGCCCAGGCTGGGTACGTTCTGAGAAAGTAGCAAGCCCCGCTCGTCTCGCCCAAGATCACCTTGGTTATTCTAGTGATTGACTGACTGACCATCGTGGTTTGGTACACATATCGAGACTGCTATTCGATACGGCGCGATGGCTGCATGGTGAGTTGATGACTGGGAGGGCACGGTTCGTGTAGCCATTTATTCTCATGACGTCATCAACATTCAAGAAATCATTAAACGTTATCATAGAAACCTTTACAAACATAACTGCAAGGCCTTGCACGGCATGCTTGTTAATCATCGTCCTGTTCGAAGTCCTCTTTCGCCCTTCTCGCAACGTCCTCGTCTAACAATATCCTCAAAGCTAACATCGCCATACCTTTAGCACAGGTCAAAGCCGCCTTGTGACCCTCATCCGTGCCTGCGCACGCCGCAAATGCTGGATTGTGGGCCGATACATCCTTATCAGCTGGAATCGTAAACGCGCCATGGAAGCTGGGTATGATGTGTGAGACGTTACCCATATCCGTCGATGCGTTCATCATCTTCTCTTGGTCAACCTGTATCTTTATGCCGAACGTGTCCATATCTTGGGCGTAGAGTTCACATAAGGTTTTGTTTGCGCGAAGGTTGAGGTACGTTGGGGAGCTGCCATCCGTCAGTGTTGCCATATCATTTGGATGCCACGTAACATACGTGATATATTCCAGTTTGCATCCGGAAGCTAGCGCTGCTGCTTCGAGACAGTTCTTCACACGACCGAGCAGCTTGTCCGCTCTCTCTATTGTAGGGCTACGGACATTCCAGTTCATGCGTGTGTAGTCAGTGATGACATTTGGAACAGTACCTCCAACCTCGATAACCCCGTGCACTCGCTCATCGGGCTCCATCTGTTGTCTCAAGAGTCCAACATTGGCATACGCAGAAACGGCGGCATCCAAGGCATTGACTCCATTCCATGGCTCACCTGCTGCATGCGCTGGCTTGCCCTTGAATTCAGTCTTGAATTTGTGGCTCGCAATCAACTTGAGTCCAGCAAGACCTTGATAGTATCCTGGCTTGTAGAAGATCTGGTGTGCGGAGAGGGGGTGTGCCATTATAGCAGCGGATGTGTTCTTGGGAAATGCACCGGCATCGATGAGCTTCGCTTTACCACCTCCGCCCTCTTCAGCAGGGGTGCCAAGGATTCGTACTCGGCCTTCAAAGTTGTGTTGCTTTATCGCTGCAGCTACAGCGATGAATGTGGCAATGGAAGAAGTAGCGATCAGGTTGTGACCGCAAGAATGTCCGATTTCTGGTAGTGCGTCATATTCCGCACAGATGATGACGAGTCGGCCGTCTGATCCATAGTCTGCCTCAAAGCTGGTATCGAGACCATAGGCGTGCTTCTTGACATCAAAGCCGAGTGATGAGAGATACGAGGTAATGGTCTGGTGAGCGAAATGCTCTTGATATCCTAATTCCGGGTTGGAATGGAGAGCTTTGTTGACTTTGTGAAGCGCGGTATCAGCAGCATCAATAGTAGACGTCACTATTGTGCGTGATCCCTCTAAGGCATCTTTGCAACCCATGGGGGCTTTGGTGTCGATGAAGTTGGAGGAGGGTTTCTAATCGGTAACAGTCTCGAGACGAGGGCCGTGATCGGGAAAAACGAGATTGGAGAACTGAGCGTGAATGGAAGATGAGGAAATAGATAGTCCATGAATAACGCAGGAGGGGTCTTTTGTGGCCTTCGAGATCGACATTCGGCATTCGCTGCGGCTGCAGAACTCATAATAGGCGTTGGTAGAAATAAGCGACAGATAACAAATAAGCGCTCATTCACTGTCCGATCGTTACCTAGTCTCTCGCGTTGCAGAAAAAGCCGGCTACAGGGTACATTGCTTCAGCGATAACCCCTCGAACAGTATTGCTGGAGGCCTTCAGCATCATGCGTGCTACTCTTTATAGTTAAGAGACATTTCTGTAGTCTTATAATATCTTTTAAGGTTGCAGATGATTTAGAGCTTAGCGTTAGATACCTACTGTATTTCCAAGGTCTGAGGGCTTGTGGCCGGCTTTTTCTGCACTATGGAAGCTAGTTTAGCGGGTCGCCGCTTCCCCACCTGGCGCACAGCACTTCTTCCTCTACGACACTGGAGTGGAAGTAGACCTTGTCACCCCGCAAATGTCCCTCCTGACACCTGGCTCTGTGTGCCCCCGCACATATGGCCACAGAAGCGAAACAATTATCTGAACCGAGGCGCCGCAGTAGAGCAGGATGCTGGACATGCCGCAGCCCAGCAGTGAAGAAACGCTGCGACCAACAACGTCCTGCTTGCGGGCGATGCGAGCGTCTAAAAACCCCGTGCGATTATTCTTCGCGACCAACCCTCTCTGAGCGCCGCAAAGCCAATCGCAGCACAAGTTCTGCACCAAGTACTTTGTCCTCGATCAGCGATGCAGCCTCCCCTCTTGTACCGGAAGTCTTGAGCGCAAGCCCATGCTCCGATCATTCGATAGGAGCTGGAACAGACACAGGCAGATGTACTCTGGAGCTGCATGCTGAAGACCACGAGGCTATCCGCTATTTTCGAACCGAATTTGCCAAACTACATCACACCAAGAATCCAGAATACTCATTGATCTCTCTCATGTTCAACATTGCACGACATGAACCAATGGTCATGCATATGGTTGTGGCGATAGGGCATCAAGAGATGGATTTTCGACGGCATCAGTCTTCAGCAAACGCTCACAACGTCTCATCTCATCATTATGCTTTGGCTCTCAGACTCATGGCGGATGCAATTGCGCCATCGAGCAAACCGACGCAAGACCTCGATACAATCCTTACTGCCTTATGGCTGATGCTACTGTACGAACAACAGTTTGGTGATGAAAGGTGCAGAGCGTATTTGAGCCACCTTCAGGGGGTGTCCTCACTCCTGCAGTCGCAAAGTGGCCATCTGCTCCAGTTGCCATCACATAAACTCGGGTCCCGGGAACAGAACACGGTATCTGTACGCACGGAAGACTCAATGCAGGACTCCAAGATATCCATTTACTCAGCACGTGTGCTGATTTGGATAGTTTTGCTTGATTCTGCGGCAGCGAGTTCTGGTGTTGGTGGACATGTCAATGAGGCTATCGTCAACATGCTCCTTTCGAATCCTACAGACTCTCATTTGCGATCCAAAGATCCTATCAAGGCAGTGGCTCGCCTCCACCACTATTCCAACTCTCTGTATCGCCTAGCCTGGGGCGACGCATATCCTCAAGCTGAGCTTGTCGATGACGTCGAAAACCGCAATGTCTATGCTCTGCTCGGCCACTGTGCGTATCTGCGATTCCTGACTGCACAGCTCGCAACACTATATCGCAATGATCCTAAATCTGCAGCGGAACAAGCGTATGAGGTCGAGTACTCAATTGATGAAGTAGGCGATCTTTTCAGAGAATTAATGGAAGTGGCTCACGAGTTATCTCCAGCCACCGATAACAGTCACAGACTAGTGGCAAACATGCGCGCAATAGTGCCAATGTACTACGCTATCATCCTGGACTTCAAGCGCTTGGCAGCCTTCGGCAAATCTATGGACGAGAGGCAGCGCTATGCTCTGCAGGAGATCATGAATCTTTGTTTCCAGGACTACACACATGGCGGCGACAAACCCAATTTGAGGCTTGCTTGGCCTCTGTTCATAGCAGCCCTGGAAACTCAGGACTTGCTGCACCAGAAGTTCGTTCTGGAGCGCTTCGAGCTCTTTAGGCTATACGGAAAGAACTACGAGCGTGCACATCGCTTTCTAGTCACCGTGATTGACATGCAACGGCGTCATGGGAAACGGGTTGACATCAGGGCGCAAATGGAGCAAAGCGAACTCTTCGTCTTAGGGTAACTCATCAACGAACACTTGAGTCGCGTTGCATGCCTCTTCCAACATTTACAACGTGTAGGACCACAAGATCTGAGAGCTCTTCAACATTCCTGTGTTGATTGACATTGATCCTATCCACTAACCATATTCGGCTTAGTGAGCGCTTATATCTCAACTATTGTCGCTTCGAGATTACATTTAGTGCAGTCGGGTTGACATCTAATCAGCCTTAGCATCTCCGTGTACAGCTTCCGCGATCTTTCGGCTGATCTCTATCTACATCCCCGCATTGCCAAACGTATGCGTATCTAATCCCAGGCCAAGGCTATTCGTATGCCAAGTATGTCTCCTCTCTGGATAACCACACTACATAAGAAGACCGGCACCGGGCACAGATAGTCACAACCCATTCTCATCACAATATCTTGCTCGCTCGATTCACTTATTTAAACAATTTTATTGGTATTATGTCTACCGAAAAAGAGAGGCTGAACAGCAAAGAGCGTCCCGAAAAGGACGAACTCGTTGCTGAGTTGGGCGATGTCGTCGCTACCAGGGAGCCTCTTAGCCCAGAGGAAGATAAGCGTATTTTGCGCAAGATTGACCTGAAGTAAGTGAAATGATCCTACTACCTATTTGGTGCTGACACTCAACTCAACAGTCTGCTCCCAATCATGGGGCTATTGTATCTTTTCCAGTTCCTCGATAAATCTGCTCTGGGATACACTGCTATCATGGGCATACAAGCTGATCTGGGCATATCTGGGGGACAATACAGTTGGGCCAGTGGAATTTACTATTTCGGGTATTTGGCTGCGTCGTACCCTGCCGCTGCTTTAATTGTGCGATTTCCCGTTGCTCGCACCATCATAATCTCTGTGTAAGTGATGCGCGCCCCCAGCTGCTCATTTTACTAACTCGTTACAGTATTGTCTGGGGCGCCATTCTCATGCTTACAGCGACATGCTTTAATGCCGAAGGCTTACTTGCCATACGCTTCTTCCTTGGTGTAACTGAAGCTGCGATTGGACCAGGATTGACGGTCATTGTGGCCATGTGGTACAAGAGGTCTGAACAGCCTCTGAGACATGGAGCCTGGTTCATGGGAAATGTTGTTGCTGGTATATTCGGTGGTATACTGGCATACGGTATCGGACATATCCGTGGTATCGAGTCCTGGAAGGTACGTCAGACCTTCAATTAGGTCGGATACTCGTACTAAAAGACCTATCAGGCGGTTTTCATCCTATTCGGAGCACTCACGATTGCCTGCTCCGCCGGGATCTACTTTTTCCTACCGAACGAACCATCAACCGCGCGCTTTCTCAGCATAACCGACAGAGCAAAGGCTATTGATCGCGTGCGAGAAAATATGACTGGCATCAAAGACAATACTTGGAAGTGGTCTCAGTCGGTCGAAGCTCTTCTCGATGTCAAGATTTGGCTTCTTGTTGTGATCCAGCTTGCGCAGAACATCGCAAATGGTGGTCTTCATGGCGTATGTCAGTCTCCTCTTTATCCATGAAAGCATCATTGATTGTTTTGTAGTTCGGCTCGATCATCATCAAGGGCATGGGATTTTCGACATTGAACACACTACTTGTCCAAATGCTAGGCCAAGTATTCCAAGGTGTCTTTGTCATCATCGGGACCGCTGGCAGCACCTACTTCCACAATACCCGCACATACTTCATGGCGTGGAATCTTGCCGTCGCCCTAGTAGGCGCAGTCATGATCCGCGAGATTCATTCATCCCAGATCTGGGCACGATTTATGGGTTACTGTCTCTGTATTGCTTTCTCGGCGAACTTCCCGATGGTTTTGAGCATGTCAAGCGGTAACATTGGCGGGTTCACAAAGAAGAACACTGCAAATGCAATGGTATGCCACACAGAATTGGAGGAAGACCAGGCAGTCAGACCACTATGCTGACAACTGTAGATCTTTATTGCCTATTGTGCAGGCAACATCATCGGTCCGCAGCTGTTCTTTGCCAACGAGGCACCCAGCTACCCATCTGGTTTCCTTGCGATGATGGCTTGTTGCGGAGCGGCTTTTGTCTTATGCTTTGTTTTAAGGATCTTCCTGATCCGGGAAAATGGAAAGCGAGATCGCGAGACCGGCCTTGAGGGCTTGTCGGGCGATGAAGCTGGGAACCTGAACTATACAGACATGACCGATAAGGAGATGAGAGCCTTCCGCTATGTGTATTAGATCTGGCGTACAATAGCACTACAATGGAAAGGCAGCAATATGACTTCTTTGTAGGAAGCACATACGCCAATGCGATCACACTACATCTCGTTCTTGTTCCTTTGCAACGTTATGGCGCAACATCGGTGCGTTCAAAAATGTATCATCAACACTGAAACATGCAAGCTCTTCGAAATCTTAGGTATCGAATTACCTTATCAGTTCAGTAGACAGACTATCGCAAAATTCGGATCGGTTAGCAGTAGCCCTATGCAGACATGGCTCTTTGTCGTGCTTTTGAGTCATGGACACATAAACCTGCAGAAACATATGTACCGGCAGTCCAGAAAAGCTACTGTATTCTTCTGGCATCGCTACAAACTCCGTGTACAGATATTGGTCTTGCTCGTGTGAAGATGACGTGACAACTGCACCCATTTCCGTTGGCCATAAATTGTTCGATGATCAGCAGGAGTTCAAAAGTCTATCCAATTCGCTGTATATTAGGCTGCTCCATCTGTTCTCTTTGCGACCGCATCCTTGCTTTCGGAAGAAAGAGGGTCAGCTGGCTCCCTGACAATAGTTTCAGACGAGACAGCTGTCTTGTTTGGTACTTCCTCCACCTCTTGCTCATCCTCTTCGATTTTGCTCAGCCTACCATCCGTCCGCCTTTCCGGCCGTTCCAAAGTTTCAAGCTCAACTTCTTCTACCTGCAAATGCTTGTCATCAACACTCCCCTTGTTCATCTCAAGATCAACGTCCTTCGTCCAGAGATGTCCGCTTCGAGACTCTTGCTTTCCACCACCGACGAGTGCACATATTGATACAGCCGCGACGGCTACTGCAACGAGGAAGAAAGGGACCAATATTGTTCTCCCAGCAACTTCGATTCCGCATTGTGCCTTGTAGTCTTTCCTTGCCTCGCCTACGATGTCCGGTTTCTCCAGCTCACAGGTCCATGTTTCAATGTCAAAAGTGCCAGCGTCATAGCGATAGTACTTGTAGCCTGATGGAGACACAGCATTAGGAGATTCCGGTATGAGCTTGTAATCAAATAGCGACGAAGCCTTATGGGAGACGAAGATAGCAATGAGAGCAGTCAGAACCAGGATGGCGTTTATGATGTGTAAAACCACGGCATTGCGACGGAAGGCACGTGTTTGTGTCTAGTGACCATTTAGTTCGGTCCCATGTACGTGTGAAAAGATCGACTTACCCTACGGCCAGCTTTCCAGTCCCAAGCAACAAAAGCCAGATGCGCCATGCTCAGTAGGATGTTCAGCATTGCAACAATCAACACGAGCTTTTCAGGCACGCGAAAAATGTAATGTGGAAGAGCGGCAACCAGGGTTTGGCTTTTAGGTACGCCTTGGATCCCGCCGTCGGCCAGGTAGAAGCCCATTTCAGCGTTGGATTCGATGAAGCTGTAGCTGTAGGCCTTGAGAACCAGAGTCGGTATCGACAACAGTAGAAGAAGCGTGAGTGACACCACTGAAGCCAGTCTTACTAATCGATACTGGTGATCGTCACTGTAGGGTGGAGGATTGACAGCCGGTGTCGCATTTCTGTGAGGCTTGAGTAGTGTTGAGATCTTGTCGGCGATTGCCTGTACTCGAGGCGTGACCTTATTCATGTTGGACCTCGGTGCCTCTCCAGCCTCTGTCTCTCCAGCGTACGGTTAAAAAACGCTGTGAAGGGCTTGTATTATAAGTTTATATGAACTCGGCCTCCAAGCTTGACCGTCGAGAAGTCAAGTTGGTAGGCTTTCGTGAACGATCAAAGTAGAAACAAGAAGAGGAAACGGGAGATGAACAAACGACGAGCAATGTGACACGGCTGGGATACATATGGCTCTCCCATGTGTATCGAAGTGTACTGTAAACCTCGGTCATCGCTGCATGCATCCTGTTTCGCACGTCCACCGCCTGTTCGTAGGCTCGGCTGTCAATGCTGTATTGCCAGCATGTGGCTGCTTGTTCGACCCAGAAGCGGGCACGCTTTAAGCGGACACATAACATACCGCTCCATCTAATTGTCCTCGTAATGCCGATGAAAGCGATCAAACGCGTGATGGAGGTCTGGATTGGCGGTTGTTAGTGTTGCGAGACAGGTGACGTTAGAGATGCGCAACAGGTTCGCGGGAACACGGACCCGACGTTGGTCAAGCTGCAACACGTCAAGTAACGATAAAGTGGACTGTCGAGAACGAAAATGAGGCATGCGTTCGCTTTGAAGCCCTTGGATTAACACCAGACGCGTGGTCGATCGAGAAGATGGTGATCTGAAGGTTAAAGCAAGGCTTGGCCACGTGCACGGGCGTGAGAGGCCGTCAAATGTCGACCTACCGGTAACGTAAACCACGGTCACCAGTTTTTGTGAGGATATGTATACTAGGCCTTCAGCCAGCACGACGAAGGTTGGCCAGGCTTGCGACGCATGAAAGAAGGATGCATTCAACTTCCGCGTCCCAACGGCATTGAGCTGCCCTGTTCACGGCGAAAAGCCTCTGAAGCTTACCGATTTACCAACACCAGGTTCGGGAGCTCCATGTAGGAAGCGCGCTCAGGAATACCGCATACATACTTCGACAACACGCTAAACATGTTCTCTCGTTGCTGGCGATTTGGGTTGATGGACCACAAGATAACGCGCTTTCTCGCAATTTCCACCTACTCGCCAATGCGCTTGCTCGTTCTGCACGATTCAGCTCCACCAAGTTCAAATTTTTTTTCTCGGCCGCTGCACCGGTTCTAAGAGAAAATATTCACAACATGCCCCTTCCAGACAGAAAAGCTGTAGCCGAGCTACGTAGCAATGGCCGATTACTCTTCCGAACACGAGGTTTGGGTGATGTGCGGGGCTGAGCCGGGCCTCAAGACGGAGATTTGTCAACCACCTCAGCCAGCGACTTGTTCGCGCCCACACTCTGTTGTGCCATGATGTACCCCTTGCCTCTGCGCATGTTGTGTGATGAGACAAAACAATGCGACGTCGCTTCTCCATCTTTGGAGTCTTATGGACACGCAAACTTGCAAGGTTTCCTGTTACGATCCTCAATCTCACAGTAAGCAGAGTCAGCCAGTGGCGTACACAGCCCTCGGCTAGACGGCCCTGTTCAATGGATGTCGTCGAAGCTTTCCCTTTTCAGCTCGACAATTAATGACGGGCAAAATCCAATGAGGGTAGGCGTCTTCTCGACCGTGTGACATCCTGGGTTGATGGCTGGGATGGAATGACAACCAGCAAGAAGAGCAGCAGCTTAAGTATCTGCGACCTTCAAATCTGCTCAATCCTGCTCATTCCTCCCAGCCAGATTCGAACACTCGCATAGCGCAGAGCTCATCTCGATAATTCTCGGATTTTCTTTTGATCAGTCACGTGCTTAATCGCAATGCATCGATCCATTGCTCCCATTTTTTTGGCACTCGCTTCGGCTGCCGTGCATAACGTCAAAGTCGGATCCAAAGGTTTGGCCTTTGACCCCCAAACCATCAGCGCTGTTCAGGGCGATACCGTTGTCTTCGAGCTCTCCCCAGGACACAACGTTGTGGAGGGTGACTTCGACAGCCCATGCAAGACCGACGATGACGATTTCTTTTCCGGGCCTTATTCCGATACCAACAGTGGAGAAAAAAAGTTCGTGGTAAACATTACCAGTGATGATCCGGTGTACTACTTCTGCGGCGCACCTAGACATTGGTATGACCTTATTTATATGCACTATGGGAAAGTCATTAATCTCGATCAGTCAAGGTGGTATGGTCGGCGGTATAAACGTACCGTAAGTGAATTAGCTCATTACACAGAGGTAGTGCTGATTCTTGGAAGTACGTCGGGCAACGACACGATTGATGCGTATAGCAAAGCAGCAGCGGGCGTCCAACAGGCACAGATGCCAGACAAGCTTCGAGGGGGTCAATTGTTAGACGACGCACAGATTGCGAGCTTGACTGGTAGCGGAGTGACATCTTCACCCTCGGCCTCGTAAGTATTGCCTTTCTGCTTCAGATCAATAAGCTGCTGACTGTAAAAGTGTATCTGCATCTGCATCTGCATCGTTCGCAACGTCTGCTAGCACCACGGCTACCAGGAGTGGGACAGCTTCCCCAACAGCATCAGCTGCCACCGCATCTGCCACCGCAGGAGCTGCATACTCCCATGTCGGTCAAACCAATGGATTCGCAGCCCTTGCCCTGGGTGTCGCAGCATGGTTTATGTGATTGCTCGATGTATGGAGATAGTTCGCACGCACCGAGATGGAGTGTGACAAGCGTGGGATGCGGGCGGCGTGGCTTTGGTGCACCGAGGATTCGACTCGGGTTCGCCTGAGAGGTTGCAAACTTGCCTATACGCCGTGCACTCAGTCAGTGTCCAATGAACTGTGTTCTCCACCAGATCACTCTCCGTGTTCTTGCTTCCTGTGCCTTGCTTTTGTGGCAGCTCTTGGGTTCTCGGACCTGTAGTGCGTTCAGCAGATAGATAGATCGTGTTGGCGATCGCATGTCAGCATATTCTCCAGGCGCAAAAAGATGGGTTCGCCTCGGCTCGCAAGGCAGACTGATGCTATTTCAGACTCAAATAAGCACATACAAGCTTTTTGGTCGCGTAGGTGCAAAGCTTGGTTTGCGAGAGTGGATCCCGAGGTCGACCACGACGACAAATGGCTGGAGATCCGGGGTCGAGCGGGGGCTAGAACACGATCTAATCATCGGGTACGAGTGACCTTTCGGCCCTTTGCAAGTATCATTGAACTCTTCGAGCATCATCGACAAGAGCGTAAAATGCCAATTGCAAAGCAAGGGTTCTATTAAGTCTAACTTTGTACGCCAGGGATACTGCCCTGTTCGAGATGTGCAGTCGACGAGGGTTTCGATGCACTATTCGAACATCAGAGGCCGCAAATACAAACCTGCATGCAAGCAGACACCCACCTTAGCCTGCTCGCCAAATTCTAACATCAAATCGCGCAAGACCGCCCGGATACACACCATCAAGTCTGGAACGGGCTCCGCTCGCGACCAATGCATATAAACACCAGCCACAATACATCGTGTCCGTACTATGGCTCAGGTCATGCTGATTTCACGACGCATCATTGGACAATAATTCCAGACGTACTCCACGACCGCAAACACTCAATGTGCTACGAGTAGTGGATCATCGCAATTGGACGGCTGTTCCAGCTGTAGGACAGCCGCAACATCCGACCAGTCTATCACGACATCAGCCGCATTCGCAAACAGTTTGGCTTCATGCAATTGGATGACAGATCATGGGAAGAGGGGATCATCTCGTACAAATGGCTCATGGCTAGGGGAGAAGTGCGGGTGTGACCAGTGATGTACACGGATGGAACGGTACAACTCTCCCAATCGGGACCTGGCCAGACGGGCCAGGAACGAGAGCGTGCTTTGGGCTTCAGATCATGGAACCGAGCCAGATTAGTGCGTGCGCCTGGGAGACATGATATAAGGCTGCACTGCGTGGGAAGGTGAGGACATCACATCCACTCACTCCCCATTCATCATTCACTCCAGTAATACAACCATCTGCTATACCCGGTTCCTACCACCAACACACCACACCCAGCTATAAAAATGCGTTTCTCCGTTGTCGCCCTCCCCGTCTTCGCCGCCTTCGCAGCTGCCCAGAGCTCGTAAGTCATTTCATCCCATCACTTCCCTTGGAGACGCGCTTCTAACACCACGGCAGTGCCTCTGCCTCCGCCTCGCGCTCTGCCTCAGCATCTTCCGTCTCTGCTTCACGCTCAGCCTCCGCATCGGCCTCCTCTGCATCTGCCTCACACAGTGCGAGCGCATCGAAGGCTTCTGCTTCCGCCTCCGCCTCCGCCACCCACAACGCTGCTGCCGGTGTCGCGGCTGGTGAGCTGAGTGGTCTTGCTGCCGTTGTTATGGGTATCGCTGCCTGGGCTTTGTAGATCGTATGATGATATCATTGAGTCGCTCGAGGGTTCGGAAATACTGATTAGGAAACCAAAAAAAATTACGTTCTCATGCATTCCAACGTGTGCAGATGCTAGATTCTGTGACATTTATTTAATTACGCTGTTGTTTTGCGCTAACACTCGAATCTGACACCTCATGCTGATGCGTTCTAATTCTGAACTAGCCATTTCCCACCTCTTCAAGAAAGGGGTGGAAAACACGGTTAGGGTCACAAGCTTAGGAGGTCGAGCCATAGTACTTTTGTAGAGGACTCTCATGTAGGTCCTGAACCAGGCTTCCACAACACGTACAGTTTTTGCAAAACGTCGTGCGTCTTATCCCTGCCGTCATCGACATACACAAGAGCCACATTGACATCTCAACATTTCTTTTGGCGTCACGACGGAGGCTGCGGCCGTGTCGTGGATCTGCTGGGTGTTTCCCCCAGGCTGAGTCCTAGCCCTGTCAGCAACTACTCGCAGCAGCATCGCTGAACTACATGTTGTGTTGTGCAATAGATGACGCCAACTAGCTCAACACGCCCGTACTCAAAGGGAAGGATCAGGTTGAAGGACGGAAGAAATAAGAATAGTACCACTCTCCTCATGCAACGGAAATGTAGGTTCAAATCATTAGGCTTCATTATCGATGTCTAAGCATCGTAGACTATTATTATATCTCCACAATTGCTCCTGCTTTAGCTTACTGCTTCCCGTCCATGCTTGTGGTGTTTCCGTAACTCCATCCATGCATTGAACACTATGCTCAAACAACCTTACAATATCGCTATCCTTCTGAACTGCTGCATCTGCGCCCTCGGCACACTAATGCTAAGCACACCCTCCCTGAAAGTGGCGCGAACATTGCTAGCATCGATACGCCCTGGGAACCTGAGTGTACGCTCGAAAGATCCGTGTGCACGTTCTTCTTGCTGCTGCTGAGCTGGGACCTCAGGCTGGGAGTGTTGTGTAACTGCTGTTTCGGTCGGTATGGATACTTCAGGGTCCTCGATGATTTCGTGGTGTCCAATGGATGACTCAACAGCCTTCTCCTTACCCTTGGGCTCAGAGGGTGTGGTAGGCGTTGAGGAGGTGGAGAACAGAACTGAGGCTTCAGGGCCAAGGTCTTCAAAATCATCTTCTACGGTGGCTTGGTAGGATCTGTGGGATGCAGTATCGCTGTCGGGGGTAGCGGGGCGACCAGACTCGGTCTCAATACTCTCGGTAGCAGTTGCAGCATTCTCAACTCCAGGCTCGAGCGTGATGCCTTCCAACTTGTCTTCCGCTGTCTGCTCGTTGGTATCCTCAGCAGAACGCTCGACGGCAGGAGTGCCCTCGACATCTGGCTGTGCTTCTGTTGGAGCCTTTGCGCCCCACTCGGTGTTGCCGGCGATCCTCAGCGTGTTCTCGTCCGTCACCTCAATGTTGATGTTCTCCTGCTCAAAGCCAGAGATTTCAGCATCGACCTGCCAGCCCTGTTCGCTCTCAGTGACTGAAAAGTTTGCCTTCGGTACGAGCTTGCGACGCTGTCGCTGGCGGTGGGCCTCGCGCTGAGCCTCAATGTGTGCCTCGATCTGAGCTTGGCGCTGGCTGTATGCTGCTCGCTGGGCCTCGATGTGTGCTTGATATGCTTCGCGCTGAGCCTCGATATGTGCGGCACGTTGCGCCTCACGTTGAGCTTCGATCTGGGCCCGACGCTGCGACTCGTGGTCGATCTCGTTGACTAAATTATCGAGCTGGCTGAAAAAGCTAGCAAACAGCGACGAAGGCGACTGCGGCTGAGACCGGTGGCGCTGAACCGTACGGTATCCATAGGTAGGCTGCGAATAGGGGGTGCAAATGCCGAAGGGGCTGCACTGCGGAGCTTGGTAGGCTGGGGGAAACCGTGGGGTAAGGATGTAGGCCATGGCAGGCGAGTTTGGTGGTGTTGGTGGAACTTGTTGATACGTGAGGGGTATGGCGAAGGCTCAATGATCTTCAAATGAAGCTGGAGAGCTGATAGATCGAGTGCTGTTATCTTTGGAGTTGATGATGGTCCCTGGAGGAGCCGCTTGCAAGGATTTTATACCCATTGTGGCGGTACTACAGGCAGCAGTCTGATTGCGAATGCTGTGATTAGAAAGATGACTTCCGTAAGAAGACAGATGGTGCTGGAAAGCCTGGGACGATTCGAGTTGCTTGGTGATGTTGGCGGATTGTCAGAGAAGTTGCTCGAAACTTCTACGTCACCAATCGGCGCTAAACTCTCTTAGGTATCAGCTTACCGCGGCTTGCGGCTGATTGTTTCATTCAATGTTTCGATTTGGTCCAATTACCCATTTCCTTGCTCTAAAGCTACCGGCTTTAAAATCTTCACCTGGCACTGATACGAGGTACCAAATGTTCGCTAGCCATCGTGGGTTTGAGATCAAAATTGCATCTTCTTCGAGAAGCCTTGGAACTGGTGCAGACTTCATGGCGTCTGTCCTTCACATGTTTCGACCACGCATAGTGCGTGGCCAAGACGTCATCGTGAAGCGCTTATGAACCGACATTGGACCCGGACAGGTGCACATGGTCGAGACTAAGACATACGATCCTGTACGTAGCCTTGTTGACAACAACATTCTCCTTTTCTTTCGTTCAATTGCATGTGTGCTGGCTGTGAACGACATGGGATCTTCCGCTGAAGGTGTCGCTGTTCTGACTGGGGGACCTTGCGATCCTAAATTTGGTGCAGACATCGCTGAAGCTCAGCTCGTGAAACGGGATCTCTGGACGTGGAGAAAGCAGCGACCAGCCATCCATTTCTTTTGTGAGCGCGCCAAGAGGGAGCGAACTGCACTGTAATGAGAGTGCACTGTCATGCCTGCACGTATAGTTGTTGCTACAGGATTTGTCGAGCAAATTGTGCAGACCGTCGATCACAGACTCCATGGCATTAAACCGCCCCAGATATACTTCACCTGCGAAGTTCGTCAGCTACTTCTTTTCGAAGTGAGGGACACCAACTTACATAAGACCGAGGTCGGGATAGGTATTTCAAAGTCACCATTGTAGTCTTGCTCTTTTTGATTACTGCTTTGGTTTGCATCTCTAAACTGTTACGGTAGGCCAAGTACCCGCCCACCCCAAACCCACCAAATTAGGTCGCGGCAGTTTAAAGGCCATCGCAGATATTTGCTGCTTTAGCCTTCAACTCAACCTGCCGCCGTAGATGCTGTGTCCAACATGAAGCTCCGAGACGGACGAAAAGATAGCACAAGTTGTGACATTGTGTAGAGAAACGAGAGAGAGTTTACCACATTTCTGGGTCTTTTTACCTAAGGGTATGTATGTCTCAACGAACTTACTGTTACCAGGCGCAAGAACATGTCCGATTGCTGCTGGTTTCAGGTGTCTGGCGCAAGTTGAGATCATTGACCAGAGCATGAAGCTGAAGGCACACTTCCGTTCTGAAACGTAACGAGGTAAACTCTAGATACGGGTTCAATTTTAATTCAAACCAATAGTTGATGCCTTTGCTTGCCTCATGGGATTGGAAGATGAGGAGAGGCTGAATGGAACAGATACTTCCGATGTATTCAGCCCTACAGGTTGCACATACCCTTGTGCTGGCCTATCGCAGATATGTATGAGAGTATTACTGGATCTCTTAGGATGTTTATGTGTCGCTAGGCCATTGACCAAAAATGCCGACTAAGGAAACCAAATAGATTATCCCAGCCTGCTTGGCCAACACTTCTTACAACAAAACGAACGAACTAGCGAGCGATAGCATGGCAAACTTTCCTAGGCATAACCTTCGACTAGGAACTTTCGGACATGCAGCAGGTATGACGCAATTTAATATTTTGCAGATTCATATAGGAGCTGCGTTATATATAGCCACTGTGATGCTGGAGCTTGTTCGATGAGAGAGCCGCAAACTTTGAGTTGACAGCAGCATCTCGTGTTGCTGTTGAGGGTGCTTGGGTTTTAATAAAGAGATGATTATGGGTTGATGTATCCCTTGTTCACAAATCGCAATGGCAATGCTGGACTCGCACAACACTGATGTTCCATACAGGGGGATAGCCTAGAATGGAAAATGCGGGACTTGACCTGCTGTTGTTCGCAGAGGGACTATGTCAGCCAAACTTTATCGTCTACCTCATCAAGTGTCGTATTGTCGTCACGGAACGCCACATTCATGTCCTCACGGGACTCTGCTCGAAAGCTGAAACATATGCTAACGTACAGAAGCACAATCTCACTATGGTATGATCATTCACTTGACGTGTGCGGTGAGCTATGCTTGTGTTTTCGATGCCTCCTTGACGTGTGCGGTGAGCTATGCTTGTGTTTTCGATGCCTCCTTGAAGCATGGCGTTAATCACGAGGCCAGGATCGTCTGTAATCTCTCGGGAAAAATGCACGAGCCAATACATATTGCGGCAGTGTCAGAACGTCTATCTCGTATGAGTCCTGCTTGAGCACATGCAAGAGATGATCATCTACCAGATGGCCTTGCGGGCGGTTGGCAAAGGTTACGCAAACCTGCTCCGGTATCTGTACATGCCCGACGACGTTAGATCGGGTTACCTCCATGATGTTAGCGAAGCTGTGAGACACATACCAGAGCACTTTTAGATGAAAATGACGATATGCTCTGGAACCGCATACTACCCAACCAAGAGTCGATTCTTGGCAGTTCGAGGCAAGTCCCCAATTGGACCATATGTGTAAGGTGCTGATAAAGACTGTAGATATGACACACTCTAATAGCTCCAGTTGACTGTGAAACTTTCCCTGCATTTACTTTGTCGCTGCGCATAAAGAACTACACAGCATATCATCTGTAACTGTGTCAGCCCGCATCCCTCTTTTTCCTTTTACTTACGCAATGCGAAGATCGGTACGAATTGCAGTAGCCGCGCCACGACACCAGTATGCAGAGCACTGTGCAGCGCACCAGCCATCACACTGGGAACGTAGCTTCTGTTGACAGCATTGTATCAACTTGTACGATCCAATTTTTTTGGTTGATGATTATATATCATAGTGAAGCGTTGACTGTTCCCTCGATCGAAGCTTGATCAGAAGTACTGTTAAGGAAAAGATAAGCTTACCTGACAGCCACATGTCAGTATCAGACATGATGGCGCATCGCTGATAGCCAGGGAGCGTGACAATTTTTTTTCCACAGGACGATAAATGTTCTAACTTCTAGACCGACTTAAGGATTTGCAGATGCAGTTCAAATTTTCCGCATTCCTTGCAGTAGCTACCTACCTACAGCTATGCCCTTGCATATTTCCCGTACCTTGGGTAGGTTCTGTACGCAAGTGCTCAATGCGACCTCGTGTACCATCCCACCTAAAGTAAGTGTAATTCATCACGCTACCTTCCAGCGGAGATCTACTCACATGCAGCTTGCACAAGGGCGCTGTGCGACACATGCCTAAGCATCAAAATGATGTCGTCCTTACTGCAAGCTCAACCATCGTGTGATCTCGCAAAGTGCATATTGTAGCACCTTGCTGAATTCGGAAGTTGGTGGTGATACACAACGTCTCTTGGCTCTGAACGAACTTTACACGTGTGTGCCGGCTGTATGGTTCGAGTATTTTGTAAATGCGAAGTCTTCGAATACACATGCTAGTGGTCAAGCCTAGGCCGTTGGACCGTTGTTTGAGTCTCTGGCGCATGTTGGACAACACTTGACAGTTGACGGGTGGAGTCTACGTCAAACTTGCTAATCTTTGTCTGCACCACAACGTTAACAGAAGAAGGGAATTTGAATCATTTCTTTGAAAGTCTTTCAATGTTCGTTAATTCATTAGAGTTTAAAAAAATCCTGTAGGTAACATCCCTACTCCCCTACGCCATCTGATTGGCCCTCGTGTTGTTGGGTCCCGGTGACCAGGTACATGGACAGTAATCGCCCTCAGCCCAGCCCCATCTCACATTCCCCAAGTCCGTCCTCACATCCTACAGGTCTCCGCGACCTGGCTCTGATTTGGCCCACGAATCTGTGTCTCGCTTCTTCTAACGCAGAGCAGTGTAGGTAGTGGTGAAGTACATCGCAATCATGCAACGAGAACAGATGACTATCGAAATGCCGTAGTGACCGTTTCAATGTAAGGAAACTGTGATGCTGCAAATGAAATCGTAAGAAAGCGCCCGTTTTCTTTTCCCCCGCGAGTTGCCGATAGTCGACGATGCTGTGTGATACTGTCTAACATCTTATCTTGCTGTAGAGCACGAATGATGTGTTGTGTCGATCGGATGCGTCTCATTCATCACTCTTCCTGTTCTTGACGCACCCACCTGATCAGTGCATATGCACCGCTAGCGAGCACAGCACCCAATAGTGGACCAATCCAGTAAATCCAGTGGTAGCTTGTGAAACCCACCACAACAGCCGGACCAAAACTGCGTGCAGGGTTGAGAGAACCTCCTGTGAAAAAAACGCTGCACATCTCGGCAATAAAGAGCGAGAATCCGATGTACATTGGTTTCGCCGATCCACCCTTCAGCATGAGGATCGTGAGCACAAGCTGAGCAGTGACGAAAGTCTCCAAGAAGAGGCCGCGCACGATCGACATTGAAGGATCGAGCGTGGTGGCAATGATGAGTGGTCCTGGCAGGAGACCGCTTACGAAGCCTGCAGCCGCCATACCAGCAATGATCTGGGCGATAATCGTTTGGATGGCGCGGTGCCACCCAATTTTGCCAGTAAGAAAGAGCGCCGTTGTTACCTAAAGTTTCCGAATTAGTCCTGGGTGTGCAATGAACACCCTGTGTCTATAGCTGATATCGCTGTGACATGGATAGGGCCCGTGGGTGCATAAAGCGTCGGATTGAACATACCGCAGGGTTGAACTTTCCACCACTAATGTCCGCAAAGATCGCAACATTGATGGCGAGAGATACACCGAATGCAAATGCGATATAGATAAGTTTAGAGACGTCGGGTGCCGGGTTGTCGGAAGATGTAAGTTGTTGTGTGCCAGCAGCGTTGAGCGCAATTTGTGTGCCTGTGAAAGCAAGGAACAGAAACATGAACGTTCCGATCAGTTCCCCTAGAAAAGCGGCGAGTTCTCTGCGTAGGGTGGTGTGCTTCTTTGGCGACGCTTCAGATGGAGGTGCGGATGAAGGCTCATGAACGGGAAGAGTAGGGTTCTTTTCCGTGGTGCCTCCTGTCACGAAAGACATGAGACTGTGCTTGCTTCGGACGGTCATGGTGATGCGTTGGTGGCAAAGCCGGTTGGTAAGCTGGAGATGTTGCTAACGAAGAAGATGCGCAGAGTACTGAACAATGGCTTGGATAAGAGGCAGCATTATATGTGTTCTCGCAAATGTAAGGAGTTTAAGCAGCGACAATTCATCTGTGCCTGTGCAACTCGGCCAGGGGATCGCCGTGCAAGCCTGAGCAGATCGTGCTTCTGCCCAGGGTGGTGGAAGATGTTCTCCGGGTTCGCGCGGGCCTATCTGCTGACCTAGCGTTTGCCAATGGGAGGGTGTTCCCACTGCAAGGCCTCGCAATTTCGTTATAGAACGCAGCAAGTGGAATGTGAAGCAGACAGAGTATGGTGTTACAGAACGTCATCCTGTCGAATCTGCATAGCGGCCACCCTCTAAGATCGAGTTCTTCTTTGCCCACCATCGCGCGACGTGCTCTTCTCATGCATGTCTCGTGCTGCAACATAAACGTGTCTTTGACTTGGCCGAATATGTCGCTGATCGTATGCGCGGAAGTCTTCCGTGTTCACAGCCCCAGGTCGCAAAATTGAGGACACAAACGCGTATGCGCGTTTCATGCGTTGACGTTCGGGGGTGTTTGATGTTTTTTCTAGAATGCCGTTCGTGGCCGTTGTTTTGACAGGTCGATTCGAAACAATAGCTGCAACAAGTACCTTGTATCCACGTGTTCAGCCTCATGAACGCCACTTCAGGCCTACCATCCTAAAACCTCTCTCGCGATCGCTGTCGCAACAGGAGGGAGCACGACCTAAAGCTGAGTAGTACAGGGTTTGCGTGTGACCGTGCCGTTGGGGCAAGCGAGATGGTACCAGAGAAGAGAAACTTAGGCGGGCGCCCCGCCCCGCGGACCCACAACCCGCAGGACGCGTGACAGGGTTGGCTCATGGATAATTTGACAAGTCGATGGAAAGGAATCTGACACTGGATCGCGAAGTATCCCTGGGACTTGCTATCATGCGAGTCGCTCATACCCGACATTCCTGCAGTCGCACATCAGGTTGTTCTCGTTGCCGAAGAGTACAGATGGAACACTTGGTCGCATGCCAATTCTTGGCCAGGAATGCACTGGGCTGTCCTCGAGTTGCGAAGCGAGTGATATTCCCCTATTCGTCGCAAACGTGCTCTGTGTCCTCGGGTTTTCCTGCTAGCCATGAGCGCGTTCGCACGTTCGCTGCATGGACCTCTTTCCGAGTGGGGGTTGCACGACTGCTGGGCGCCATCCAGGTTGATGTCGCGAGCCGTGGCTGTAAGTATCGAATGTATGCTAACACAACAGTGTTACTCTCTCGGGAGCTTCTTACATCCTTCTTCAGACAGGAACATGCGGTCTTCCTGATGTCATCTTGGCATCTGAAGGTCAAGGTTGTACTGTGTAGAGCAGCCGAGCCTCTCCTCGTGCACATGTTCGGATCGTGTCATTATGCGTCGCTTCAGGAGACACCTAGTTGCTCAAGGCCTCCTAATTTGCACTATCAGTCTGAATTGCAAGGTATAAGGCTGCTCCTTTGGCAATGGACGCCTGAGCCCGGCCAAAGTAGTCAGCGTTGACCGTTGTTTCACGAGTGACAAGCAGAACAAGCGCGAGAGCACCGATAGAAAGACAAGAGTCTGTTACAAATGGTTCACAATTGAAGACGTGGTGCAAGCGCGCGCTCTTACCTAGGTAGCTTTCGATGTGAGCAAAAAGGTGTAAGTAACAAGACTAAAGTTGAATATCAAGCCATCGGCTTCATGCAGGTAGCAGACTGACCAGCAGAAACCATCCCAATCTTCCGTGTTATGTGAGGCGCAACCTTCAAGCAGCGGATGAGCGTATGTCCGGCCTGTGGCCAAGTCAGCCAAAGGCTGAACGCGAAATCCGTAAGCTGTTTTGGCAATACTTTCATCGCAAGCTTCATCAAGATCATCCAAAGCTGACAAGTGTATCGTAGCATCTGCAAGAATAAATGTGAAAGTCGTAGCGGTGCTGAGCTGAAACGAAGAGCAATGATCGGAGAAGCGCATGATGTAACAGTGCACGTGCAGCTCCACAGTCTGGAAGTTCGGTACTGCCATATGTACTCGATTGTTTAGACGGCTGGTAACTCGAACAAAATACCTTGTTGTACCAATTACCAATGGTATGACTTGTTTTTCTGTTTTTCATACACCAGCGTCGCATCTCACACAGCCTTATCAGCATCATCACGTGACATGTTTATGTACTACAGAATGGTGATAAGAAGTCTGCCACTGTTATTAGGAAGAGCACTGTAGATAGCAGAAATAACCAGTTCTCCTAAAGCTTTAGCTCATTGATATTGATTGTGATTTCTAGGGATGGCCATAGTCTCAGCTACTTTCTACCATGGTGCTTTACAATTCCCTCCTTGACTTCAATATAATGTGCTATGTGTCCAAGCGACGAAGAGTACTACTGATTGTTACTCTTCGACAGATCAACCAAAAAGAAGCTGTTGTTATGTGTGCGAGAGGAAGATACAATCAAGCGATGACCTTTCTCCCACATTATGTTTTGCACCATTAAATGGGCCATTCCTTGTACTATGGAAGAGGATCTCACTCAACGGGATTTCCATCACAAGTAGTTTGTGTCTACCCAAAACTCATTCTCGAAACTGGGCCCAAACACATCCTCAGCCTTGACTGGTTTTCTTAGCTGCGAACTGAAATTGGCCCTCAAACCAGCTGCACCAGGACCGTAGTTCTTGTACTCCTCATACACCACGTTGTCCACAGGCTGCACGGAATCCCATCGCGACCATCCCTCAGGGCGTATCACATCTCCCAAGTAGCTTCTCTGGAAGATGACACGGCTCCACTGACGCCATGGACGACCTAGGTATGTCGAGTTTGCGCCACTCGTGCCCCGAACGTTTGCTTGGTTAAAAACATAGATGCTGGTATTGTTTGCTGCATCGCGACCGTTTGCTGTAATATATCCGGTTCCGATCGTCTCGATGTCGACCTTATCGAACCAGGCTGAGGCACGCAGGCCAAAGATGAAATCCACGGCACCTGCAGCCGCTCCTGTTAGTGTTGTACATCTCGAGTGCATGGACTACGTACCATTGATGAAGGTCTTTGCGTACACCTGTTTGCCTTCATTGGCATAAATCGTGTCTTGATAGCCGGTAAAACTACAGCCGTAGAAGCCTTGGCCGGTTTTTTGAGCACTGAGAGCCAAAGCCTGTCCGCCAGTTGCAGCTTGGCCAAATGTATTGGCGATATTCAGGTTGTAAAATTTAACGTTTGAAGTCCAGAGGCGGACCGTAGCTGTTGCATCGTTGTTTGCTAGGCCTGGCGTCTGGCGAGACAAGTTGCCGGTAATAGTGACCTTATTGTCTTTGTAGGAGCGAGCGTCCTTAGTGTAGCCTTGAACAGTGAGTGGCCCGGCTAGAGGTGGAATGTACACCTGTTCAGAGTATGTTCCTGGAGCGATGTAGATGACTTGTGCAGCTGTGGTATTGCTCAACGCGGTGACTGCAGAACTGATATTTCGGTGACTGTTTGGAAGCTTTCCGGACGCATCCACCACGAGCGAGCCTCTGCTGGGAGATATACGCTCGTTCTTGCTTTCAGCAAGGGCCGAGTAGACCAAACAAGCAAGAAAGGAAACACGTAGAAGCATTGCAACTGCTATGTCAACTCTTTGAATTTACCTCGTTGCCGGTTTTGTGTCTGCTCCCAAGACACTTATGTTTCAGAACAAGGCCGGGACTGCCGTTCGCAATCTCAAAATTCCTCCGTGTCCTGGTCTTATTTCGGCGAGGAGGTACGATCACAACGTGCGAACTGCGGGCGAAAGCACGCGTACGTCGTGACGTGACAGACCCAAGCGCGTCAGTCTGGGGTAGATTGCAGCCACTGGCGGTCCATTGAATCCCACCAATGGAGATTTACCCCGGATCAGCGGTGATGGTGTGGGTCTGGGGAAGAGGAGCCGAGTCCAGATCCTGCCGTCGCTCACTTACCGGCTCCCTACTATCACACATGTGCATCTTATATGCGAGGACAATTACTGCTGAATAGTGAGTAGAGCATACACTAGGGTCGTTCAATGTTCCTTTTTTGTTACCGCCTTCCAACAACATTTCACGGTTGCCATTGTTCAACATGATTGTCAGGATGTGAGCGCATAAATGGTTACATGTTTGAACGTGATGGCTTGCGGTTGTAAGGAGACGTTCCTTCTGGAAGATTAGGATTTGCTATGGAAAAAAATGCTAGTCCGGTACCGGTATGCGCTTAGCGGGGTCTCCCACTACCTAATCACCACAACCAGATCGAACCCTGGCTATCACCCCTCCTGTTCTGTTCACCAAATTAAGAGACAAACATCAATGCAACTATACACAGACTAAGCGCGAAACTCTCGACCACTTGTCTGTGTGGCATTCGATGGCGACGCATATAAATCCTTCACAGGCCCAACACCAGGAAGTGGTTGGAAAGATGACGTGTTGGGCCAATCTCCCAACCGAGCCGGATCGCCACCAATACGGACCCATGTTGCATGAGACGGCACATCATTATCAAGGACGAACATGCGATACCATCCCGGTGGTGCCACATACGGGCCAGGAGGTGCGGTGACGGTGCAGCTTGGCCAGTTGGCGCAATTAATGCGAGGAAAAAGGATGCGCGCGCCCATGGAGTTGCCGTGAGTGCTAGCTTCCGATCCAAGGAGTGACACTTTGATGCCTGGTCCAGAAGCTGTGACTTGAAAGCTATATTGTGCTTCGTTGGTCCAGTCCTTGCTCTCGATGGTGAAGGCAGGCCGAGCCTTGTTTTGAGTCAAGTACGGTGGTAGGAAAACCTCCACGCGGTATTCCTGAGGATGCTTGTCATCTTCCGGATCAGAGCCGGATATAAGGACCCGGCCGTCGTCCATAAGCACAGCCTCGGAGTGGTACATCCGCGCGATCGTAGTGTTAGCCATGATGCTCATGCGGTGGTGCTTCTGTTTTCGTGAATCATACAGAACCGCATTGAGGTTCGACTTGTCGGCAAGACCGAAGCCTGCAGCACCTTCTTCTGCACCATTGAGGATCAAGAAGGTACCATCAGGCAGAGTTGTCATACATGACAGAACGCGGCGTGATGGCATGCGCTCGATCGTCCATTCAGGGTCGGGAGTATCGGGCTGGATTGTAACGCAGTTGTCGATGCCCCAGGCAGGAGCTCGTCCAGCACCGCCGCATACGAGGATCTCAAGAGGCTCTTGGTATGGATAATTTTGTGGTAGGAGAACCTGCGATCCCTCTAGAGGGTATGTTCGACCCCCGGTATCGTCGTTGACAGTGGCAGGAACCTTCGGCAGTATCTTGGTCGTGTCCAAGGTATTTTCATTGAGGATACGGGCTTCATTGTAATACTGGATCATGATGCCTCCGGATGGTAGCACTACCAAGAAGGGGTAAAGGTTGTACGGATCGGTGTCAAGCAGATATTGAGCGTACTTGAGTCCGCCAGCGCGAGGAAGGACCTCCATGTTGGGTACCGAGGGACCGTTCGAGCCATTTTCGCCGCCTACTACAAGTATCGAACCATTAGGCATGACCATACTAGAGGGGTACCATCGTGTGGTTTGTAGTTGGAGCTCGTTGGAGTTCTCCTGCCAGTCATTTGTACCATTGACCCCAGCTGCACCATTAGGCCAATACAGGCGAACACCGAACAAAGAGTCTGCGGACCAGCCACCAATGTTGATGGCGCGTCCTGCTCGATCTGGCATTGTCAAACTGGCCGAGCAAAACACGTCTGTCTTGAGACCATTGAGTTCGCGAAATGCGTGGAAGATATCGCCGCCAATTGAAGGATCAAGTTCGTAAGCGCCTGTACCATTAGGTCCAGTGCCGTGCTTTTCGAGGAATGAAATTTTGCCGTTGATAAGAGGCTGGGAAATAAGAGGAATGACAGGGCCTCCTACGAGAAATTCGTACCTCCCTGCAGCGTCGCCTTGAGGATAATCGAAGACATATAAAGGCTCTTTGGCCGTGTATTGGTACCAGGTAAGGCGATTTCCTGCACCGCAAATGGCTTCTGGCTCACCAGGGCAAGGAGTATTGCATTGGCCTTCAGAGACTTTCTCGGAGTTGGCCAGACCTTCCAGGTTCCCGCAGTAGCACTCGACACCATACTCGAGCCCTGCAGTCATGTAGCCGTACTTCGCGCACCTGCTCAGACACCAGGAAGGGGAGTTTCCGGTCTCGTTGAACAACTTCCAGGGCAGTGGCTTCTCCCAACCGCCCCCATAGCTCGTTATACATCCCTGATAGGTCCAGTCGCCAACTATTTGGACAGGTGCAGGTTTCTTGATAATCTTGAGTATCTTCTGGCTGGACCATACACTCAGCCTGTCACCGCCTCCGCATTTTTGAGCAGCGTTCCCACCACATGCGGTGTTGCACTGTGCGTCGTCGCTGGCAAGGGAGGCATTCATACGTAGCTGCGTGTCGCACTATACACCAGATGTCAATTCGGGAACACAAAGAAGATCTTGGTAGTCTTACAAAACACTGTGTATGATACTCCAACCCTGCAACATCATAACCAAGCCTGGCGCATGTGTTGGAGCAAGAGGCAATTGTCATGAGTGGGTCATCAGGTTGTTGGTTCTGCATCACGCGGTAGCCAGGTCCATCAACATAGCAACCCTTGTACTCGAAGCCATCAGGAAGACCGGTGGCGACAGGAGCAACACTTGATGAGGCTGCTGTAGTGGAAGATGGAGGTGGCTCGTTGCCCAGGTAGAAGCGGAAGAGCGAGAGGCGATTCGGACCACCACACATTTCAGTCTGGTTACCGTTACAGGCCATGTTGCATAATGCTTCTCCATCCACAGCAGGAGCACCACCAAACACAAGACCATTACCGCAATAACCTATTCGAATTTAGTAGAGGGACAGTAATGCATGGATCGTACTGACACTCCCCAGAGTACTCGGTGCCGGCGAGAACGTAATTCTGACCTCGACAGGCGTTGCGGCATTTCTCATTCGTCATCTGACCCTGCACAGCACCGCCCTGCGGAAGTGAACGCCCACCAGCTCCGTCCACGTAGCATCCTTCGTAGTACCAACCACTCCTAGGCTCAGGAGTTGGCGTAGGTGTAGGGATAGAGATATTCGCCAATGTGGAGGGCTCTGATGGAGATTCACTGGAAGTAGCGTCGAGTTTACTGAATCTGGTATCGTCGTCCAGGCCGTCGTCGACTACGAAAGTGTTGGCTCGAGCTGGTAGCGAAACGGTGTGTTCATACAACGAGAGATGATCTGTGCCACCACATGCTTCGTGAAGCGCGCCTGAACACGCCATGTTACATCCTCCCCCATCAGGATCGAGACCACCGAAAGCGCCCACAGAATTGCCACAGAAACCTTGAACGTAAGTTAGCTATTGGCCTTGGTAGATAGACAGAGGAGCTTGCATTCTCTGCTGCGTTCGGTTGCGGCTAGTAAGAACCCAGCAGAAGTACAGAAGTCGATGCAGGCTTTGGCGCTTTGATTATCACCTGTAAACGTGGTACTTTGCAGGGACCTTTGGCCAACCAAGTCGCTGTTTTTACATCAGTGAAGGGTCTCTTGGCGCTGCTTTGACCATGCACTGCAAGAAACAAATGGCAATGCAGATCTTACCTGTAACATCCTTTGTACGACCAGTTCTTTGGTAAATTAGTCGTAGGCCCAGGACCCTGACGTCCGGATAAAGTAGCGCTAGTGCCTGTATAAAGAAGTGTCAAACACAGACATGTTGTGACAATCGACTGAACGGGCACGGAGCGACGCCCCATAATAGGCAAAACAGTCAAAGACTGGAACATTGGACCGAAGAGCGAAGAAAGATGCTTTGCCCAACGCAATCTGCCGACTGTTGTTCTTTCAATAATCAAAATGCGATCTCTTTGTTATCAAATGCTGATTCCTGTTGTCCAGGAAATTGGGTCTTGACTCCCTTTTCAAAGGCTTTGACCTTAGTCCGTTGATACTAACAAATAGAGCGACAAGGCCCTAGGCTTGTGACATGGATGCACCCAGTATCGACATCCTATAGAGCTGAACAGAGGCTGTCCAATCGCTATCTCGGGTTTCTGATCTAATGCGTAGCTCTGACACCGTTAAGTATAGAAAGATTCACGTGAAGAGCCTTCTGAGCCATCATCTCGTGTTCAGCGACGCCTTTCTCCCCTCCATCACGATGAAGTGGTGTCTTATCAACCCTCACACAGCCCAACACGACTGTTCATATCCCTACTGCGCCGCTAAGGCTCGGGATTCAGACGGTGATGACCGATCAAGCCTTTGTAGTCTTCTGGAGTAACAGCTACGCGATGCTGTATACGGAAATCCGGTAATCTGTAAATCAATAGCGCCGGGTCGGTTAATTCTCTGTATAGCGCCCTTCGTGTCAGCACATTTTGGCTTGATCCTGAGTACTCAGCGAACGCGTTAACCTTCGTCAGGCAGGTCCATATGGAGATTGCGGGCTGCACGGGTGCTCAGATTGGTAATGCGCAGCGAGATACTGCAAGAGCGGGAATCAGAACCCCTAAACGGAAGCGAGGCAGTAGCGAACGCGGCAGATGCAACTTTATGCAGCTGCATCGTAATGCACAAAAGCAAACCTTTCGATCTAAATTCCGTTTTTAGATGGAAAACTTATATTGAAAGCAGGGCTGGTGCATCAGCAGATATGTGCTCGGAGAATATCCCACGTCAGCGACATTCGATAGTCCAGTAAAATAGCCTCTGCATTTCCGATACATGGGTACCAAGAGTCAGCTCAATGTCGCACGTGATAGCCACAGCGACCCCAAGCCTCAGAATTGGGCGGAAACAGCTGATAGGGCCTAAGATGTAAATCGATTGTAATTTAGGCAACACAAAGTGCATACCTAGAACCCCGGTGGTGGGCGGCGGTCTCCGCGACGCGGCTGAGGGCAAGGCCTATGATCAGACACCACTACAGAACGCCCATCCACGTTAGCAGAACAAGCCATGTACTAACCATTTCGTCGAACACCGAGCTTTGCCGGCGATGTTTGAACATAGTTTTGTCTCTGTCGAATGAACGTCTTGAGCGCTCTCATCACCAAAGACAGTGATGTCCGTCGATCTAGGTTTGTGCCGTGCGTGTCTCCGGCAAGCATAGACAACCAATGTCGCAAGACGATACAATCAATCATTTTTGGTAGGCCGAAAGCATCTTCATGGTGGAAGAGAGTACTAGGGATCTTGGCAGATGTTACAAGCAACCAACCGAAGTATCACGCCCCGAGCTTGCTCGAATGGGAGGCGCTGAATGTGATCAGAGATATCCTAGGAATCAAGCGATAGAAAAGGTTGGCGTTTAAGTGGCGACAATCTCTTTATACTCCCGAAGGAGTTGTAGTGTGCTCAGAATCTCCCTACAGAGGTTACAAAAGTTTGTCTTCTTTTTCGGCTTCGATCGGCCTGAGCATGAGTGCTGCCTACAACAATGGCAACCTTCGCCTTCCTCGGCTGATGAGTACACTGCTGATCGATATATGACGTGCCACGAAGTATTGATCAGATGTTACAGAGGTCACGGCCAACATTGTTGAGGGTGATGCGCCTGCGAGAGCCAGACAACTGCGTCACAAATAGGAACTTCCAGCTGACAATGTGGGATAATGATTGCAACATTATCCACGAAGGCAACTACACCAAGTCTAAACAGAACAGTAGCCTAAAGTATTCTGCTTGGCTGAGAACAAGAAGCTTTGGTTGAGACAAATCCTAACGATAGGATCTGGGTTGGGTTTAATTCGGACCATGCCGAAGGAAGGAGAGGAAGTGAGGAGACCAGTAATTGATGTGTGTGTGACTTCGGTGCCTGGCTCCAGTCTTGTGCCTTCGACGTCATCTGGAAACTTACTGATTCCAAACGGATGGGCTTCGTGGATCGTGGAGAAGATGTCGAAAATGTTACATCAAGCCTCGAATGGCTCTTGGACTGCGCTGCAGTGGTCAGTCTAGCTGATAAACAGCTGTAGTTTTCGCTTACAGATGTGTCAGATCGGCCAGATTCCTAATTTCAACAGATTGTTCTTGAAGAACCCCATTCAACGATGGCTGAGCGCGCACGGTTGTATACCAAGCACACCGGTCGCTGTATTTGCAGTTAAAAGCATTCAGGAAAGCAGAATTCGTGCATCTGAGAAGCTGTAGTCTGCCAGAGGACAACCCCGCTGCGACTTCCTCTCTAGGTTTCAGGAAGCGCACCAGAAGGACCCTGACTTCATGAGCCAAGATCGTGTGCTTGCGCTCACTGTTGCTAACATGTTTGTCGGGTCTGACACAACCGCCATATCGTGAGCCACAGTCTCTCTTGTTCAGTAGGCGATTTGCTAACTGTTGCTCAGACTGCGTTCGATTCTTTACAATCTAGTCCGTAACCCGGATAAGCTGTCCAAGCTCTATGCTGAGTTTGAAGCATCAGGTGTTTTCAGACGTGGCCATCCGCTGGTGGCCTGGGGCGATGTACGCAAGTTGCCGTACTCAAATGCTGCAGTCAACGAATCTTCACGGACAGACCTCGCCGTAGGTCTGCCGTTGGAGCGGATCACACCAGCTGGCGGGGTAGAAATCTGCGACGTGTTTGTACCGGCCAGTACCAATATTGGGTGTAACGCTTGGACTCTGCATCTCGACCAGGAGCTTTGGGGTAAGGACGCCGACCATTAGAGGCCAGAGAGATGGATCGAAGCCAGCGATACTAAGAGAGTGGAGATGAAGAACAGCATGTTCGCCTCCGGCGCGGGTTCGCGAAAATGCATCGGAAAGAACGTTAGTTATCTAGAGATGTACAAATTGGTCCGGCGATGTTGCGCAGCTTCGACGTAAGTTACAAACATTATGATGAAGCTCCAATGACGGCACACCAGGTTGAGTTGGCATACCCAGAGAAAGAACAGACCCTCCACAACGCGTGGTTCGTTAAGCAGAGCGGTTTCCACGTGAGGTTGCGATGAGTGAGATGAAAAGCGAGTGGTTGGCGCGAGGATTGGAGAACGTGTCACGTCGCAACGCGTTGGACCCACTTTGGCCGTGTCCAGACTCTCACTCCAAATCTATTATTACGGCAGCCCTTAGGTTCGTACTGCCCTGGACACTTTCGTACTTTGTTCAAGATGAAGATATTGGGTTTGCGCATGGACTGAAGTCAATCAGTCCATGACGTCATATGTACGATCAGCGCCTCCATATGTTTTCCCAACACGTATGTTGTAAGTCCAGACCTACTATGTAGTGGATGCAATCTTCAATGTTTTCTACAAGAAAAGTCCAGGTCTTGACCGGAATACCCGATTGGGATTTTGGGTTGGTAAGCTACAAGTGGGCATCTACCTTACAATAGCCAACAGCATTGCATCGGTTACTCGCCCGGCTACATGTTCGGCAACAGTGACGTAAAAAGCGTCGAGCTTAATAAGGCACCTCGTTCAATTGCCAACACTGATTGCCAGAGAGAGTCAAGGAGAATCTTGCTATTAAATCAACCAAAACAAATCGATTACGTGTTTCAAGCCTCTTCAACATACAACATGTCGTCAAAAGCACTCGCACAAGTCCAGCGTGGAGGCGACGAGCCCAAGTTCGCTCTCGAAGAGGTCTCCGTACCTCAACCCGGAGAACATGAGGTTTTAGTAAAGAATTCTTACGTCGCTCAGAACCCCACTGATGGTATGCTGTAGTAAAGCGGGCTGCCGATTTTACATCAGACTTTTAACATGACCTAGTACAATCACTTGACGGGAATGCCTTTGGAGACGGCACAGTTCTCGGCTGCGACTTTGTCGGTGCCGTACAACAGGTCGGCAACAACGTGTCTCGGGTCAAGAAGGGCGATACCATTGCCGCCCTGATCTGGGGCGGAGAAGTCAAAGGCCACGGAGCTTACAATCAGTACACGCTCGCCAACGAATTCATCAGCTTCAAGGTGCCAAAATCCATTTCGCTCGAGGCCGCTGCAACCGTACCTTTAGCTTGTTGCACGGCTTGGCTCGCTCTCTTTTCCAAAGATTGCTTAGCTATTGACCGTAAGAGCGGCAAGGACACCTCAGTCTTGATCTGGGGCGGAAGCTCAAGCGTAGGCCTTTATGCGATTCAGATCGCGCGCCAGCACGGCTTCAAGATCATCACAGTCTGCTCGCCCAAACATCACGAGCATGTGAAATCCTTGGGTGCAGACCATGTCTTCGACTACAAGTCTTCCGATGTCGTGGACCAGATCAAGGGGGCTGCACCCCGGTTGCAGTACATCTTCGACACTATTGGCGATAAGTCTTCCTCTTCCACCGCTTCGGATGCACTCGGCGAGGCAGGTGGCACTCTCTGTACGGTGAGACCGGGCAAGGCCAACACGGAGGGTGTGTCGAGTCAGACAAAGGTCACTGATGTTTTGGTTTGGACGGCGTTCTTGAAGGACCACCAGTACAAGGATTTCAAGTGGCCTGCGCACGAAGCCGATCACAAGTTGGCGAGCGAACTGTTCGAGAACCTGCCGAAGTGGCTTGAAGACGGAACGATCAAGCCAAGTCAGCCCAAGGTCTTGAAGGGTTTAGAGAAGGTGCCGGAAGGGTTCCAAGAGTACCGGGATGGCAAGATCTCTGGTTACAAGATCGTGTATGCGATTTAGATAATTACCTCAATTGCGGCTGCGCAAGTGTGCCTCGTCCTGGTCAGATTTACCGATTTGAATGCTCATTTCCCTTGCTGATGGTACGATGCAAGTCCAGAGATAGTTCCACTTTCTTCTGAGCGCCCAATTTGTTCATGTCTGCAAGATTGTATTCGTTACAGCCGGCGTGCTCACTGAACAGGTACAGATGTACATTCAAAAGTTCAACTGTGGTGTCTCAACCCTGAAGGATAGCACGCTTCTACACTGTCCAGAGTCCTCATCGATTCTTTACCGCAGCCGTCATGCCCAGCGTCTGACGGTATCCGGCCGGGAGAAGATCCTTGTGTCGCCCTCATAGTCTTCCCACTCCGACATGCCATCATCCCCAACAGCCGTACTCTCAAAATCCAGCCTCCCCAATGCTCCTCCTCCCGCTCCACCGCCGTGCTCTGCATCTCTAGATTCAGCTCCCAGTTGTCCTGTTGTCGTTCCGTGACCACTAGTCAGTGCACCCGATCTCAGCGGTCCAAAGCCATGCGTCTCCAGATGTTGGAAATCGTACGGTGAGCCAATATTCAGGGTCTGTCCTTGTCCTTCCACCTCCGTGCTTCCCCTCTTTCTCTGACGACCAAACTTGAATACGCGCTTGATCTTTCTCCCCACACGGCGCCATCCTGACCCCTTCGCTGATTTCGTAGGCGACCGAGTTGGGGACTTGATAATTTTGCGTGGGCTGGGAGGCTGAATGTTCATCTGCCGCAGGCCTTGACTTGGCAGAGGAGGGAGGGGGGGTGGGGGAAGCGCAGTCAGCGTCAGGTCTTGCACCGAGTAGGACGTGACTGTATGCGCTGTTCCCGGGCGCCGGGCGTGATAGAAGAAATCGTAGTCTGCATTTGGTTGGGACTCTGAGTGAAGGTTGGAGGCGCTGCGGGAGAAGCTTGTGCTTGGCAGAAGAGGAAGGAAACGGCGCGAATCGTTGGGTGCCATGGGAGGGTCGTCTTGGCTGTGCCGTGGTGAGAGTGTCGCAGCGCGCTGGCGAGAGGGGTATGAGAAGTTTCGAGACGGAGGAGTTTCTTGTGGAGTGGAGGGTGGCGGCATGTGTGTCTAAGTGAAGGTGGGCTCGTGCTAGCCAGGAGCACAAAAACTATCGACGAAGAAAACGATGGTGGAAAGTTGAATGTTGGAATTCGAGCACTTCAGAAATAAGAGACAAAGCATCAGCTTGTCTTTTGAGTACCGTGTTGCTTTGTTGCGGTTTGTCGCTAGACAAACGTGTCGAGGTGAAAGCAAGCGACAAGCATCGTGCAACCTGGAGCGAAAACCGACGAACAGTGAGCCGACACAACAAGTTGGTTCAGGGTGCGGTGTCTGTCGGAGGATTGAGCGCACATGCTATCGATTTGTCCTTCATTGAGTATGTTATTGTTCTTGGTTGATGTTTTATGTGCTTCTGTAAATGTGCTATGACGTCCATGGTATATTATACTATATTTTTCCGCATCCCTTTGTGTTTTTTCAAACATGCAAATTGCATGGCGTTTGTGTGTTCGCTCTACTTCAGGAATCCCTTGGGTCCACCCCACTTTCCTTTGACCATGTAGTTCTGGTAGACCCATGGGAAGAAGTCCTTCTTGAGGTAGTAGAATGCCTTGTGAGGCACGCCCTGGTCCAGACCAAGGATACGTCCGAAAGTCTCCTTTGGCACACCTCCATATTTGAACTCTGCAAGCAGGACCTCCTTCTCTCCTGTGGTCAGCGGGCAGGATGTGTAACCGTCGTAGTCCGCGTTGAGTTCCTGTCGCTTGTTCTCGATCGATCGCAAGATGTTCGAAACCAGAATGGGCGCCTGTGCAGTAACTGCAGCCGCAGTTTTGGAAGTTGGGAGAGACGAAGCATCACCTGCAGACCAGACATTCGCAAACTTCTTGTGTCGGAGGGTGGCGTTGTCGACATCCACGAATCCGGCTGCGTCAGCCAATGGGCTTTCTTTGACGAACGCATGAGGTCCCATCTTTGGTACTGCGTGCAGAAGATCGAACTTCCTCTCCACTTTTTCGCCAGCCGCGGTCTTGAAGGTAGCAGTCTGGCCATCGATGGCAACCAAATCGTGTGCGAAAAGGCCCTCAATACCGCGCTCCACGCGCAACTTCTCAAGAGCTGCAGCGTACTTGGGTACACCGAACATTGTAGGCAGCCCGGTTGCGAAAGAGATATCTATAGCAGAACTCGAGTCATTCTTCTTGTACAGTCCAGCATTGGACCATCGATCCCAAGCTAGCCACATGACCTTCTGTGGCGCGCCAGCACATTTAATAACGCCTGCAGGCTGTGTAAAGATTGCGGTTCCTTTCTTGAAAGCGGAAATATCGCGATTGGCCTTGTCGCAGGTCTCATAGGTGTAGACTGTAGACACATTTGATGACGTATCGGCGAGCGCCTCAGGAAGCCCAGAGATGCTCGATGTGTCGACCTTGATGCCGGGGACGACGATAAGCTGCTCGTAGTTCAGCTTGTCGCCATTGCCGAGCGTGATGATGTTGTCTTCGGGGGTGAAACTGCCGACGCTGTTGGCGTAGAACTTTAGCTTGGAGTCGAGAAGTGGTGCAAGCGGCTGCTTAAGGTCCTCCTTGTTTTTGAGACCACCGCCAACGAGAGTCCATCCTGGCTGGTAATGATGGTACTCGGCCGGATCGACAACCGCGATGTCCTCTGCATTGAACTTCCCCGAACGCAAAAGCTGGTGCGAGATTGAAGAACCAGCTGCGCCAGCACCGACCACAACAATCTTGTGATTCCTTGATGCTGTATTGACAGATGACACTGTCGCGAAGGTACGGGCAGATGCCTTTTGTGCCATCTGGCACGTGACGTGGCTGCTGAACATATTGCGTGTTGGTGATAGTCTCCCTAAAATTCGGGTTTGTAGCGTAGAGTCTACAACGTATTCAATCAAACCAGCTCTTCCTATGTTCCTTTGACTCTGTCACGCAGCCTCAATCTGGTCCTTGATTGTGTTTGCTGAGAAATCGCGCCTCTCTCAAGCAGTAGAATTTGAACCCACAATCACGTCTTACGCGCTAGGCAGGTTAGCGTCGCCGCAATTGGCTCCCGAATTCAAGGTTCATATTCTCCGCAAACATATGATCATCAAGTCGTAAGACACAACCCCTGAATGTTCGGAACATCGGCATTCTCACATGATATTGTCGGCTCGTCGGTGACGCACTGCTGTAATGGTGTTACACTGTGCGATCCGCGAGGGTCCGTCTCCACCATGTCGCCGAACACGTGTAGAAGCAAGGTCGCCGATGCAAGGCACAAAACATACGTTGTGAGCAAGATACGGATGAATGGCTACTGCAAAATTGTTATACTGGGTCGACGACATCCGTGTACAGTGCTATGCGATGCGCTCCCCTGAGGAACTTGTTCCTCTCACCGAGCGCACAGCCCTGATGACCTATAGACTATACAGCTTGCTTGCTAGTTATCTTCTACTTACATATTCAGAGACTAATGCTTATATAGAGTGTCTTACGTTGCAGCGGACGTTCATTTTTACCCTCTTGCTTCGTGCTAGCAGTCAGCAAAAGGAACAAAGTCCTACAGCAGGCCGCCACCATTGTCGGCGTTTACGTGTAGGTGGGTCGCCGAACGTTGACGCATCGGTGAAAACAACACAGGGTCGCAGGTTCCCTGATGACTTCCAGCTATTGATACATAAAGTGCAGTCTCAAGTCGGAACCATGGTTTCCTACAGTGATATGCAAGAACCTCTAAGATGACTTTATTACATCATAATCCCTTGAGCATCGTACGGACAGAATTGAGCCGCCTAGCCCCCAAACCAGCATCAATACATGCAATCAAACACACACGTAAGCTGTATGCTGGTAGTCGCTCACAGTGCGTGGGGCTAAACCAGAACACCTTCGTAAAAGATATCGCATCAAGAAAAGCAGTGTCTCGAAGAACTCTACGAGTAGGGGCTGGCATGCATTCAAGAAATTACAGTACTCAACCGTCCCATTCAAAACGAATCCCGGCCAGCACATCACGGGAATCCATTATCCATCCCATCTTCGAAACTACCACAGGAACATTCCAATACATCGTCGCAGACCCATCAAGCAGAGCCACAGTCATCATCGATCCTGTTCTGGACTTTGATCCTTCCACCGCAACAATCAGCACGACCTCTGCCAATGCTCTCCTCACTCTGGTCTCCGAGAAAAGATACAATGTTGAGTACATTCTCGAGACACATGCCCACGCCGATCACCTGAGCGCTGCATCCTATCTGCAAGCACAACTCAGGCAAACACTGGACCAAACACCGCAGATCGGCATCGGAAAGCGAATAGACCAAGTCCAAGAACTCTTTAGCAAACGCTACGGAGTGCCAGCCCACGAGCACGCCATTGCCTTTAACAAGCTTTTCGACGACGACGAAACATTCCGCGTGGGAAGCCTGCAATTCCAAGCGATCCACCTGCCCGGCCACACACCAGACCACATGGGTTACAAGACAGGCTCGCACGTCTTCTGCGGCGACTCGCTCTTCCACGCAGACATCGGCACCGCGCGCACTGATTTCCCCGGCGGTAGTGCGCAGCAGCTGTGGCAGTCGGGCCAGAAGCTACTGGCTTTGCCGGATGAGACGAGGATTTGGACGGGCCATGATTACCCTCCTGTAGATCGTACGATGCCCGTTCCATTCCTGACTGTACGGCAGCATAAAGACGCGAACAAACATGTTAAACGTGGTATGACGAAGGTCGGCTTTGTCGAGGCGCGGAGGGAAAGAGATGCTGCGCTGTCGGCACCAAAGTTGTTGCATCAGAGCTTGCAGATCAATATTAGAGGCGGAAGGTTGCCGGGGCCGGATGAGGATGATCGGAGCATGTTGAGAGTGCCATTAAGTCTAGTAGGAGTGAGGGCTTGGTAGACTCTTGTGTTGATGGATGAGCAGGTGTCTGTATTTGTCTAAACGGTTGCACAGAGGAAGAATTGTGAAGGCGATAACGTTGGACGCTTTGGATGCGATCTCAGTGTAGCTGTTGTCTTTCAGTCAAATGAGTATTATCTCTTCGATCTTTGGGTTGGTAGCCCAGAACTCATCTAAAGTAAAACCGGCCATCGCGTCGAATGCAACCATGTCATCGACATATGCACGTCTAACAAGTCTCCATATTTTTTGACCTCCATATACGACATCTGCCCTTAGTATCACCGGTAAATTGAGCCCTGGGATTACATGGATCACATCCCCAGCCTGTGTGCAGGGAGGACCACTTCCGACCTCGCCTTCAGCGGTGATGAAAATATTGCGAGGCCTGTGGTTCCAGAGTAGTTGCTCGAACATGGGTCCAGAGTTTGCAGCTACCTTGGACATTTCCGAGGTTTGTATTGATTGTTCGAATAACCCTTCAACTTCATCGGCAGACAGCGACTCTGTCCATATGCAGTACAATAATGTGCGCCAAATCATGGCCTTCAGGGAACGAGTCGGCAAACTCTTGGTTTTCGAATGTTTCGAGTGGCACTGCTGTTGCTCAAACCTCTCCGTAATACAGCGCAGATTCTTTGACCATGGAACGATTTCGACGATCTCAGCTCCTACTGCAGCGGCAAGAGCGATCTTATGGTTCCCAATTGTCCGTACCGAGAACTTTAAGCTTGAACTCGACGGCAATACATTTTCCAAGAGTCCTTCCGCTCTTTCTCGAGTGCAACACCAATCCACCACCCAACTAGGATAGGTATATTCATCCCCTCCTTTGTCCCGGTAAGCCAGTCCAGCGAAGAGTAGTGCGACCGGACCAAAGTGCTGCAGCATGTATACAGTAATTTTTGCAAAGAGTGTCGTGTGTGGAATTGGGGAAATCTACCGTTGTAAGATTGGGATCTTCTTCGCGCGCCAGTCCAAGCATGGAGTAGATGCGGTCGCTTGGATCAGATGCCCTCAACCTGGTCCGACTACAAGACAAGAAGATTAGATTGAGGAGGGTCATGCTATCTCCACTGCTTTGTTGTACCCTGGTACTAATCCAGAATGCCGGTGGTGGTTCCCAATCTGTAGGCTCGAACGGCTTATACAGTAGACTCAATCGCTGTCTATGTGCTTCTTGGTCCTTGAAGGTCGTAAGAAAGAGCTTTCGTAGCCAGTAAAATACTCGTATAGCCTTTTGGACGTCATCCCACAGTATCTTGTCTGAACCACAAAACACTGTAACAGAGGTGGCCAGACTGATTTCCTGAATCACCCAAAGACGAGTCCAGTAGTCTCTCTCCATAAGCAAGATCATCAAACCAACATCCCCGTCTTTGAAAGAGGAGGCGTTCAGTAGCCGTGTATAGATACGAAGCAGTAGGCCGTCTACTTGGTTGCGCGGAATGTCCTCGTATACATCTGGCAGATGAACTGACTCGTACAGCTTAACTATCTTTTTCATCATAAACATACCTTTCTGACTTCCATCGTCCTCTAGTCCAAGCCAGGCTACAAGTGTATTAGCCATCTGATAGACGTCTTTCATCTTCTGCACCTGATGGCCCCTTTCAATGTCGTCTTGCTGGTTGATACACAAAGCGTCAACCCACAATATCTTCACTTCGCCCGTTCGAAGTTGAAACAAAGCATCAGCCAAGTTGCTCGTAACTTGCACTTCACATCCGTTGAGGTAGACTGGACGAGTCTGGCGCGCGTCGCCCCAAACGTAAGATGGAGCTGTATAATTTGGTCGAACATCGAGTGAGCAGGTGCTAAGCTTGCAGCGGATCGTGTCGCCCGGTTTTAAGTCGGGAGGCAGGATCTCGAGCAACCGAATTTCGTTTCGAGTATCATCCAGCGACTCGTAAATGGTTGGCGTAAGGCCCTGCTGTGCCATTATGGACAGAGAACGGCATTCGTAGAGCCGTAAGCACTGTTCAATGGTCTGGTTCAGGAAGAAGTGAAGTTGCGAAAAGTTTGAGTCGTGATTCAGAGAACATGTTTGCCTTAATGAAAGTTCAGCCTGACCCCGCAAGCAGGGTCAGCGTGATCTGAGGTATGCAGGCGTCAAGCAGCATGAGCCCTTTCACATCTGAGCGCACCAATGATCTTGCACTAAGGCAGGTTCGATGTCTTGAGCCGGCGTATACAATGGGGTACACTTTCGAAGTGTAGATCATAAATTGAGCAGTCGTGGATATTTAACGCCGATTCCCATCCTTTTGAAAATGCCGTAAACAAGGTATCGTCAAAACACAAAAGCACACAACGAAACAAGTCTCATGACCACACTAGTTGTTAAGCCAGTCCAGGAATTCTGGCGTGAAGTAGCTGACAATGATCGTGGCACCTGCTCGCAAAATACCCTGTGTAGCCTCCTCAGCCATTGCTCTTAGATCGAAAACACCTGCAGCGGCCGCTGCGTGAATCATGGCGTACTCGCCAGACACCTGGTAGGCTGCGACTGGCATGTCCTTGCCAATCTCTTTCGCGTCGCTAATGATGTCAAGGTACTGGCTGGCAGGCTTGACCATGATGATGTCTGCGCCCTCGTTGATGTCTCGTGTAATCGCTCGTCGAGCAAGACCACGACCGCCCGGTGGCAGCTGGTAGCACCGTCGGTCGCCGAATGAGGGGCATGAGCCTGCAGCGTCACGGAAGGGGCCATATAAACATCCGGAGAACTTGGCGGAGTATGACATCAGCACGACCTGGTGTGCGATACCGGCCTCAATGAGCTTCAGCTTGATAGCACGGATGCGTCCGTCGTTCATGTCTGAAGGTGCAACGCAGTGTGCGCCAGCCAAAGCGTACGAGATAGCGACATCGCTGATTCGCTCTACTGAGAGCTGGTTGTTCAAGCTCCCGTCATCTCTAAGGATACCACAGTGCCCGTGTGAGGTGTACTCGCAGAGGCAGACGTCGGCGGTGATGAAGAGGTCAGGAAACGAGCGGCGCAGGAGGCGGATGGCCTTGATAACGGGACCCTTGGGGTCATCTGCGTTGCTGCCGAGGGCGTCTTTCGCGTTTGGTGCGATTGGTACACCGAAGAGAATGACCGACTTCAGACCCTTGGCAACGAGCGGCGTGAGGTAAGGAACGATCTTGTTCAGACCGCGGCGGTACTGATTTGGTAGGGAAGGAATGAGAGTCTCCTCATCAGGCTGGTCTGAGATGAAGAGGGGGTAGATGAGCATCGACTACATGATGTAAGTGGGTGCGCGCGACACAGACGGGTTCTTTTCGAGCGCACCTTTGTGAGTTGTCGCTCTGCCTGCCATGCTCGTGCCAAGGGGTGCGAGTAGCCTCCGTGCAGTTGACTCTTTATGTCGCCAGATATGCTGACACTGGTGGCAGCTGTGCTGGCGTATGAGCGGCCAGCTTCGGAGGCTGCTGAGCGCAGGTCCGGCCTGACGGGGTTGCGGTAGGCAATGTCTGAGACGAGCGACGAGAACGACATGGCGGTAATGTAGGACGTGAAGAAGTGAGGTGAGGTCTTGAGAAGCGGAACGGGACGGTAGGTGAGGAAGCGGCGGCAATGCGTGCGGTGTGGAGCTAATAACGTCGGTTATAAGCGTTCTAGGTGCAAATGCTGATGGAGGAAGATGCTCAGGTGGCGGACAGCGATCGGCAGCCGAGGAGTCAAAATTGCGCCCAAGACTTGCAACACGTGCGCAATTGATCAGCGAAGGGAGGATGTAAAGTACCAGAGGCCGAGAAGAGGGCAGAATTGATTGTTTAAATTGATCTCGACAGGGACGAAGGCCCGGAGTGTTGCTTGACGGATCGCACCTTCCGTTCAACTACCGAGTCATCCCCAGCCAACCATAAGCCAAGGATTACCAGAAGCTCCGAATCGCCACTCCGAGTTCCGAAAGCATTTCTAGTACTATAGGTCTCAGGCATAAGTTTTGTGAGTGAGTGACTTATACAGTCGAAAACACGAGCAAGTGACAAGCTGGAGCAGGCGCTAGCACTGCCTCAGACGGGTAATCATTCGATCCTAAAGGGAAGGAGGCACCATCGAGACAAGCCAAGTTTCACTGCTTACTAAGCTCTCCAAGCAGGCCTACATCACGGTAAGAAAGTATCTGAGGAAGCACTCGGGATTGGGTATGCCCAGAATCCATGTTACCAAGCCCTACACATTAAATTGTTACACTTGTGTAAAAGGCAGATAACAGTAGAAGTCGCTAGCCAAAACTACCTTTGGCTTAGACAAATACCTACACTACTTATACCTGATACCACAGCACACCAAGAGTAGAGAACTCACACAAGCACTTTCTACTCTCTTTGAGAACCACTACGTCATGCTTGCAATTATCTCTACAACAGAGACCTACGACACAGACCTACAACAAAAGCCTACAACAAAAGCCTACAACAAAGAACTCCCATTAAGTAGAATTATTTTCCCTCTTCGAGAAACACTTCGAGAAACACAACATATCTGATTATTCCCCAGATCTGAGTCCTCCGAATGTAGATCCAAATACAGAATCCATACGCGCACTTCACCTCCAAAAACACCCGCCGTACACAGCACAAACATCACCCACACTAATACAGGCACAATCCAACAACCGCGTTCCAAACGAAGATGCGACCAGACTACAGAATACAAAATTTAACAAACGAATTAAAATTCACCTTCCCAACTACAATGACCTAACCTAACCTAACCCAAACCAGCCCACTGTATCCCAAACACTCGAAAAGCAGCGCCAGCAAGCTATATACACCCTCTCCCCACTTTTACAAATCCCACCCAACCCCAACCCGCTAGTCAGGAATCAAAAAACAAAACTTACAAAACGCCAGATACATATAGTTTACCCCGAGTCCTCCTCTAACGTATACTCAGTGAAATGCTGGTCTGTACAGGAAGTGGTATCGTAGCCGCGCGAACAAGAAAAAGAAGAAAAAGGGACCGAAACGCCGTGTGCGCTGATGCTGGTTTGCGAGAAAAGGGAAAATGGGAAGGCCACCCTGGTTAGGTGGAGGCAATGGAGATGCGGGTGGTAATATCACTACGACGACGTCTTACTCCCGACGTGGGCTTCAGCTTCGCAGTCCGTCGTATCACCGGTCCGCATACTGGCTGGGATCTGCGAGTCTGCGGCGTGCGGAGCGTGGGCGGTCGTGGAGTGTGCTGTGGTGGTGTCGTCTTGGATGTATGCGATCTGGCCCCATACGCGCCAGTGCAGGATGATGATGTGCGAGATGCGGTTTGCGACGTCGGAGAGTTTGCGGGTATCGGGGTGAAGGAGGGCTGTAGGAGATGTCGTATCGGTGGTTGAAGGCGGTGAAGGTTGTGGTAATGCGATTGCCGACGATGGTGTGGTTGGAACGAGGTTGTTGAATAGTTCTACGGGGGATGAGGTGTTGTGTTTTTCCATGGTGGCTAGAACGGCAGGGAGTACTGCAGCTTCTAGGTTACGCGCTCGGGTGGTGAAGGTGCTGAAGAACAGGTGCCGCAGACGTTGGTTCGCGCTTGACAAATTGACGAAATCGTAGGTTAATGATCGACAGGCTAGGGTAGAAGCCTGCCTCAAAATCTCGAGAGACAAAGCCTCAGAGTTGGCCATCCACTGGTGCGGTCCATAGCCAACAGATGTGTTGCCCATGATTGCCGTGAGTGAGGAGACCAATTGGTTGCGCGTCGTAGACAGGTTTGGTCCCTGATACCCAAACTGTTTAAGAAGGGTCGCGAACATATCAAGACAGACCTCGAAGAAGACGAAATCTTCCATCTCTGCCTTGATAGTCTGCAGGCGGTCGGCGTCGAGGTACATTGTCTCGGGAAAGTCTGATCGGCCGTCTTTACCGAACAATGTGGCCGTGATTCCACGGACGAAAACCTCCAGTGGTCGGCGTGAGGCTTCTTGCTGGGTGCAGAAAGGACTGAACTCCTCGGTCGCGGAGCCGTACCACTTCTGAGCCGTTTGAATGTTGACTCGGGCGCGGCCGGCTACTAATCGATCCAAATGGTAGTGCGTCTCGAAATTGACCGTGTCTTCGATGAGTAGTGTTTTGAGATTCCTGATCTGATGGTTTGCAACATCCTGAATTTATTAGCATTGTGCATTCAATGGTCACAAAATAGCTTACAAGCTTCATCGACTCCAATATCCCTAACAGCTCGCACAAGCCTTTGACGATGCTCTCCGACTTGTTAAGTGTCACGCCTGTTCGCGTGTAGGAAACCATCTTGTCGACCCACTCGTCCCTCATCGGGGCGCAGTGCTCCTTAAGGAGACATGCCATCCATTCGGACAAACGCACGAGATCACAAACACCCCGCTCGATCTCTTGCATCAGCATCGGTACATCTAGATGCTCGTCTACCCTTGAGTGATCGCGGTCCGGCACCAGACTCTTCAGCACATCTCGTATCGTTGAGAAGATCTTCGGTACACGTCGCTCAGCGTGCTGGATGATGGTCGACCAACTGGTTGTATCCGTCTCTTGCAGTGGTGATGTGCCTTGGAAAAGTCGGGTATACAGCTCCAGCTCTGCGACCAACGCCCTCCAGTACCTCTGTGCAGCCTTGACCTTCTCTTGTCCCTTTGCCCCGTCCAAATTCGGTCGAAAGCTTAGGTCACGGTCGAAGTTAATGTCATGCCGTAGCTTGATGTTTGTGATAATGTTCTGAATATCAAGCTCGGCTAGGGATTGTAGTGTGATGGGCGGCGGGTCTGAGCCTTCGCGAAATGCTTCAGCTAATTCATCCCCCTCTGGTCCTGGGATCATAGTCATGATTAGCTCAGCAAGTTGCTCTGGTACGTCTGCAGTGCGTGTTGCTGAGACTGATGGAGATCGCGTGGACCGCACTGCGTACTGTTCCCTACGTCTCTTATCGTGTCCAACATAGTGCCTATCCTCGGTTGGCGGGGCTTCCCGACTGGTAAGTGACCCATGCCACGATGATGTTGACGCAGTCCTCTTCCTCTCAACAGCTGGTCGCACAGCATAAGCATGGTCGGTGGGCCTGAGGGTAGAGGGGTTGCTGCCTGCAGCTTTGGGTGTCTGGAAACCCATGGCTTGTTGCTGTTGCGAGTGATCGTTGTTACTTTGTATCGAACCGTGTGATTTTATGTGTCGGCAATCTTGAGCAATTGGTGATAGCGGTGGCAAAGGGGTGCGCAGTCGTGCTGAAGATTATTGAGGAGGCGAACGTTCACAAAGCGCATGTGTCGCTACAAGCGCGAGCTATGGACAAGTCAGCGATCAAACCATACAAGACAAGGCGTTTGCAAGACGCAAGCTGAAAACGTGTTCGCGGTATGTTTGACAGAAGCCGCAGGCTCCCGCATGAACCAACGAGACAGATCCGAGTCAGGCTTGCAAGGTGCGGCTGTACGCTTGATCAAGGTGTACCTTTTAGCATGTGCCCACGTCGATGGTAGATCTGGAGGGTTTATCGGACGCAGGTCTTAGGGCTTGTGTGATGTTGACATAGTAGAAGGGAGGACAAAGAGGTCAGTTGTGCTCATTGAACACAACGACGTTTGCGGAAGCTTGACGAGACGGCTTCGTAACAGTGCAGCTTTGCAGGAAAAGCAAAGCGAAAACGAAACAGAGCCAAAGAATACAGAAGCAGAGAGACAGACAGGCGGATACTACTGAAGGTAGCGGATATGCTGCGGCAAGGTGTGAGACTGCTGCAAGGTGTGTTGCGGAATTCAAACAGCGTCTGACTCGTTCCTGGGGAGAGAGCTGTTTTGCAGGTTGTGAAAGAGGCTGAAGTCAGAGGGTCAGCCCTTGCATTACTTGGAAGAAAAGGAGAGAATAAGCAGCTGTTCAACGATTATGTCCTGAGCGTATCTTAAGATGTGCAACAGCCAATACCAACATCCAATACCCGGAGCCGATCGCCACAGCTACGACAGACGGCGCTGGGGCGTTCGCGACCCGTTGCTCGGAGCACCTTGAAAGTGTGAAGCTGCGAAACAAGCCATCCTAGCAACACACCGCCTGTTACCCGCACTCCAACCACGGTCAGAATCGCTGCCGTCGTTGCGGAGCCGCAGTAGCGCTTGCTCGCCTGCTGTCAAAAGTCATGGTCGCAGCTGTTGAGCGGAGGGCGAGACGCAGGCATTCCATTCCGAGCAGCGCATGCGGTTAGCCGACATGGAGAACACAACCGAGATTGGCTGGCAGCGCCGCAACCGTCACGAGAAGCCTCACTTTCGTAAATCAGGGCGAGCAGTTCGGAGCAATTCCCCACCAACCGACACGACCGCATCTGACAACGAAAAGTAAAGCCGGTCGGTGCCTGCAGCAGCTGACCGGTCCATGGCTTCGTCTATCGTGACGTTGGACGGAGGCTTACGGAGGCTGGCACGCGTCGTACTCGTGTCCAGTGCTCTGGCTTCGACACGAACACTGGCGTCAGCGGTCAGTCAAACCTTGGGAGTTGTTGCAGTCAAGTGTATTCTTGTGTGAATGGAGTGTGAAACGTCGATGTCTCCCCCTGGTTCAGTAAGGTACCGATGAACAGCCGTGCGATTGACATTGCCGATGATCTGGTCGAATTGACATCTGTCGTGCAGACAGAGCTGTAGTGGAGCTGGCGTAAGAGACTGCAGCTGTTAAGAAAAATAGAGCGACCTCTCACGTCCGGTGAGACGGGCGTCGTGTGAATAAAAGAGACTGCAGGTAGGATCATGCCGGTATCGAGAACAAGGCGTGCAGGTCTTGTAGGAACTGGACTGGGCGGCGACAGGGCCCATCTTTTCCTGAGGGAGTAAGAGTGGTTCGAGGCACGGACGAAGAAGTAAAGGACAGAAAAAGGTCCACAGATATATGTGTGGAGGGCTGAGGTCATGTTTGAGGTTAAGGCAGCAGCGGATGTCTGAACGGCAGTCACGACTCCGCACGTTAGGCTGGCGCTTGCCTTGTTCCTGAGCTCGACGGCTTTTGACTATTGGTTGCTTCACTCATGTGAAGGTAGCATCCATTATCCAATTGTAGCCTCGTCTTTCCACATCGAACCCCCACGTGAAACAACCAATTGTTGACCTCAGCGTGCTACAATTCATACACACCACCAAGCGCGATACAAAACCTGAGACCAGGATCGATACAACTTCACCTCGGCACATCAGAGCCTTCAGTCGCTCCATGCACAGTACAATCTCTATGCTCACAACAAGCCAACCAACGTCCCACTTTTCCTGCCTCACAACCCTGAGCAGCTGCATCATAAAAGGCACGGTAGAAGTCGACGCCTGTTCAGCGCATCCAGGACAGTTCGGAGAGCAGAACAAGTCGTGTATTAAGATATATGTCATAAGAAAGCTACCGAGAAGAATCTACTCCAACAGCGTGTACAACTGCAAGGAAAGCGTACTGCGCACTTGCAAAGAAAAAGGTAGCTTTTTGGATCGAGCCGGTAAACCAGGCGAAGACATGAATACTCGACAAGTACCGCAAGGTTAGACATGGAGGGAACAGTCTGGAGGGAATGTGTTAAGACGAGGACGAGGTGAAGGGCTAGTGCGCAGTTGTCCCGATTTGGAGATATTCACATTGCCACGTGTGTAGTTCATGTCGCACTGAGCATGTCGTTGCTTCCCAAACGAGTTCTGCATGCAGATAATCAACGTGCGCCTCACTGCGTCAGTGAGGCCGCTTGTTCGAGAGTCGAATGTTCTTGGTCCGGAGTTGGCGGGATGACTCCCAGAATGAAGGACGCCACCTAAGCCTCAATGTCCAGGTCGTCGCTCTTCTTGCCGCTGCGGCCCCGGCGAGGCTCAGATTGGGGGCTGCGGTCTTCACGCTCGTCGTCGCTGCTGTTTGATGGGCTTTGTGGCCTGCTGTCGTTCAAGTTGCGACGACTCCTGGCCATCTGCGCATTGTTAGTACTGGTTCTGCTACAGCGATTGCAAGATGCTTACCCATGCTCTCACACCACCAATCAAACCCAAATTGTAACCAGCTGTGAACTCTGAGCTCCCCCTCTCCGCATTGCTTGCACGCGGAATGTCCAAATGACTGAGTCTCGACAAAGCAGACGGTGAGCGTGCGTCCACGGCAACGTGCTCCATGGCATTAGAGTGTTCACGGGTAGGCGTTCTGGCTGGACTAGCTGGGCGACTCGATTGCCAGAACTGACGGAAGTCCTTTGTGAGTTCTTGCCCGGTAGTGGCCCAGTTGGCCTTGATGCTGTCGCGGAACTCAACCATGTTGCGCTTCAAATCGAGCTCGTTCTTCTTGAGCCACGAGACATTGAGCTCCTTGCGCGACGTGCCGCGCTTGAGCTGTCGGTCGATGTACTGGTCATAGTCGCGGACGATTCTAGATGGTGTTAGTGGCTGCTTGCGCGCACCTGGTCTGGGACCCCTTACTTGGTGATGATACCTGTTGTGCTCAGACCCTCAGTTCGCTGGGTAACCAGGAACATACCCCTTTCTTTGATAGGTCCGTATATGTCGTCGCCCTCGTCGGCACCGTAAGGAAGGTCGTCGTGGGCGACATAGTCGATCTTGTGCTTCTCGAGGAAGTCGGTCGTGACGACCCAAGGACAGTCAGGGATGACCTCGTCAACCCATTTGCAGTGCCGCACACTCTCAGCGCGTTCTCTCGCTGACAAGACGGTCAGACCCTTGCGCTTGTGTGTCTCCGTGTCGCCGGTGACGCCGACTACGAGCTCAACCTGGGGGTTATTGGGAGCCAAGTGGGCAAAAGCGCTCTTGGCCTGCTGCAGTGCGCGCATATGGCCGATGTGGAAGAGATCAAAGACACCGTCTGCGTACACTCTGATGGGTCGGTCCAAGGAGGGAGGATTCGTCTTGAACCCACCAGCAGGGTCCGTGAGACCGGCACCTGGGGGCGCTTCCATGCGCATTGTGCCAGCCTCGCCATTCTCGCCGTTCTTGAGTATGTCGGCGGAGGAGCGCCTGCTCTTCTTGCTGATGCGCTCGTCGTCGTCGTCGTCGGCGTCGCTGTCATCGTTGGGGTTTCCGGCGCGTCCGCGTTTCGTCGCGCCTGTCGATTCGGCCTGGCGCTCTTTCTTGGACGTGACCTCCTGCAGAACCGAGTCTTGGACGCCCTCATCAGACGCGTCGCGAGACGATGGCTGTACCACGTCCATGGCGTCTTTCTTGACTGAGCCAACGGTGTTGGACCTCTTGCGCTTGGGTGGCATAGATGTGCTGGCAGGAGTCGAGAGCAAGGAGCGCAGCAGTTGTGGCTGTGACGGGAACGGCAATGGCACGCGTGGGTTGAAGAGTGGTGGTGGTGGACAGGTGGATGGTCGAGCGCGGCCGAATCCTGGGGTTGTGGAGCTTGGGCGCAGATAAGCGTGCTACAGGGAGCCGTGGAGCAATAGAGGGTTGCAGGGGGCCGCACTGGGTCGCTGCGGTTAGATGTGAGGAGGAGAAATGTCCAGGTGGTCCAGGACCAGAGTATAGGGACGAGTTCAAGAGATGTTGACACGGTGCACGCGAGATTGCATCAGTTCATAATTTTGGAGCCGTTCCCTGATCGAGTGCAGATCCCTCCAACGCGGCTATGACGTTGCAGCCACACTCGGGTCACTGCGCCTCCCACGTGCACTCATTCTCGACGGAAGCTGGACGCAGCTTGTCGTCAGTGTGGCTCAAGCTTGCATATTCAAGTGTGAGCCTGGAGGTCGTCACGGTGCCTTACACTTACAGGGAGCTTCTCCATGACAGAGATGGCGTTGGTGATACCGTAAGAGCCCCTGAATCCTGAGGCATTTAATGTGTACCTTGGTGTATCACAAATCTGCAACTGCGCTACGCCCGCCATGTATGCAAAGGGGAGGCTCACGCCCTCAGAACTGCCTCATCCAGTGTCCACACGCGTACCTCACCCTCATCACCTGTACTAACGATGACTTCCTCGCCGTCCCACCTCTTCCCCTTGTCTGCTCTCTTCGCCCACGTCACATGGTTGATTTCGAACACGTCGTGCGCCGAGAAGATCTCCGCGACCACAACCCATTCAGTCGCCGGTGCCTCAGTGGATTCTGTAGCAGCAGCGGAAACACCATCAGCGCTCTCGACGCCTTCCATCGCAGTGCCATGTGCAGTGCCGTTCGACGCCTGGCTCCTCCACCTCTCCTTGTACACGACAATCTTGCCATCACTTCCAGCACTGACGAGGAGTCCGGTTGCGCGACTCCAGCTAACAGAGTAGATTGCGCGGTCGTGAGCTCGTGGAAGAATGGCTTCTTGGTACCAGTCCTCGTCGATGGCTGCAGATCGGATGATCGATGGCATACCGCTCTCCTGCCTCTGTCCTTCTCTTGGTTTCCGCCGCCAAATGCGTACTGTGCAATCGTCTGCGCATGTTGCTAGTCTTGGCCCACTCTGCTCCAAAGCTTCCACGTGCTGTGCTTGCGCTTCTGACGGTGCGTCTCTTTGCCTTCTGAAGTCGTGTTTTGACATGGCAGGGCCCTCAAACTCGACCCACCAAACCGTCATCCCATGGCCCTCCACCATAGCGACCTGCACCCAATCATCCTGATCCTCTCTGTAGAACCTGACTGTGTCATCGTAACTACTGCTCACCAGCAGGTCCTCCTCGGGATGCCACGCCACACACTTGACGTCACCGTCATGCTCCTGCAGCACCGCGACCGTCTCAAAGTTGTCGTCCTCGAGCTCTTCCCATATCCACACGCTCTTGTCGCGGGAGCAGGTTGCAAGATATTGGCCGCTCGGACTCCACGTGAGCGACTTGATTTCTGATTCGTGCCCGTCGAGGATGCAAGAGAACTGGTACTCCTCCGCATCCTCGCTTTCTTCGTCGCCAATCTCACGGCCGACTTCGTGTTCGAGGCGGTCGCCGTCTTCCTTGCGCCAGATGCCTGCGCTGGAGTCGAAGGAGCCTGTCGCCAACACGCTCTGTCCCTGTGTGTGCGGCTTCCAGCTACAGCTCCGGACAGAGCGCTTGTGACCTCCTGTGATGGCATGGAGCAGCGTGAACGACGTCAGGCTATAGACGCGCACGCTGCGGTCAGAGCAGGCGGTTGCGACGATGGGCTGCGTTGGGTGGGGCGCGGTCTGCCATGTTCGCGAGTTTGACGGTGGCGAAAGGGTCGAAAGATGTGTGAGAGTGGGCGTTGTGGTGGCCATGCTGAGGTTTGGGGGCCCCCTCTGCAGGCGAATTGAGGACGTGGGGTTTGTAAAGGCTTGGATCTGGCGGACTGTGGCTCACACGGGGGCCAAAGGAGGTCGTTTTGCAGGACTATGCGTCACGCCAAGTTATCCACCAGGCAATCGGGCGATGTCGTGGGGCGTGGTGATGTCGCGGGGCAGGTCTTGACAAAAGTTCAGGAGCGCGTCATTTGCTAAGCGGCCCCAGTGGCCCCGCGACAGGGGTCTCTACGTGCGCTATCGGACGTTTCTAGCGTCACTCTCAATCTCAAGACTGATACTAATACCATATACAACGCTTGCCCACCTCGTGCTATCTCGTATATGCATTTTGGGAAGCCAGCTACATGTGGTACATCGTTTTTACAAATTATTCCATCCGTATGTCGCCACGACAATCAATACCTCTTTTGCGCCAGATGATGCATGGGTATCCGTTCCAAAGTACACAAAACGCCAACCCGCTTTTGCTTCCAGAAAAAAATCATGTCGGCATCCGTCTATCTTCGTCCATAGTACAAGTCCTTCGGTAGCGCCCTTGTGGCATGCGGGTCGCGGAACGCTGTCGTGATCGACATCAATCTGTCTGCTAGTGTCTGCTGCTCTGTATCGGCAACACCAGCTTCGGATTTGACGCCCATGTCTCGCATCTCCATCGTAACCTCTCCGCTTTTCGACTCATCATGGATAATCTGTTGGGTCGAGGTCACCATGATACCACCCCATGGGTGACTGCTGCTCGCATCAGCGCACGGCAACGGTGAGGTCACCAAGCCCTTCTCAGAACAAGAGTCGGGCTGGAGAGTCATGTCAGAAGATATCGACCGGTGTGGACGCAGCTTGACGTGCCATTTGCTGCTGCGCTTGGCGGGTTCCTTCGGATTGGAAGGAGTTTGTGTAAGCATGGCAAACTCTTTGTGGTTCCTGATCGCTAGAATCTGATGGTCTGGAGAGCCGGGGTACGACCTGAGATAGGTCTGGAAGACAGACATGGGAATACACTTCAAAGTAAGACTCTGAAGGGATTGAATGTAGATCTCCTTGATACCACAGAAAGCAAACACTGTCGCTGGGCTACGTTCCTTTTGGCCAGCCATGCCATGGGCGATATCTAGTTGCTTCGCCGAGAAGATGGCACGGTGCAGTGCCGACTCAGGTGCATGGTGCAAGAGGTCGAGTAGGGAATTGCGGAATCTTTCCAGGAACTCGTCCTCGTCTTCAGTCTCCGTGCCGCTACGTTGTCCTGTACGTGTAAGGCAGTCGTCAAGTGATAGGCCATTGAAGCCTACCAGAAGCTTCAGTTCCCTTGCAGAGAGTTCGTTGTTCGTCAGCTTAACCATTGGCAGCCGGTCCGGATTTGCTCGGGGCACAATGACGTCCAGACCTCGCATGCCTGGTGCAGGTTGTAGAAGGAACGATGCAAGATACGTTCCACTTGACGGGATAGAGGACTTCCTCTCCGTGAACGCGTGCCAACGATCAACCATGTCGTGAAGATCATCTCGGGAGACCTGCAAACTACGGGCAAGATTGTCGCCGACCTGGTCAATATTGGCAAAGTGGTAACCCAGGTTCTGTAGACGTTTCACTTCGCTGAAGTCGGCCTTCTTTGTCAAGACTAGCATTTGTCCTCGTCCAAAAAGAATTGGGCTAGCCATGCCAGTCTCGAGGTCCTTGTTGGCCACATCAGCTGCGAGGATCTCCTTTCTTCCATTTGAGTCCTTGAAAACAGTTCTTGCTATCGACATTGAAGTGCCTGTAGTAACGACTTCTTCATATAGGTTTCCGAGGCTCTGGAGACCGGTATCGAGCGTCTTTGCGATATCGTAAGCTGTGACGCAGAAAAGCTCACGGAAGGTAGCAGAGTAGGCTGAGTCGTCTTCGGAGCTGAGGGAACTTCGGCTTTCGGTAGTTGTGGCAGGCGAGATCGTCTGGAGGTAACCGGTGCTGTGGAGGTGTTCGCGCATAGATGGAATTAAGTCGACAATTCCTCCCCAGTGACGAGACACCCGGAAGACCCATTGAAACACAGGGTGCGACGCGTTGAACTCATCATCAAATGTCTATCCTTGTTAGCGATGGTTACAATGCGACATGGGCATACTTGGCCCTACCCTCTGATGGAACTGCCGGGTGATTGTTTGGCAGGGCAAAAGGCCACCCTGACTGACTAGTAGCCTTCCACCCTCATCAAATGTAGCGCATGCGAGGACAACCTGCTGGGCTCGGTCCTTGAGCAGTCGGCGGTGGCGTTGCTTCAGAAAGCCGAGGAGGAAGCAAACAGCGCAAGCGCTCAGACACTGATGTCGTGTGAGTGACAGCTTTTCGAACAAACGAGAGGTTCTTACCAAGCAAAGGGCGATGATAAGTGTTATGTTTCGTTCTTGGGCTGATCCTTCATGGTAGCCTCGTACCTCGTACCATGTACCAGCAGCGCCGGTCCAGTGCATACCGGAAACAGCCAGGGCCAGGAAACAAGCAACCACAGCACGCCTGAAAATGTTGTTCAGCCATAAGCCACTCCAGTGGAAGAAAAGTCCGAAAGACAACAGACTGGCGCCTACTGCGATACCCGCAGCACCGAACACATGCGGCCAGCTAAGTCGCAGGTGGTAATTTGTGGTCCCGTTGTTCCCAAGGTAGTGCATCTCGGTGATGGCTGCTCCAGCGCAGATGGCACAAACAACGAGAGAAGCGACTCGGATGGCGGCATGCTTGCTTCGCCTATAAAAGCGATCGGCGACCATCAGTCCAAGGAAGATGACCACGACCGGAATGATAGCGGAGATCGCAGTGTAAGTAGGACTGTAGTAAAGCTGAATCTCGTCTTCGCCGTCACCCAAGACGATGGCTCGGTTCCCAACGAAGTGCATACACCAGATAGCCACTAGACCGAACGATACTGAGCATCCTGCGATTTGAACGCTTTGTGTTTTTAGCTGACGTATTATAATCTGCTTGGGTGCAACATACCATGATCTCCACCCCGAACCTGATACCCTTCGGTGTAGTAATTCGACCGTTGTAACAGAGCCGATCAAACTGACCAGATATGAACAGAAGATGAGATATGGTAAGAATGAGATGTTTGGCTTGCTACCGATGGGATACTTCGCCATGAGCTCAGGGCTTATACTCATGATGGGCCACTTAGGTGACTGCAACCGCAAGCTGTAGTGTAGTACCCAAAGAAAGTTTCAATTAGGTGCACAGCTAGGTCATCTGTGCCTATGATGCAATAGTGGTAGTCCCTTCCAAGTCCAAACGTTCTGGTTGTGTAACGTGGGTGATGCTGAGGTTGGATCGAAAAGTTTATCCACAAGGAGTGATCCCCAACAAGTCGTTCAAAGCAGGATGCAGAAGACTGTGGCGCGGAGAGCCGTCCGTTCGGATGCAGGGCGTTTCGTTTTGTATTGGCATGTTAGCCCTAAGACCTCCAATCAAGCGTTCGACGACTTTGACTAGCGCAGGTACTATGGGCAGGAGCGACCACTGTGACAGCTTTGATGTCTAGTGTAGAACGATCCGACCGCCTCAAGAGCCTAAGCCATCGCCACTATTGGGACCGCCCTGAGCGCCACGCCGATTGAGACACGGCTGGCATAACGGTAGCGGGCCCGCAATTCATCATGGCGACCAAGCGTGATTTGGACGATGATAAGGTTCAGGTGCTCTGCCAAGCCGGTCAGGAACTTTGAAGACTCTCTGACTACCATACCTGCAGGCATCATGAAGGTAAAGGAAGATAATAATGTTCCTCTCACAAATCAGGGAGTTCGATACGCTGGTATTACGCCATGTCAGAGCCTGTATCAACGCATGATAAACTCGCTGTGAACCTGTCAATCTGTGTGGGCAGACCTGGGCGTCCTCGGACGGCTAAAAGCTTAGAGATGTGGTTCATCGGCAAAAGGTACCTTGGTACCACAAAAAAACGTGGTCGGCGAAGCTGTCACGTCGCCGGAGCACCCCTTTACAGGGTGATGCCGTGCGCTTTTGATTGGCCTAGCGGGAAGAAAGGAACTACGCTGTCCAGATTTCAGCTTTTCAAAAGTGTATGGTCATCCTCAGCCATGGCGAAGACACTGACCATGATCGCGAGGCGCATTGCGGCTGGAGCAACGACTTTTGAGCTAGCAGATCTGCTGCTGCAATTCCCATGCATCACGACAAAGACTCTTCACGCGTCAATTTGCGCTCTTCGGTTGTTCCTGCCTATAAATCAAGCCACATCAGAGATACGGGTTGCCATTGATGTTGCGCATTTTGCCGACTTGTTGCCCAGAAGCGCCACCCCATACCCTGCCACATCAACAAGTCAATTGTCATGTACTGAGTCGTGACAGCACCAACTCAGGGCATAGTGATTGGATTGAACCGAACTTGGAAGACCTCGGCCAAGTACTTCCACTTGCGTGGTTTACGTTACGATGTCTTAGAACGACGTGACATGAGATCGCCACTGAAGAGATGATGTGGGCCTCGTGAGAGTCATGGAGCGGTTGCCATTTCGAGCGCGGATAGAGAAGCAAAACCTGGCTGTTGGAGACGATTTGCGCTTGGGCGGGCCCTGGCCGATGCTTGAGCGATGTGCACTCCCGGAGATGATTTGCGTTTAACGACCCTCCCGAGATTACCATATTCGCGGGGTACCGAACTGAGCCGAACGACTGGCTGCCGCTTCAAAACGTTGCATTGCCAGCAAGTCCATCCTCGAGGTCATTTCTTCAACATCGACTTTTGTAGGAGAATCATGTTCGTCTTGTTGTGCGCCCGCTTCTTCCGGCGTAAGGGTGCAGTAACTTTCGTCGGTGTTTGGGCTACGAAACAATTGCTCTGGACTGATCCAACCAAACTGTTCCGCGGCAGACCCCGGCCAGACCAGCCTATAGGAAATCAGCCACGTTGTGTGACCAGAAACTTTAGACGGCTTTCTCGCTTGCAGTAGCGTCCCTCCGATTCTCGCTCCTCAGCAAGACGTCGATGACAAACTCACCAAGCCAACCATGTTCTTTGCGGGACAGATGGAGTGCAATGCCCGGTGACATCTCCAGTGTACAGTCGTCCCTCTCAAGTAATGCGACCAACAGGATATTAGTTCCGTAAGTTGTAGAGCACTACATTTGCCAGTCATGAAAACGTTAGAGGTTCTTGTATGCAGATCGGTGGCCTCGCTTGCGGTGACATGCAGCGCCGCGGATGGTCGAGCTGTTTGTGGTTTGGACAAAATGGTCGATTTGGCTAAGGATCGCGTGCCGCCGGAAGCTTCTGGGGATATTCGCTCGACTGCCACGGAGTACGCTTTTTGAGAATCTCGAAGTTGACAGTGACTCGTGGAGCTGAGCGCTCCTTGATTCGCTTCCTTTGAGGCTGAGGTATAGGAAACATTCAGAGTGCCTATATTTGAGTAGGAGAGTTACCATAAGAGCTGTGCCATGGTTCGCTCCTTGCGCAACAACACAACCCGTCGCGTCAATCAATGCGCGTATATGTTCGCATGTTCGTTGCTGGCTGTGATGATTTGTGACAGGCTTTTCGACCTTGCACATTCATGCGAATTATCTCGTCAGTCACCTGCGAGAATGCAGTTTGTCGGTACCACATTCTCACGTATGTCTTGGCCAAGGACGGAGCACAGATACACAGCAGTCTTAAGGTGGACCCAGAGGAGACTCCGGCCATGCCGGTTCTGCCCCGCACGCATGTGACGAATTGCGTTTCCGAAGGCTCCGCGGGATCGATTTCTACGAGATTTCGTTGCCACCACGCTTGAAGGGGCTCAGGGGCTCCGGGTGTATGTCTCCAAGGAGTAGCTCATCGTCAGCAATTTCGGGAAGAATCCTTGTGGCAGCTAATGCTCCAAGGACATGGCAGGCTGTGTTTGCTTGATCGTTGACAAGGGTTCGATCAATGCCGAACGCGCCGCTTCTGTCAGGGCCCGCCGCGCTGGATCTAGATCTGTGACCCGGTCTGTCATCTTGACACAATTGATCCAGTTTATCGTCGGGCTGAGAATGGGTGGTAATTTGTGGTTTCGTGTTTACGAACGACTGCAATGGCGTAATTGACTTAAAAGAGATGTTTCTCTGCAAATGTAGCCAAAGCAGGGGAGCGACAGGTGAAGCTAGAGATCCCGCGTCCGAAGGACTGACAAATTCACTGTTCATTGCTTGATCTGCAGCTTCGGGAGATGGCGAGGGGGCCATCAGAGTTGATAGTTTCTTCTTCAGGCTCATCGAAGCCGTCTTTCCAGTAGTGGCTGATTGACAAAGGGATCGACCGATAACCTGGAGTAGATTTGCTCTTTGCGATAATGACTATTGCACAGTAAGCATGGCCGATCATGTGCAAAGGTTTGATTCTCACCAGCAAATAACCTGACCTCCACAGCGTAGGTGCAACCTCTGCAAGGCCCGGCCCAAACCTATTTACTTTGACTTTGATTCCAGGTACCAATTTGCTGTTGATGCTGCCCATGACCGAAAGTCGCAGTGCCGCATCGATTAATGGCCATAAGGCTGCAATGCCAACGTCTGTCCTTGAATTGGGTGTCCCATTCTGAAGATCGGAGGTACTAGCGGTGGAGGGGCACTCCCAAGACGCTTTACCTGCGATTGAAGCTGTTCTTGTCGGTGACGAGGGTGACGAGGCTGATGATCGATTCCTTTTCGTACTCGTCGACGAAGTGGGTAATGGTGTTGAGTCTTCCATATTGAGAGAAAGAACACCCCAGTCTTCTTGCTCAACATCTTCGGGCCCATGATTTATTGCTGCTCGCGATAGGTTGTTGATGTTCGTAAAAGTTTTGAGTCGCTTAGCTGTCAATGCTCTCTTTTGCTGAACGGTCTCGAAGATGTCTATGGACAGAAGCACTGCATCGAGAAAGAACACAGCCACTCCTTCAGGTGGTCGCACATCTGCGGCACTGACATTTGAGAGGATTCGATGATGTTGCTTCACTGAGGATACTGTGTGGTCACTTGAATGGTTGACCGCGATCCGCAGCTTTCCTGGCTCGTGCGTAGTGCAATCTGGTAACGACGATTGTAAGCTTAGCTGGTTCCACACCTGAAGATGCCCTGTCAGTGATGCATATCACAAACCCCACAAACACACTCACTGGTGCGTCAAGAATAGCCTGGGAGAGTTGTTGAATCTGCTCATCAGCAAGTGACTGTCCTCTGAGAGTAAGATCCAGATCGATATAGAGCCCGTTTCCGCGACCCACCCACGCTTCGCCAGACGACAAGAGGTCCAGAAGAGATGTCGCATTGTGCTGCTCGAAATTAGTGCACGGCTGTTGCGGTGAGATTGTGATCAAAGTTTTGAGCCAGAGCTCGAGATTGTTGGTAGAAGTCGAAAGGACTGCCCGTCCAATCTCAATCGACTTGTGCATGCTTTTAAGCCTTGAAGGTACGACGCTAGCAACTGCGAAGTGCTGGCGCCGAGCTGTTGAGGTGACGGGACGGAGAAGAAGTGGAAGGCACGTTGTACGACGCTACTCCATACCAAGGCGCTAGTTCGGCAGTGACAGGGGAGCTCGACTGCTTCCTGGATGCTCGAGCTTGACGGTAGCCAACAACACCACCATGAGTTTCTCAACGATGGCCGCGCTGCAGCGCACTACTCGGTCGCTACGAGGCGGCTGTGCTCAGTCATTTGTACCTGTAGTTCCCGCGACGCGTCGGAGCTTCCGTTGTAGCCCAGCTAAGCGCACTGATGGTGTTTTTCGCGAGCTCACGTCGATGCGCGTTCGCACACCTTGGGTCGAGGCATTTCGCAAGCAACAGCAGGATGGCAAGCAGCCTGGCGAAGCGTCTGGAAAGCCAGAGGTGCCCAAGGATCGGGACCTGCCACCCAAACGAATGAGTGAGAGCTACCACTCTGTCGTTCTGCCTTTAGCTCAGGACCCATGGTTGCTTGATACGTACCTAAACTCTTCTGGACACATACGTCTAGGTACCATCTTCATGGATCTCGATGCGCTTTCTGGGGTCATCGCGTAAGCCTCAGGAGCTGCGCAAGTCTGATAAACCCGTCTAAAAGTTTCCACAGGTACAAGCACACAGGCGAAGACGTAACAACGGTGACCGCTTCTTGCGACCGTATTACTATTCACCATCCATTGGATGAGATTTGTGACCTTCAACTATCTGGTCGGGTCACGTATGCAACCGGTAGAAGCAGCTTAGAAATAACAATGCAGGTCGCAAAGGCGCCAAAAGAAGGCGAAGAGGTAAAAGACACTGACGTTCTCATCAATTGTACCTTCACGATGGTATCGTTGGACCCAGGCACTAAAAAGTATAACACTCGATCCATATGAATGGTCCTGGCTGACCAACGACCTAGGCCCGTCAACGTCAGCGCGCTGATTGTGGAAACTTCGGAGGAGAAGCGACTGTATGATCTGGGCGAGCGCAATTCGCAGATCCGAAAGGAGAGGCGCAACACCTCGTTGATTAAGCACACGCCAAACGATCTCGAAAGCGATCTTATCCACGCTCTCTGGCAGAAACAGCTTCAATATCATGGTGAGTTATTTTTCCCACGTGCTATGGCTTTACTGAAGCTCGTGCAGACCCTCAGGATGAGCTACGTAAGCCTGACAATCTCCACTTCATGGACACGACACGCCTCCAAACTGCCACAATCATGCAGCCGCAATACCGCAATCGTCACCACTTCATGATATTCGGTGGCTTCCTCCTCAAGCAGACGTTCGAACTTGCATTCACCACAGCTGCGGCCTTTGCGCACGCCCGACCCACTTTCGTTTCCCTCGATCCGTCTACATTCCTGAATCCAGTACCGGTCGGCAGTATACTATACATGACGGCACAAGTTGTTTACACAGACCCTCCACTCCTTGGTGCTCCTGGGGAGCATTTCGAAGAGAACAGCGAATACACAAGGGTACAGATCCGGGTCGACACCAAAGTAAGAGATGTGGAGCATGGGCATTCGAAGCCGACGGGCCAGTTCAACTATACTTTCAATGGTCAGTCTTCGGCGTATTCGAGGCCGGTACACTATACTAACACGTTTACTAGTACCGAAAAACATTAGAGTAATGCCAAGGACATACCAGGAGTTCATGTACTATCTCGAAGCGCGCAGACGAGCCGAGCAAGTCAGGCGCACTTTGGAAGAAGGTGTCAGCGTCAGCCCAGAAAGGGCAGCAGAGTCTCTCACGGAGTGATCGTCGATTGAGTCCGTGGTGCGAGTAACGACCAAGGGGAATTACGGTTATGCAGGATCAGTGTATATAGAAGAAAGAAGTCATGTATCGGTAGTGTTAGCAAACTTCTTGCATAAGTCCAATGTACACAGTATGAAATAGACAATCACCCAATCAACAAGAATGAAGCACAACAAGTACATCGGGTCAGGCTTCAGATGCTCATGAGTCGTCAGCCTGCGAACGCCAATGCGCCGGTTGTTGAACCGCCCCAATGTGTAAACAAGCCAGCTCAATGACCCGCTTGACGGCGGACACAGAGCACCAGGGTATCCGAACCGCAGACTCCTTTGACTTCGAGGAACGGATTCGATTGAGCGGTGAGCTGCTTCGCATCGCCGAATTGAGAAAGTGAGGCCGAACTGGCGCTGCAGCACAGACGATTCATCAGGAAGGATGCCGCTCGCTACTATATCCTAGTCAGTTCCCGGCACTCCAGCACTACTTCACATCATCTCCGCAGCTATAACGGGATACTTACCAATACGCCAATTCTACTCTTTCACATAGAAGAGCAACATCTGTATCGCCCTTTTACCACTCGTCAAGCTGCAGTTCAAGATTCACGTCCTCGGAGCAGTTGCTGCAATAGTAGTTGGAGAAACCACCGCATTTGACTGTCGGACTCTTGCACATGTCGATGCTCCAGGCGTCGTAGGAGTAGCCGGAGAGAAGGCGTGACGCGCAGATCTCGATCGAGTTGGCCCAGATGTAGTAGTCGTGGTTGCAATAGTACCATGAATATGTGTAGGAGCACATATTGGTTCTTCAATTTGAAGGCTTTAGGTTTGAGAGGGTGGTGTACGGCTGTTAAGTGTCCTTTTGCGTTTGGTGACTGGCCAAGGGAAGGCTGAGCACTAACAGGTTGATTAGTTGACCGCTTCGTCCATGTAGTACGCCTTGCTAATCAGTGCATTTAAATGTTCACGCAATGCATGGTGTGAAGTCCAGAACCTCTCCAGTCTAGAGGGGAGCTAGACAGGGGCAAGGCTACAAGTGCGAAAGAGAGAGCATAGATTCAGCAACTCACCTTGACTTGGGTATTCTTGTAGGAGCGTCACTTCTTGGAACAGATGGGAATGTAGAAGCACACGGACAACACCATTACATCCAACTTATATTCGCGTGTACACAGGTTCTTTGATTCGGTCAGCCTTGCCACCTAGGATGTGACCACCTCGTAGCCGGGCCGAATTATCGTTATCTTCCCCGGATCAGTTGCTCCAGATAGGACACAAAGCGGTCGAACGGCATCCCTGCATACATCGCGAGCCCTGGCGGTGAATGAGAGACCAACGCCGAATACCTGGAAATGGCTGAAGAAAGATACGTCGAAATAGTGATACCTTTGGCTCCTACATATTACCAACAGTCATTAAGTTAGAACAGTATCTCGAACGTAAGCAGCAAGCATCAACTTCTTCAGCTATCATCAAGGTGCCTCCCTTTTCAGAGACAGCGTTTGCGCATCTTGCCTAGCACGTATCTTCGACCCTGCATGAAAAGCCGACGCTAGTTGCGCCAGGGTCCAGCTAAGGGCATTCTTGGGTGAAAGAGGTGCAAAGGTTGAGCTTTCGATTCCACAACCCTATTAGCAGCTCGGACACACGCTCAAATCAACACTCGTTTCGGACTTGCAACCATCCTGTTCGGAGCTCGCAGACACGTCGTCTGCAGCACTCAGCCGAGCTCGCGGCGAAGCCCCCAATCTCGAGGTGCTGCTCGGCAAGTCGCACCTGCACCGACGCCGACCACCCCCCGGGCCTTGCATAAAGTCGGCCGCACGACTCACGCATCGCTCCTGCCTGTGGCTGCCGTGCAGCGGAGAGTGCGAAAGAGTCGGGCAATCCACCCCGCAATGCCGAAGGCTTCCAACAGTTATTGTGCAAACTTCCGCTTCTGGTAGGTCGACTTGGCGGTCGGGAGTGCGGGGCGGAGGTTCGGTAGGTGGGCGTCCGATTCCTGCCCGAAGTAGTTCGGCGGTGGTGTAGAAAGTGAAGGAAATTACCGAGTTCAGGCCTGCGTAAGCCTTTGTTCGGCGAGAAAGGGCTATCGGTGTTTTGTGTCTTGTTGTGAAGCCAGGAGGAGTGAACGTGCTGACTCCAAACAAGCTCATAGATAGCTGCGCTGTCTCTGGTGTCGCACACGGCTTGGATCCGCAACAATCCATCGCCTCGACATTTGTTTCGTTGTTGGAAGCGATATCACTCAACAGATACGCTAAAGGGCATGTATCTTCATCTGTCTCGCATGGATAAGATTGAATACTGCCATGATATCTCATAAGATGAACCTTAGATACTGCAGTCTTTTATAACTACGACATAGTGAAGTTCGTACAACAACATATGCATTGTCCAACACCAACCATTGAGAGTGTCCACCGTATCAGAACTGCGCTCCGTATTCCAAATAAAAAAAAAAACTACATACAACAGCGGGTATTCGCTAGTGGTCACCCACCTAACTACTAATCCGCCGGTACGTTGCTTAAATAGGGCTGAGCGAACGGGAAGCCTTGTTTTCAACGTCCTATGGTCGTATGTGGAAGTCAAGGCGGGTCAATGATTTATATATTTACTTAAATCTGTCCATGATCGTGAAACGTACACGAACCCCAGGATACTTCTCTGTCGAGCGGCCTTCTGCAAGACAGTCTGATCGCCCGACAAGTGAAGAGTTTCGATACGCGTTTACCGTTGAGCGACAGGCAACGCGATGAACACCAGGATCCGGAAACAGGACCCGTATGACCGAAGTAACTATTCCAAAGGCAATAATGTTTTGAGAGGCAGTAGCAATGTCGGGTCGGTCTTAGAACTTGCCAGCGGCCAAACAAAGAAACAAGGAAAGCCTGCTGCAACAACAATAAAAACATGTTGGAACCCATCCGACCTCAGCACGACCATAGTATTTTGACACTTCTCCCACCAAACGATGTCGAAATCCAGCAGACTACAAAAAAGAGTTGCTGATCGTGACAGATGCGCGCGAGACTAACCCCCCAAGCGCACAACCCGCAAACCCGCCCCATCTAATCAGATATTTCGATAACCCACACCCACCTAGCACCGCACCGCACCGCGCCCAAACCACCCCAACCCTCAGCCCAGGGTCCCAGCATGTTCAAGATGAAAACAAAACACACAATCCCCCTCGTCTACCTAACCTCGTTCCTGTTCCTCTTCGGCGAAACCCTGCAACCCGCGCCCCGCACCGCCATCTACGAAGCCATCGTCTGCCAGCACCACTATGCATCGCGGGACCCCGGCGTGCACGACTGCAAGGTCGCGCCCGTGCAGCAGGAACTCGCGTTCCTGGGCGGCATGGAGCGGCTGTCCATCATCATCCCGAGTATCCTTGCCATCCCATTTGCGGCGCTGGCGGACCGGTATGGACACTCGTTGATTCTGGGTATTGCGGTGTTTGGCATCTTTTTGGAGGACGGGTGGCCGTTTTTGGTCTGTTGGTTTCCGGGCGTGTTTCCTATCCGGCTTATTTGGCTGCACTTTTTGTTTAGCTGTGTTGGGGGTGGGTTTACGGTGGTGGTTACGCTGCTGCATGTCATTATTGCGGATGTTGTTAGCGCGGAAGAGAGGACGAACATGTTCTTTCGTGCGAGAGCGGCTGGGGTCGCGGCGAGTATCTTGGGGTATGCTGCTAGTGGCTTTATGATGAGAGTCAGTGCCTTTTTGCCATGGGCTGTTGGACTGGTTTGTCTTCTCTTGGGCACTATCACCGCGGTGTCGATACCCAAGATGACGGTGCACGACCATGATGTCTCTCCTGAGCCTGATAAACTGGCAGAGGGTTGGAGTGTTGCGTCCTCGGTCAGGGCCTTGAGAAGCATCGCTCAGCTGCTCGTTGGGAACCAGCAAGTGCTGGCCATGTTGATACTGGTCTTCTTCTGCCAGCTGGGCTACGACTCCGTGCCGCTGATGTTGGCAATCTACATCTCGAAACGCTTCGGCTGGGAGTTCTCAGACGTAAGTCAAGTCATTATCCCACCGTCACAATATCTGACAACGACTGACTGTTTCCAGGCCAGCTTCCTAAGCTCCCTCGAAATGAGCATCGAGTTCCTAGCACTGGTGGTGCTGCTACCAGCGCTCACCTCGGGCCTACCTTCAGGGTTCCAGCGACTCTCAACCTTTGCAAAGGATAAAACCTTTGCACAGGCGAGTCTCATTGCGCTCGCGATAGGCACGTTCTGCCTGGGGTTTGCTCCTGCAGTGTCCATTGCTATAATCGGTATCGTCGTACTCGCCCTAGGAACCGGACAGGACTCATTGACTCGCTCCATGGCAACCGACATGGTCCATGTGAGCGACCTCAGCACTTTGTACTCTGCGATAACCATGTTGCGAGCGATAGGGGGATCAATCAGTGGGCCAATCTATGCTTGGCTGTACACTGCAGCGCTGAGAGAGGACGTTGAAGCTTGGCTGGGGCTGCCGTATATCGTTGCTGGGGCGTTGTTTGTGGTGGCCCTGGGGTTGCTGACGGTTGTGAAGGACCCAGCAAGGGATGAAATCAAGGCCAGCGATGACGCGGTTCGTGAACCACTGCTTGGTTGAGGTTTGTAGTTCTTTTCAATGCCTAGCAAGGTTGGGACTTGCGACAATCCACTGCGCAGCCATCACAGTTCCAAAGCTATCAGGTTCCAATCCGTTTTTACACCCTCTCAAGAAACCTGTTTTATCTCGATTCCACAAAGAAGAAGAAAACAGTAGCAGTACGACACCAAAACAACGCGCAATACGCACCGTAACAAAACGACCAGCCGGACCGTGGACGCAGATGAGGTGGAGGTCGAGTGTGTGCGTGTTCCCCGATCCGTCTCTGGTTCCCACGGCAGGCTTGAGAGCTATCTGGTTGCGGTGGTGCTGCGAGGTGCCATTTACATTCTGTACAGACCATACTGTGGCGCTAGTTCCACCCATTCCAGGCCTGTCTAATCTCATACGAAAGAAGACCAGGATATCAAGGGGTTGTGTGGTTGATAGCAGGGTCGCGGCAGGCACCACATGTACATGAGAGGGAAGAGAATGTGAGGCTGTTACTTGATTCAATATGTATGACAACCACGGTCGATGCAAGAATAACGGTACAGCCGAGCGCTACACTTCAATCCATCTATTCAAATCTAGCAGAACGCTATGCAATTCTAATCGCGCGCTCAACGCCGTGAGATGCTCATTACCCAATAACAGATTTCTATCCACGTTGACACACGCCTCCTGTGTGCCAGTTTACATGATCAACGCCGCGACGACGGCTACCACGAGTCCAAAGTATGTGGCGGACGGTGTGGAGAGGATGGTCGCCATGGAGGTGGCCTTACCACAGCACTCGCGCGTATATGTGACGTTGTTGGCGCGGGCTGCGACCTCGAAGACGGAGCCGTTGACCGGTCCCTGGTTGTAGAAATCGACAAGGAGGAAGTTTGGCGGGCGGCCCCAGTCAGCTGCAGAAACGTTAGCATTGATCCATTTCTTATGATTATGTTGGTGACGTACAAGTGCACTGGTTGGACATCAGGCCCAGGCTGCCTTCGCCCTCTAGTCCGTTGGTGGTGTTGGTCGCGGCGACATTGGGCACCAACAGGCTCAGTCCTGCGATGGCGATCTCAACGTTCAGATTGTGGTTTGCCAGGTACAGCAAATCTCTCGCCTTCTCATTGCTCACACCATCAGGTCGCCCGATGGTGCAGGGGAACGTGAAGTCGGTGGGCGAATACGGCGTCTCCCACATATTGTAAAACTCCCACAGCAAGTAGGGCACGGCGTCCGTATCGAAGTTGTAGTCGATAAAGGTCACAACACGCTTCTGCTGGATCAACATCTGTCCAAGAGTGGGCCAGTCTGCAAGCTCCATGGCAGTCTTCGGGGGCTGGTAGATGTAGTCAATAAGCCCAGACGAACGAATGGGCACGTCGAAGTCGGAAGATGTAACGAGGGGGTTGCCGTTGCTGTCCTTGTCCTCGTAGTTGTAGTTGCCGAAGATGATGGTTACGACGTCGAAGGGGTGCGCTTCGACCCACGTCACGACTTTCTTCAAGTAGTCCTCGACCGTGCCGGCATTGAGGAGATCGCAAGATGTGTGGCAGTAGTAGAGCGTGCCGTTGACGTAGTGCGCCTGGCCCTGGAGCATGCGGATGCCGTCGTTCAACTGCTGCGTTACATCGTATTCCTGGTTACGGCCTACGTTGCGCGGTGTAGTGAAGGGGGAGTTGTGAGCGGCGACCTCTGTGATGTTGGAGTACTTGCGGTTGCAGAACTCGACGTAGTTGTTGCATGCTTGTGTGTTCTGGGGCAGGGCTGCTGAGCCTGTGCCAGATCCAGTCGGTGTCCTGGTCCGGTTTCCACCGCCAATGTTGATAACGGACCCTTCAGAAGACGCTGAAATTGTCGCGTTGGCGGACGCGGTGCTTCCGGATGGCGCGCTGGTCAAAGTTGCGAACGTGCTACCTTCGAAGTCTGAGGGTACTGTGACCGAGCCGCCGAACTCGCCGCCGGTGAGCTGCCTCTGTGTTCCTGTCAGGGTGATGACGGATGGCGACGCCGTGGACGAACTACTCTGGCCCGCAGCAAGGCCTGCGAGCCATAGCAAAGAGAGAGTCGTGCCTCTCATGATCGACGCAGGGTCGAGTGTAAATATAGCGGAGAAGTATGTAGCCCAATCCCAAAAGATGCAGTGGTATCAATGATGCAGGAACTCCAAGATCGTAAAAAGTCGTTAGTGTGAAACAGGTGCTCTCGCTAGCGAAGGAAGTCGTGGAAAGGCCCTGACAGGAAATGACGGGCTCGAGCAGCAAGATAAAGCGACAGCAGGCGGTTGTTGAGACCCAAGCCAGCGCGCTGCGGCAGTGCTTTTCAAGACGTGAACGGGCCTGCGCCGGCCTCCCTGATGTGACGTCTTAGTCTCATTTAGATGCAGGCTAAGCCTTGCTCCTGTACGAATCCAGCCACTGATCCTCCAGAGCCGCACGACGCCTGCCGACCGTGCCTTTAGCGCAACACGTAATGAGAGTCTGGGTCCTTTGGTGTTTTGGGGGTGCTTGGGGGTGGGGAATGCATGCTGTCGCGCTGGCGGGCTGCCGTTGTGCTCCCTGCGCTCTTGACAGCTGCTGATCAGAATCAACGTCTCGACCAATAATCTGCCAGGCTCTGTGACATATCCATTTCGTTCAATCATTATATATGTACAAGAAAGTATGTATCCTCGGCGCACGATCAATGGGGCTTCCAGTAGAGCAGGAAATGCATGACTCTCCTCATGCCTGTCACCTCAGATAGTCACGATGGCGAGCTGAACATCTGCTCGAACGTGCTCTTGCCCTCGAGCTGCTTGATCTCGCGCTTCAGCACGTCGACGCGGTAGTTCTTGAAGGCCTTCTCGATGCGCTCCTTCGCTGCGGGGTCCTTGGTGATGGTCCTGGTCGCCGACGCAGTGCCTGTGATCAACCCGAGCTCACCACCGAGGAAAAGACCGGCGACAGAGAAGAAGAAGTATGTCGCCGCATCACCCCATTTCGAGGGCGCCAGCTGAGCGGAAATGTCGGGAATGGGCTCTGCAGGAGTGTCAGTCTGTGGAACAGTGCTGTTTCTTGGAGCAAACTCACCAGTCCGGCCGTCGGCAAAGCGAAGCTCGACAGGCTTCTCCATCGCTCTGAAAGCCTTGAAGTAGGCGACGCGCATGCTGCGCAGACGAACCGCAGCAAAGACTCCCAGGCCAAGACCAGCCAGAGAGGCGACTGTCGCGTGGGTCCCAACCTTCTTGGCTGCGCTCTTCAGAAGGTCCTGATCCTGCTGGTTCAAGCTGCGATGCGTTAGCATTGGCCATCATAGGCTGCTGTGTAGCACATACTCATGGTTGATGTGGTCCTCTGCGAGCTGAGCGAGGTCCTTGCTGCGCCCCGTACGGAATGCGGCCAATGATTCAGACATGTTGTTGGCTTAGTATTGCGATGATGGTGAGTAAGGGACGGACAGAGTAGCTTGCGTGCTAGGTTGAAGCTTGATAGACGCGTTTTGTAGCTCGAACTTTTGTCGTCGCCATGACATCACCTCCGGCGTGCCTCGAGACTAGCCTGACTGGGACACAGCACGCGAGCAGACCGCATGTTCTCAATCAATTTAGCAAAGTCGAAGACTCCAATTTTGAACCAAACATTTCTTACAGAATTTTTTCTTCAATACAAGTACATTATCCATCTAGATCAGAAACGAGAAAGCGTCCATACAAAGTTATTTAGACCGACTCAGCAGTATGTCACGTTCACAACATAGAAAAGCAAACATCTGCAAATGTGAAGTGGAAATTTTCTGTTGTTCAAGAATAAGAGTATATACACCAAAACCCCCAAGCCCGTTCCTTTCCAAGACTAAAATCAGTCTCTGCACTAAGCCGTCGCACCCGTGATCTTCAGACTGTACTGCAGTCCCTTGTTCAACTCGTCGCTGATCTTAAACGCATCGTACGTGACCACCTCAGGCGTCTTAGCAACAACAAGGCTCACTTCATCGCCATCCGCAACCTGCACGCTGCCCTTGCCACCCACGACATCCGTGTACTTGACTCCGCTGGCGCTGCTGACGACAAGGGTGGCCGTGTAGCCGGCATCCTCAGACGTGATGGCGACGTCGACGCTGGCGCCAGTGGCGGTCAGCGGGATGATGTTGGCGCCCATGTAGCGGGGTGCACGCGCCGACTTGACTGTGTATGCGCCGTTGGAGCCGTCGAGGTTGGCGTAGGTAAGGCTGCGGCGCTGCGCGGTGAAGGCCTCGTGCGCTTTGGCGTGGCCAATGTCGACGTAGGCCATGTGTGCCCAGTAGCGGCCAACGACGTGCTGGACGGTGACGTTGCCGGATGCTTCAGACAGGAGGCGCTCGAGTGTGTGGAGCGGAGTCTCGTTGGACTCCAGCTTGTACTCGCGGATCATGCGGAGCAGCGTGTCGTTGCCCAGACCCGCGTACGAATCCGGGTTGTTGTTCAAGTAAGCAATAAACGGCCACGACTGGTAGTAGTTGCCCGAGTCTACAGTGCCATCCACGATGACCTGGTGCGAGTCGCCAATGACCTTCTGCAGCTCGATGACAGAGTCGCCCTCCTCGCCTGACAGACCGGCTGCGGCGCGTGCGGCGTTGCAAGTCGGGGTGGAGACATAGGTGTCTGCGATGTAGTTGGCAATCGGCTCCCACCACGCGCCGGTGTTGCCCTGGTCAACCCAGTTGTGCTCACTCAGGTGCATGGAGTGACCGAACTCGTGAACAACGACGTCAGGTACGTCAAGGAACTCGTCTACAACATTCAAGTACGCAAGGCCGGCTTCCATGTCGGTACCTTGAACACCTGCAGCGCCGGGCATGTCAGAGGCCTGCTTGCTGTAAACGTTCAGCTTGTACCAGGGGCCGACCTCCTTGCCAACACCGCCCGTGTTGAAGGAGAGACCAGGAGTGCGCCATCCGAGGGTCTCAACGAAGCAGGAGTGGGCGGCCTCGAGATGCTGGAGAGTCTTGTTGGCTTTAGTGGAGGTCGAGGCGCCGAGCACACGGAAATGGGCTGACTCGGCAGCGTCAGAGCTGCCACTTCCAATGTTGGGGTTTGCAGTGTATTCGGCTGGGGCTGCAGCGTCGGCACGGACTGTGGGGGATGCGGCGATGGGAGCTACAGTAGAGGAGGGGAGAGCAGAGCTCAATGTTGGGACGGAAGATCGCTTGGCGCATGCATGGGGTGCAGCAGAAGCGAAGAAAGCGCACTGCGCGAGAAGAAGGGAAAGGACCTGTCCTTTAGCCATTTTGGTAACGAATGTGGAGACGAACGAAAGACTGAGAATGAATGTGGCGAATGGTTAGTATCTTTGGGGCGAGAGGAAGAAGGCCTTATAACAGGTACCCCTTCCCAGGCGCCTTCATGATCGACATACGATGCATTCAGCCCTTCATCAACGCGCTGTATTCTCGGTAATGTTCAATGTTGATGGCGGAAGCTTGGCGGCGGTGGTTTGGAAACCACTAGCAGGCTGTTGAAACGCCATCTTGGCGTGTGGAGGTTAAACGAAACGTCCTGTAATGAGGCAGTAGGTGGGGCGCGGAGCGTGCGTTCGTCGGAAGTAGGTATCCCTCCGAACATGACTGGCGGAAGAAAAGCATGGCTGAGGTGCGCAGTTTGTAGATTGTCTGCATACGTGAAGTGAAATGGTCAAGACCTATGATACATACCAAAGGGGCAAGATGTACTCCTCATTATACGCCATATAAACGCCGTGCTACTTATGCCGAGCTTGCAGGTAGACAAGATCAGGTGTCGCGACATCTACAACTTCGCTTTTGGCTCGAGTGCCTGTGCACTGGCTTCCTTGTTCAGTGTCACGTTGCCGTTAGCCGCGCCCTCTCCAAAGAATATGACTTCAACGGTCAGATCATCCCTAGAGCAGTTAGCACTCTGGCTCTCGCTTCCACGGGGGCAATGCAAACTATACCTGTAGCGTCTCGAGAAAGGGCTCGGTAGCGTGAGCAGCGCGCTCAGCTGGTCCTGGTCCTTGCCGCCGAGCGCGTTTCGCACAAGGTGAGTAGCTACGTTCTTGTCCTCGACGACGAATCGCTCGTTCAAGTTGGTTTTGGTGCCCCATTGCTGCTGGCGAATGGGCGCACGCTGGCCTGCACCAGCACCGTTGTTCTTCTGGTCGATTGGCAGCTGCTTCTCGGATGACCACCAGCTCTTCAACCAGGACTGTGTTTGTGCGTTTCCGCTGTGGACGCTGCCCTGGGTGTCAAGCCACTGACCGACAAGGCCAACGACCTCTTCGTTGGTGAGCATCTCCCACAGTCCATCCGTGGCCATGACTACAAAGTCGCCCTTTTCCGGCTCGACCTTGGTCGTCGTGATGATGGGCTCGGCGGTGACATAGGGAGGGGTTTTCAAGAGCGACGAGGGGGAGCGGGCAAAGTACGACTTCTTCAGCTCGGCGTTTGTCTCGAGGGACCACTTGTAGGATGCATCGCCAAAAGCACGGGAGGGCTCCAGTCCACCGAGAATGCGACCGTTCCTGACGACGTTTGGCTCACCCGGATGCTCCTTGCGCAGTCGCTCTTCCTCGCTGGTAGTGCCACCCGTCTGGTCTTCGGATAGTGGGGTAGCTGTCCATTTGCCGTTGGCACCTCGGCGGCCCAGCACGGCGCGCGAGTCGCCGGTGCAGGCTACTCGGAGGAGCTTGGACCGACTGTCGTAAAAGGACAGCAGGGCGCAAGAGCCAGACAGGGCAGGGGCCAGCAGCTCAGCCGCGGCAATCTTGGACTTTGCAACCTTGACCTTCTTGACAGACTCGTGGACAATCTCGTTGTCGAGGAGCACGAAGCCTGTCTTGATGGCTCGGTCGATGGACTCGGGGGTGGGCACGTGCAGGGCAGGGTCTTGGAGGGCCGACTTGTACGTTGTGTTGAGCTCGCGGGCGACGTAGGAGATGAGTGTCTGGCGGAGTTTGGCCGACGTCACCCAGCCGCTGTGCACGTTGGTCAGTGATGGATAGCACGGGGCGGGGGAGAAGGACTGACCTGTGTCCGTCAAAGACGCCCCAGAACATCCAGTCGCTGGCGGCGGCGCCGTTGTCGGTGGCGGCCAGGTTGGAGGGGACCTCGATGATCTTCTCGGCGTGGTCATCCTCGATGGGATCGTTGCTGGGTACTGCCGGCGTGTTAGAATGTGGTCACAGTGGTGAAAGTGACAGACAAGACGCACTCTGGACGACATCGTAGCGCACGACGCCCTGGCCGCGGCCGACCAGCCACGACTCCTCGTTCTTGCGCAGCTTGGCCGTGGCCTGGTCCGGGTCCAGCATCTCGACGACACGCCTGCCGTACTCGTCCGTCTCCTTGGAGATGGGGCCCGATCCGGTGATGGTGCCCGTGTACAGCTCGCCCTGGCCGACGACCAGTGCCTTGCGCGTCGGCTCGCTGCCAGCCTGTGTGCTCAGACCCTGGGCCTGGTGGACGGGCGAAGCGGGCGCGGTGGTCGACTGGTTGCCGTTGTAAGCATAGAACGCACCCGAGGCGACAGCGGCAGCTACCAGCGCGCCCGTGATGGCGCGGTACTGCATCGACGACGCGAGGACGCTCGGCAGGGCACGTACGCGGGCGTGGTGGTGGGCGTGGTGGGCGTGGTGGACGTGGTGGACGTGGTGGAGGCCGCGGTAGGCTAGCAGTCCATTGCTCGGCGCGGCAAAGGCGACGACGCGACTGCGGGCAATCTTGCGCAGACTGGGGCGACGGACGGAGCGCGCTGCTTGAAAGGCCGCCCGACGCATTGGAGGCTCTGGCGGTCGTGTGTGAGGGCACGGCACGGCACGAAGCACGAAGCACGAGAGACTGACGTTGCGAGGCCCGGCACCCTCCAGCACCTCAACGCCCGGTCTCCACGCACCCGACCTGGCCCCGCCGCCAATCAGATGCCGCCCGTACTAGACAAAACGCCGCTACCAAACTAAAGCTCCACCACCGCGTCGACGTCATAACCTCGACCGCCACTATAAGGAAAAGTCGACGACTTTGGCCAATCCATAATATCAACAAAATGTCGTCACGTGCACTGCGCAGAGCCCAGAAGGAGCAGGAAGAGAGGGAACTGCAGGAGAAGCTCGCCCGGCTGGAACAGGAAGAAGACGAGGAAGAGTCAGAAGAGGACATTGCGCCGCCAAAACCACAACAAAAGCAAAGTTTGTTCGCTATGCTAGGAGATGCTGGTGATGGCGAAAACGAGAGCGACGGGGATGACATCGACGACGACGACCAGCACGACCCAGCGCCAGAGCCTGTTGTCCAAAGCACACCTACAACAAACTCCTCCAAGAAGAGCAAGAAGAAGAAGAAAAAGGCCAAAAACAAGAGCAAGACCGCCACTCCACAAACAGACGCTGCAGACTCTGGACTGGACGAGATAGACCAGGCTCTCCTCGCACTCAAGCTCACCTCCAGCGGGAAAAAGGGCACTGACGAGCCACTGACGCCCGCCATCAGCGAGGAAACCCAGCAGCTCTTCTCGGCCCTCAGCATCGACACCACCCACCTCCACGCCGCCAACGAGATGAAGAAGCTCTTCGGTCGCACCGCCCTCCAGCACGCCGACGACGACGAGCCACGCCAACGCCAACAGCAGGGCATCGCCGCGCGCGTCGCTGGGCGCAACCAACCCGGCTCTCGCCTCACAGGCCTCAGCTTACGGCGCAACATCTTCGTCCAAGGCAAGGAGGAATGGCCGCGTGCAACCTCGGGCGGCCTGGGCATGGAGATTGTCGAGAAGCGCGCAGACGGCTCGGTAGAGTACCGCTTCGTGCACAGCACCTCGTACCAGGAAACCCAGCGCCAGTTCGCCGTCTGCGTCGCCTCCATGGATCCCGAACGCATGGTGCAATTGCTCCACCACAACCCCTACCACATCTCCACGCTCCTGCAAGTCTCGGAAATCGCAAAGCAGCAGCGCGACAACGCCTCGGCCTCGGACCTGCTGGAGCGCGCTCTCTTCACCTTCGGACGCAGCGTGCACTCGACCTTCTCGCAGAACCTCTCCGCAGGAAAAGCACGCCTATCCTTCTCGCGTCCAGAGAACCGAGAATTCTTCCTCGCCATCTGGCGATACATCGCCACGCTCGGCGTACGCGCAACATGGCGCACCGCCCTCGAATGGGCGCGCCTCCTCCTCTCCCTCAGCCCGGAACAAGACCCCTACTGCACCCGACTCCTGCTCGACCAACTCGCCCTGCGCGGCCGCGACCCTCAAGCCCTCGTCGACATAGTCGAGAGCGACGTACTGGAACGCAGTTGGAAAGTCCCCCCCAACCTCGCCTTCAGCGTAGCGCTCGCACACCTGCGCCTCAAAAACCCCGTCAAAGCGCGCTCGACGCTGAAAAACGCCGTGCGCGAATACCCCTGGCTCGCCGCCCGACTATGCAAGGAGCTAGACATCAGCCCCATCCCCAAGCCCATCTGGGGCCGCGAACCACACTCAGACTACCAAGAGCTGCTATGCAGCCTGTACACGGCGCGGGCCAAGGACCTGTGGAACACGACCGAAGGCACATCGCTGCTGGTGGAGATAAGCTACAGTTTCGACGAGCCCTTACCAGATGGCGTAGCGCCGTACTGGCTGTCGGAAATCAACGAGGTGGATCTCGCGCGCCACGTCATTCTGACAGATGACCAGCACCTCATCGCGCTCCTCGACACCCGCGTCAAGGAACTGTACACCTCCGTCTCAGACCCCCTACCCCCGGCAGACAACTCGCCCAGCTACGACGCCGCAGCCGGCGCCAGCGGAACCAACAACCCGCACCGCGCGTCTCCGGACCGCGCGGCACTGCTCTCCGACCTGGAAGAGCTGCGGCGCTACTTCCAGAGCATCGACATCGAGGGCTTGATTGGCGGGGGGTTGACAGAGGAGAATCTCGTGCAGGCGCTGCGTGACGGCGGGAGTAGCCTGGATGAGTTTCGTCGCAACAGTGAGCGCTTTCAGGATGTGAGGGCGCGGCTGCAGGAGGTGGGCGTGCAGGTTGTGTTTGAGGGGGCGGGGGCAAGGGAGGGGGCAAACGGGGGAGAGGACGAGGATGAGGACGAGGATGACAATGACGAGTAATAAGTGGTAGCAGAAGGGAGAAGAAAGCGGTACATAGAGGGATACATAGACGGGTCTTGAAGAGTAAATAGTCGTGTAAAAGTCCTGTACAAGACGTATGATTACAACCCGTAAATCTACCAAACACATACTGGACCCGAGGCTCGGTCAAAAGGGTATCCAACGCAAACGCCGCAAACCACGCCTTCACTCCCGTATGCTGGGACTGACGCTTAAACTCCGCTGCCGGCTCACCTCAACCAGCACATTGGCTGTCCCCGCCCGCTCCTCGTACAGCTTCCTCAAGTCATCCACTGACGTCTTCTTCAGATTCAGCTTCCGGGGCGCTAGCCGCTCTGCTGGTTCGGGCCGCTTCGTCTGCTCCAGGCTAGGCATGCGCTTCAAGAGCCCAGGACTCACCGTCCGTGGCTTGGGCGCGGGGACGGGCAGACTGGTGGATTTGGACGCGGGCCGGCCTGTCACGGGGTGCGCATGTGTGCTTGTCGTTGGCGCGGGATAGACAGGTCGTGCAAGGCCGGTGATCAGAGGCGCACGGTTGGTCGCATTAAAAGGAACGCTGGTTCGTCGAGCTTCCGTTGCGCTCGCAGGCTTCGTATCCATTTGTGTGGGGCTCAATGTCGAACTCGGGCTTCCCGTCTCGCTCTGTGTGTACGTAGTCGGACTCATCCACCTCTTCTTATCGCTGGTCGTATCAATGCCAGGCAGATCTGCGAGACCCGGCAACACCTGGCCGCCTGGCGGATAGGAACGATCCGGTCTATACTCGGGGATTGTGCGTGCCTCGTCCTGCTTCACGGCAGACTTGTCCGCATTGTTAATCTGCGCTGGGGTCAGGGCTTTCCTCTTGGGGAGAACAATTTGAGGAGCAGAAGCACGAGCAGGAGTAGGAGCAGCCACAGTAGAGGGCTTCGCATCCGTTGCAGCAGACGAAGAAGCAAGGATAGGAACTTGAACTGTCGTACCAGACTTCTTCTCATCCGGGTACATGGCCCGTGGTGCCTGCTCGAACTCGTTCCGTCGGGGTGAGAAGCCATCGGTTGTGGCTGCGTAGGTGATGGGCGATTCGGCGACGTTGTCGGGCGCGTCCGAGATGGCGGTAGAGTACCTGGGAGGCACTGTCAGGGGAGGGGCAGGTTTTCTCTGCACCGAGTCGCCGGATGATTTTGTCGATGGAACACGCGATCGAGGCGGTAGAGGCGGCGGTTTCGTTGCTGACGATGTAGCTTGGGGGTAGTCTGTGTACCTTTCGGGCGCCTTCTCGTTGTCCTGCAATGTGATTCCGCTTATTTGCTCATCAATCGAGTCTCTGCTGCCTTCCCTCTTCATCTCAACTGGATCATCCCACTCGCTCATGTCAGTGGGCAGCTTTAACTGCTCCCTGAAAGCGCCCGGTTCCTGGCCGCAAGCTTCCCGCAGGCCGTCACCCCACATGTCGACGGCGTGTGTGAAGATTCTTCTGATGATGGAAGACATCTTAGCGTCCTCGATCTGATCCGGTCCACACAGCAACGCGGGTGCAAAACATACGGCCAAGTTCTCAGCCGTCATCTTATTCTGATCTTGTCGCGACGAGACCTCGTGCAGCAGGGGGAGCAAATGCCGGACGACAATTTCTCGCGAGATGGCAGGTAGGAAGGACCATTCCGAGCTGGGCGAGAACAGATCGCGAAGCTGATCGAGATCGGGAACATGCTGAGAGTCGCCAAACAGCCTCTTCAGGTCGCGATACGACTCCGATGGGAAGATGGGCTGTCGCAGACTAGAGTACCACGCTTTGATCAACGCAGCCGCCATGAAGACAGAGTATGCGTCCTTGGGATCTGCCTCAGCAAGGATCTCATCCTGGTGTTCTGCTTCCGGGTAAGGCGGTACCGGCAACGTGACGCCGTTGTCTTTCCAGATGATGTATTTCTGGCCGCGATCGTATGCCTCCTTGAGGACCTCGCGCAGCTTGGAGTGTGCAGGAATTCGGAACAGGCCTTCTGCGGTGATGTTCTCCTCGAGCAGGATGAAGCTGGTGGTCTCGCGCAGGACTCGCGAGAAGCGCGTTGTGCCTTTGGCGGTGTTGGGGAAGGGGTTGCGCGCTGCAAAGGCGCGACGGCCGCTGGCGTAGGGGGCGAAGATGTCGTCGGAGATGCGGCGGTCGGTCAGGTAGGTCGAGGGGGGGATGAGGAGGTTCTCGATGGGGATGTAGAGGGCGAGGTTGGTCAGGTTGGAGGCTGGAGGTGTTAGTTGCTGTCTTGGCTGTGCAATGCGGTGTGGGTGTGGTGTGGTGTGGTGTGGTGTGGTGTAGGTGAAGTGGATGTAGTTGAAGTGGATGTAGGTGAAGCGTAGGTGTAGGTCTAGTCTAGGTGCACGAGGGGCAGGACAGCGTCTTGGGCCTACCGTGGTAAATCTTCCTCCTGAACTTGGGACTGACAATGGTGGAGAAGATCTCGGTCAGAATCCTCACCCACGCCTTCTCGTGCACAATGTAGAGGCGCTGCAGCCGCTTGCGCATGGCACGCGACAGGACATGGTAGGCCTGCAGGAACCAGCCCCAGCCCGGGCGGTGCTTCTTGGAGGTGACGGAGCCATCGCCGTCGCCGGCAAAGAAGACAACCTCGTACTCGTAGCCCTTGAGCAGGTCGTCCTCCTCGGGCAGCCGGGCGAGGACGTAGGGCAGCAGCTGGTCGAAGTCGGTGTCGTGCGTGTCCGGCAGGGCGGCGGCGTTGAGGATGAAGACGGGCCGGCCTTCTGGCGAGGGGATGGGACTGCGGTACAGGATCGAGGAGGCGGCCCTGGCCAAGTCGACTGAATAATCTGAGCTCTGGCGGGGTGGGGGGACGGCGGAGAGCGACGAACTGCGAAGACGGCTGGCGAGGTGCGCACGCATGCCGCTCATGACGACCGACGATTGCAGTGAATAGTGCGTGCACGCGATCTGATCCAGTCCAGCGCACTCTACACGGTGGGTTGTCGAGTTGCCCAGCCCTGACACGTACTGGTGCAGAGGAAGGGAGCAAGAGCAAGTGATGGGGGAATGGAGGGGTGACGCGGAGCTCCTGCACGGCTACACGGTACCGCTAGACAAATGACGTTGGCTCGCCCTGGCCCCTGGCCGTCACGGATCAGGAGAAGGGAGCAAGCCACCAGCTTCCCTTTCGTCGGCGCTTTTGCGTGGGCCTGTGCGCTTCTCGTGCGGACGTGGCTGCGCTTGATTCGACTTCACTTTGCTTGTTCGCCGTGGTCCACCAACGCTCGCACTCTACTCAACAGCGTCGCTGGCTGTCAAAACGTCACATCTCCCTGACAAGAGAGGGCTACCTTGTCAAGACCAACGTCAATGGCGTCACAGGCCAAACTGCAACAACCAGGCTTTGGGCCAAGGCCACCAAGATTCACACACAGTTAGTCATGCTATGTGTGGGTCAGAAGAACAACTCAAGAGGCATCATGGTTGGCCTTCTGCGTTTGTATTTTTCGCTACTAGGCTCCAACACCTCAAACGCCAAACACCAGCAATGCGTGTAGCCTTCAAGCAATATCAGCTCCTCATGATGGAGAAACGGAATACAAAGACAGCCCAGCATCGATACAAGCCTTACTGTGTCTCCCAAATTGCCGGAAAGTGACAAAAGGTATAGAACATTGAAAACGGCTGTCCCAAAAAAGGCGGTTTCTGAATTCCTGGCTTGAATCCAATGCACCATCGTTGCGCCTACGCGCCGCCGCCGTGGGTATCGAATAAACACGATCAAAGCACTCTCTCCACTGATCCCCTTGTTGGCGCATCACGCCTCCGTCAGCTCATCTGGTTCGAGGTTCCCGCACTATTCTGCCACCACGAGGCATCAAAGTCTTCTTGTGTCTGCTGTCCATGTTGGCCGCTGTTGCGTTGATACGACACCGGGTACGACGCGCCCCCCGGTCCAGCGTGGTCATACACGTTAGGCCCATTGCTACCATAACCGCCCACACCGCTTTGCTGCCAGTCTTCGCTGATCTTGAATCCATCACGCCCCAGTCGGGCGCCCATGTCTCCCGTCTGGAGCACGCTATCCAGCCCCATGGGACTGACGTGCTGGTAGCTGGCCCGCGGAAGTATAGGCGCTGGCATCCCAGCAAGTGGCGTCCAAAACATGGCGTCAGCTGCGTCCGATGTTGCTGTGCTTGTCGTCGCTATCGTCATCGACGGCGTAGGTTGCGAATATGTATAGGAACTCATAGGCATACCTGCACTGAACGATGGCTGAGTGGGCGTTTGCGATAGAATCGGTGATCCATGCTGGTGGCTGGGAAGAACAGACCCAGGCCGTGATGTGGGGTGTGTGCTGACATGCAGATTTCGGTTTGCAAACATCGACAGACTGCCTCTTCTATGGGATTCGGGAATCTGTGGGTCCCCCCCAAGACCCATGCAACTAACAAGCGTGGCCGTATTGGAAGCTACTAGAAGAGGGTCTGCAGGAGGGCTGGCTGCCCCTTGAGGCCTGTTGGGATTGCCCGCGGGCACAAGCTTCGAGTCCTTCAGCTCGTGCGGCCAAGGTAAATTCCACGTTTTAGCCAAAGTGTATACAATCCGGAAACTTCTTGCTCCAAAATAGTGGCATTCGTGGAGAGCCTCCAGGCCTTGCAATCCTTCCACGAGATTTTGACGCGACGTTGCATTGTCTTTCGAGTAGAGCAGATGTACAATGGACACGGAGAGAAGTACATGTGGGATTGCGAGATGCGCCGTGCGGTAATCGTACATGGAGCGGTATAGCCTGGAGAGCTCTGAAACTTTGTTCGCCGCTTCGATGCACTTGTCTCGAGGATTAACGTGCGAGTGTATCAGATCGACCTTGAGCATAGGGCGGAAGAGATGAACAATTACAGTCCAATACAGCATACTATTGGTGGTCAGTCTTATTTGTACTGGCCGAAGAACGATACACATACTGCAGCGTAATGGTGTGAGGCTCGGGAGCTCGGCCCTCAAGTCTCATGATGGACGGTAGTCTTTCATACCATGCTTGGTACTTCTGGTAACAGTCTAGGAGCTTGGTACTAGTAAGTCTTTCCCTCGGCGCAAAGAACATGTAGTTGTTGTCGTTTATGAGTTCTGACAGCACGGAAAACTCTTGTAGAAACATGCGTGTGGTGATGACTCTCGACGACCCGTGATTTACTTCTAGAGGTCCGCTGGACTCTTCGAGGATCGGCTTCTCGAGTGTAATGGCTGCCCGCGGCAGTTGGGCGATTCGGCCGGCGCAGATGGACCACACTCTGGAACCGATCAGCTTCCAAATTGAACGTATGAATTGTACTTACAAGTCGACCGTGTAGCAGCCCCAAAAAGTGACTTTCCTAACTTCAATTTCACTCGGGGTTAAACCCAGGGCAGGGCTGGCACTGTTGCTCAGATGAAGGCCCAACTCAACGCACATGCGTATGCACCTTCCAATGTACCCAAATCCCGAGCTCTCTCGTCCGGTGCTGGCCTCGCGCATGGACATGACACACAAGGCTTGTGTAGTTGTGAGGCTGGGTGTTTCATTTTCGTACAATAGCCTTTTTGCTTCTGCGAAGAAGTGGTCGCCCGCCGTGCGGAAATTGGAGGGGTATGTTCGTCCAGCCGGTTCGTTTGTAAAATGGCATGCGTAGGCGCAAATGGCGTTGACTAGAAGAGATGAGCAGTACTTGTTGCGACCCTCGTTGAAGTCCCTGTAGAAGCTCTCGCGGCTGAATATAATGTAGAAGGGGTGACTCCAGGTGAAGTAGAGTGTGAGCAATCGGTTGACGAAGGCCAGATCATCAGTCACTGTTGTCCAGGTGGTTCCCCGCCTCGGCACATCAGCGATGTGCATTCGAGCGAGGCTGCCGCCATAGTCCTCATCTTCCGCCACCAGCCCCAAGCTGGCAGAATGGCCAAAGTGTCTGCTTTGACCGGTTAGAGTGACTGACGGTTTGCCTAAAAGTACGCTTAGATCAGATTCCAGGCTTTGCTCGTCGAATGGCGAAGACGGCTGGGGAAGGGGAACGGTGTTGCGCAACGAGTTGGTGATGGCCAAGAGGTCAGCCTTGGGGTTCCTTCGAATCTGCTGGATGAGATCGAGGACATGTTCCTCTGGAAGGGTACGGATGGAGTGGATGATGGAGTCGGCGGTTAGCCCATCTCCCGGGTGCGACGCGACAGCAGCAGAGGCTTCGCGCTTGGTGCCTGCAGAGGCCGCGGACGAGGATGACTTGGACCGGCGACTCTCACTCTCAGCGTCGTAGTGGCAGGGAGTCTTGTAGACTGCGGTGCATGTTGCGCAGAAAGGGGTGGCGCCGTCGCACTGCAAGTGTATGCTGTCAGCAGTGCCCGGCCGTGGTTCGACTCGAGGTCAGACCAGCTGTCCAAGTGTATTCGGGCCAATCTTCCGCAGAAGCAGTCCGCGGAGGAGGAGATTTTGGAGATCAGCCCACCCCTTAAACTGAAAATGGACAATACAAGGGCAAGGCTCACTCACCTTTGACTTGCGCTTGCGACAAGGCACGCATGCCGACTGAACACATCGTCTCTTGGACCCCTTGGGTTCTCCCTGCTGGGCGCCACCGTCGTTGGGATGGGTGGCGGTAGCACCGCGGGCCATGGCAGCTCAAGTGTGCAACGAAGAGTGGGAAAGGGACTTGCGCGGGGAAATCAGATTCAAGTTCTTGACATGCTAGGTCTCACGCTGGAAATTTCGCGCACGAAAATGTTAGCCACTCACCAATGCCAGTCGTCAACGGCACCTATACGCGCATTCGGTATCTGTGACGTGCGGCTAGGCTCTGTTGGAGCCAACGCGCCTGCCTTAGTTGGCCGTTCCGCAAAGACTAAGCAGCGATCCAATTTGGCGCCGGTGGCGGAAGTATCCTTCTGATGCACAATTGACAGGGACCTTGGGCTGGTGCGCATGCGGGCAAAGACGGACGACTGGGTGCAGACAGCAGGCTCGATTCCGGGTGGTGCGCGGTGAAGTAAGCCGAGCGTGGGCAGGGCGCCGGCCCGGTTGGAAGGATGGGAATCGGGGCGTGACGATGGCAAATTCTTATGGGAATTCGTATCGAGAAGCAGAGAATCCCATGTTTTTGGCCGAGCGTGCATCCTTCCTTTTGCCTCCCGGGCCCAGATGTTCACATGGCCAGGCATCCAGGGTGCAGTGGAGGCTCTGTCGGGAACACCGAGGCGCGAGCTAGTTTTGCGGCATGCTGCGAGCAGAACCACAAGTGCCGCGTGCCGCGTTGTGCCAAAGCATTCCATGGAGCCTGTGTCCATGGCCGGCAGATCACGGACAAGCAAGCAAGCTGGGAGGCAAACATCTCATCTCCTGTTCACAGAGCCAATCGCTGTCTGCTCGCCACCAAAGGCGACTCTTCGACGCTCAATCCATCTTCTTTCGGTGCATCGACCATGTCGACAACAGATGTGGTCAGTGCACCGTCACTTGTGCGCAGATGGACCCAGGCCGGCCGTCATCGAAGATGCGTGAGGATAGAAGCTTTTGGATTGGAAGTGATGTTCAGGCAAAGTGCCGACCTAGGTATTAGCCCAAGTTTGGTGGGGTAAAAGGGCCGAATACCATCTGTGGACAGACACTCGGATACTTCCCAATCACCCAGTGCTTTGGGGCTGGAAGACGCCTGCATCGCATGGGCACTAGGCGTCGTTTGATCAGCGGCTGGCCGGCCTGGTGTCAGTTGCTCCTGGCCGTGGCGTAACGCATCGAATTGCGGCGAGCCGCAGATTCACACGATACACAGCCATCCAGGCCCAGGCAAAGCTTTTGTACCAACGGTGTATATTGTACCGTCTACGTCATCGCCGAAGCCCAGGCGCTTCTATCGTCTCGAACCTGGCCTACTGTGTACAATCCCACACTCTGCGAAAGCACGTCGAATGTGGGAATCGGATTTTCAAGACACATCGTCCACGGAAACGGGCCGAAAGCAATGGGTTTATCGTATTCACAACAGTTTAATCGGATCTTCATTGCGTCACACCAACATCCTTGATCGCCTAGAATGTACTAGAGAGAAGCACCCATCTCCTTGCGTTGCCAGACCTCACCATCACGATGCATCCTCACTGAGCACAGAACGACTGGCGTGGCTATGAGGTCCGATCCACCAAACCGACAACGTTTTTATATTCAAATGGACTGTATTGTAGTGCATGGTGCATCTACTTCGATACGGGCACAACGCCCTCGAGCACAGGCAGTAGGCTCCTAGCACCCGCTCTGGCCTGCTGCGCCAAGACCGCATCCATGATGACCAGCGCTGCCATAGTCTCGACAATGGGAATCGCACGGGGCACCACACACGGGTCGTGCCTACCCTTAGCTTCAAGAACACCGGCGGATTGGTCGTAGGTTGCCGTCTCCTGGGCCTGCCCGATCGTGGCAGGAGGCTTGAAGGCGACGTTGAAGTAGATGGGCGCGCCGTTGGTGATGCCACCTTGAATACCACCAGAGTTGTTGGTCTTGGTGGTAAGTCGTGGTCGTGGGTAGTTTGATGTGCCGTTGGCGCCTGCTGGAACAGCGGGTGCCTTGATGAAAGCGTCGTTGTGGATGGAGCCGGGTACCTGGGCGCCGCCGAAGCCAGATCCAATCTCAAAGCCCTTGGTCGCTGGGATGGAAAGCATAGCGTGCGCAAGCTTTGCCTCCAGCTTGTCAAAGCACGGCTCGCCCAACCCAGTGGGGCAGTTTCGAATGACGCATGTCACTGTGCCACCAATGCTATCCTCCCTGTCCTTGTACTCTCCAATGAGCTTCTCCATGCGCTCGTTGCTCTCCTCGTGCGGGCATCGCACGGGCAGGAAAGAGTCGACTGTCTTGCGGTCAATGGTATCGATCATCTTCAAGTATTCGGGGTTGGTGGAAGCAGTCGGGTGTGTTGCTGTGGGTGGGAACAGGAATTCGTTGCCAACAGAGGCTGTGAATGCGACAATCTCGATACCGTAAGCCTCGCGCAGGTACTTCTCTGCGATGGCGCCGGCGGCAACTCTTCCTAATCAACGTTAAAAGTGACAGATATGCGCAGGGCGCAGAATTTACCAATGGTTTCACGCGCACTACTCCGCCCTCCGCCAGAGCTAGCCTTCACGCCGTACTTCTCAAGGTAGGTCCAGTCCGCATGACTCGGCCTCGGGTACAAGTCCATGGTTTTGTTGCCATAGTCCTTGGGGCGCTGATTCTCGTTCATGACTTTGATGCCGATGGGTGTGCCCAGTGTGAGGCCAAACTCGGTTCCAGACTGGATCTCGACCTTGTCCTTCTCGTTTCGCGGAGTCGTGATTGCGGATTGGCCGGGTCGTCGTCGTGTCATCTGGGGCTGGATGTCGGCTTCGGTGAGCGCCATGCCTGGAGGACAGCCGTCGATGATGGCACCGACGCTGAGGCAGTGGGACTCGCCATAGCTATTGAAGGGTCAGGGATACTGATACTGTGCACGCATTGCAAATCAACTCACGTCGTCACCCTGAAATGCTGGCCGAACGTCGACATGGTTGTGGTGGAGTGGTGGAGGGGCTGCTATTCAGCTTCCTTTGTGATAATGTTGTAGTGCAGAGAAGCAATTGGTTGTTCCCTTTCGTTGCTAGGAAATTTGTGAGTCTATGCGAGTCTTTGCGCGCAGATGGTGACGTATGAGAAAGAAGTCTCGAATAGTGTTGCTGTTGTAATCGACGTTGGAGTCACTTCGATAATTTTGTCTGGCGGCGGGGCGGAGATCCCAGTTCGACGATGATAGATCCGAAAATCGGCCCTAGCGCAACCAACACAGCTGCAAGCATCATGAACATCAGTGGAAAAAGTCATAGCCACACATGCGCGCACCAGCCGATGGCCATCATTTTTTGGAGTGGAGAGGCAACCAGGGGTGCTGTGTGGAGTGACTCGACTGAGCAAGTTACTCATATCTGCATAGAGTTCTGTGCGTGAAACAGCACAGACTTGTCTTCAATAGCAGCAGCTAGTTGTTGCAGCAATAGACCATGTGTGTAACCTACAGTAATACTATTGTCAACCAATGTGAGAGAGTAAATGCCAAGGGATCTTGCCTACCTGTTCGCTCAGAAACTTACCTCCGGTACCACGTAGCCCAAGGAAGAGGCTTGACTTACTGTAGGGTCAAAAACTGGCACCTTCCATGGTCAACAGCAAAAGCAGCATTGCAGTTGCATCGGTTGAAGGGGCACTTTGGTGTCACCTCAACCACTACAATCGCAATATAGAGAACTTCGTTGCAATGCACAGCTGGCTCTCACGTTGCAGACGCTGAGCCGGGAGCCGCTTACGCGTAAGTCGAAAAGGGTTTAGTCTCACTTGCACGTAGTTTTGAAGGAGCTCTGTTACATAAGCCTGGGGTCAGAATGTCAGCGCGCTGTACTGTCGTCTGTAAGTGTCAAGTGACGGCGTATCCAAGTGCATGAAGCTTTGCTGCATGGGTGCTCTGCAGATGGGCGGCTGGTGCTGGTCACGCGGACGTTGCCCAGTGCATGAGAGTTGATGGTCTTACGCATAACAACCAACGGTTCTGGTGTTTCAAACCACGGTTCCGGGTGAGACCTGGCAGAATAGGCGTGTGTGTACGCGCTCTCGACCAACAACGCACAAATGAGCAAGAAGAGCTATGAATCGCCTGCAACGACGCCAAACAATGGTACCACCGGAAAGGAACACTCGACCTTTCTTGCGGAGTAGAGAATTTCGGATACGAGCATGAGCACTCTTGTTTTCTGGAGGTCTTCAGCGCCCGTTCGCGTACTTTCTACGAGGGCGTGGAGCTGTAGGCGGCTCCAGTAATTCTTCCATGGTTTGAGCAGAATTCTCAAGGCCGTCAAACAGCGCATTTGGTGTGAAGGCTAGGGTTATTGCATCCGGCTGCCTCTGTGTCATGGGGCACCACCTGGGTTAATGAGGGGATCGTGACTGAATGCACGTTGTTGGCTGTCTGGGCGAGCTTGATTCGGGAGGGCGGCTAGCGCCTCGACGGACCCTGAGCTCTTTGCTCGCAAACTTTCCCCCCAACCGCTATCACCACCTCACCCATCCTCCACCCACACATACATACCTCCGCCATCATCCATCATGACTGAATACGTCAAGGTCGAGAAGATTGTCCCCAAGTTCCCGCCGCCGGCGTTCGGCGACATCGCCAAGGCATCGAACGACGTATGTTTGGACTGCGCCTATCTTGAGTTTGAGGGAATACAATTGCTGACTTGGGCCTGCCCAGCTCATCAACAAGGACTTCTACCACACTGCCGCAGGTCCGGAAGATCCAACGAAGGCCCATTGGTGCGCGCTGACTGTCTCTAGCTGCGCTCGAGGTTAAGCTCAAGGCTCCCAACGGTGTCAACTTCACCGCCAAGGGCGTCTCTCCCCACTCTGGTCCCGTCGCCTCTTCTGTAAGTACAAGCACACGCGCACCCAGTAGAGGATGCCAGGATGGCTAACGAAACATACAGCTTGAGGGCAAGAAGGCTCTTTCCAACGGTACGGCACCCGCTTCCTTCACTCCTCGTTCATTGCTACTCTATATACCCATCCTCAAGGCGAGATCATTCTACTCCAGCGTTTTTCACGTGTCTCAACCTCCGGGCGGCAAATTCGCCGTCACCGGCTATACCATCAACTTGCTGACGACAAACTGCCCAGGCATCAGCATCACTCAGTCGTGGAACACCGCCAATGTTCTTGCTACCAAGGTCGAGCTCAACGACACCTTTGCCAGCGGCCTGAAGACCGAGGTCCTCTCTAACTTCAGCCCTGCCGCCGGCAACAAGGGCCAGAAGGTCAACTTCCACTTCAAGCAGCCCAACTTCCACGGCCGCGTCTTTGCCGACTACTCCGCCGCTGGTGCTATTGGCGCCATCGCCGATGCCGTCGTGTCCCACGAGGGCTTCGTTGTTGGTGGTGAGGTTGGCTACGACGTCCAGAAGGCTACCATCACCAAGTACAGCGCCGCTGTCGGTTACACCACCCCTCTTTACAACGCCGCCATTACTGCTACCAACTCCCTGAGCGTCTTCTCCGCCGCCTACTACCAGAAGGTCAACCCTGCTGTCGAGGCTGGCGCCAAGGCTACCTGGGACTCCAAGTCTGGCTCCAACGTCGGTCTTGAGCTTGCTGCCAAGTACAAGCTTGACCCTGCCTCGTTCGCCAAGGTACGTATCGCATACAAAAAAATTCCTAGTGTTCTGCTGGACTAACAACATCTAGGCCAAGATCAACAACCTCGGCATCGCCTCCCTCGCCTACAACACCAAGGTCAACAGCGGTTTGACCTTTGGCATTGGTGGCTCTTTCGATACCCAGAAGCTGAACGAGGCCGGCCACAAGCTCGGCACCAGCTTCACCTTTGAGGGTTAAGCGGGTGATGTGTGTATAGTAGGAGGGGGGAAGACCGTGATCGTTCTAGATTCCTTTTGGTTCTGTAGCGAAGCGCCTCAGTCTGCGATGCAGTGAGCGACTGTCGTATGGCTTTCCAGCATGTACAACATCATCTCAATGCAAAGTTTTGAAGAAGAAATGGTGTCTCTGCACCGTCTTGATTTGAGTGTCGCGCTTTATGCTGTAGCCCTCGGCTTTGCCTTTGTGCTGGTATGTTCTTTATCTTCGAGTATCTTTACGGTTGCCCCAATGATGGCTACGATGCCCGCGACGGTCAGGAAATTGACCAGCATGTCCCCCCGAGCATAGTCTTCATCTCTACGGTACAGTCTCGAACGCTTTCGGCCCTTCAGGATGTGCTCGTGGACCTGCTCGTGCATCTCCTTATGCCGTACGTCGTCAAAATGCGGCACTTGGTGGCCCTGACGCTGCTGTCCTGGACCATAGCCTCCCCGTTCGCCGTAGCTCTCCGAACCCGCTTCATTGCTTCCAGCATTCGGATCGTGGTGCGCATACTCGGCTCTCTTTGCCCCATGTCGCCCATAGCCGCCGCTGTTGTAGAAGCTGGGTGGTGGTCCTCGGAACGTGCCTCTCTTCTTATTCAGTCCCGTCGCCGGGCGGGAGCCTGCATAGCTCGCTGAGCTGTAGCTTCCTTGGGGCTGACCATATCCGCCACCTCGACCCCACCCAGAACGCCGATCGTTCTGGTGCAGGTGCGCGTCGTACTGCGCGCGCTTCTCGGGCACAGAGAGGGTGTGATAGGCTTCACTAATTGCGACGAAACGGGTCGAGGCGGTAGGGTCATCTTTGTTGTGATCCGGATGGTTCTGCTTGGACAACGCATAGAACTGCCGCTTGATATCCTTGGCGTCGGCGGTGGGTGCGACCTGCAGTGTCTCGTAGTGGTTCGGAGCGCTATCGGAGACGGAGAGACGAGGCGCTGTTGCGTGGAAGAAGCGGACTCGCGGGCGCTGCAAACACGAGCGACCTGTCCATTGTGGGCGCGCAAGTGGCCGAACGAAGGAGGGAGGGCGGGGTGGCATTGCCCATTCCGAGTGACAGGAAGGTTTTTGGAGAGAGAAAGCGAGCAACAAACTGAGCGTGGTCCTTCTCTGATGTCATGACCACGATGAGCCTAACGTAGGGTGGTGGTAGCCGAGTAGCACTAGCCTGGTTAGTCGTCATTTGAATTGTGGGTATGCCGTATGGAAGGTGCGGAATTCGAGCTCGAACAAAAGCCCGCTCTCTTGCGTGACTACCATTGTCACACAACACACCATGGCGGCCCAGGTAGAGAATGGTGTCGCCGACTCGAAGTGTATGCTACGTCGCTGCTAGGATCAGCAAGAACTACACTGACAGCAGGCAGTGGACGACACCAAAAATGGCGCAGCACAGAAGGCAGAGCAGACAGTAGACGGGGCAGACCACGACGACTCGGACGACGACAACGAGGCCGAAGAAGGTGGCGCTGATGGCGCCGGCGAGGGCGCAGCCAAGAAGAAGAAGAAGAGAAAGCCCAGGAAGAAGAAGAAGGCCGGCGCAGGCGGTGCCAAAACCCAAACCTCGCCTCCCCGCGTGCCTCTCTCTGATCTGTACCCCAATAATGACTACCCTGAGGGCGAGATCTGCGAATACCTCGACGAGAACAGCTACCGCACCACGAGTGAGGAGAAGCGCCACCTCGATCGCATGAACAACGACTTCCTGACCGAGTACCGCAAGGGCGCGGAAATCCACCGACAAGTCAGACAGTGGGCGCAGAAGTGGATCAAGCCGGGCATGTCCCTTACCGAGATTGCAGAAGGTATCGAGGACTCGGTCCGCCATCTCACAGGGCACATGGGCCTCGAGCCTGGCGATGCTCAGATCGCAGGAATGGGCTTCCCCACCGGTCTCAGCATCAACCACTGTGCAGCCCACTACACACCCAACGCCGGCAACAAGATGGTCCTCAACTACGAGGATGTCATGAAGGTCGACTTCGGTGTGCACATCAATGGTCGCATCGTCGACAGCGCCTTCACCATGACTTTCGACCCTGTCTACGACAACCTCGTTGAAGCGTGCAAGGCTGCCACCAACGCTGGTGTCAAGGAGGCTGGCATCGATGTGCGCATGAGCGACATTGGTGCTGCCATCCAGGAAGTCATGGAGAGCTACGAGGTAGAAATCAAGGGCCAAATGCTACCAGTCAAGTGCATCCGCAATCTCAACGGACACAGCATTGGCCACTACACCATCCACGGCGGCAAGACAGTGCCCATTGTCAAGGGCGGCGATCAGACAAAGATGGAGGAGGGCGAGACTTTCGCTATTGAGACATTCGGCAGTACTGGAAAGGGATATGTCCGCGACGACATGGAGACTTCTCACTACGCGCTGCGCCCAGATGCCCCCAAGGTTGCACTCAGAGTTTCCTCGGCGAAGACACTGCTCAACTCCATCACAAAGAACTTTGGTACCTTGCCATGGTGTAGGCGTTACCTGGACCGTCTAGGTCACGACAAGTATCTGCTGGGTCTCAACAATCTTGTTTCCGCTGGCATTGTGGAGGCATATCCGCCACTGTGTGATATCAAGGGCAGTTACACAGCACAGAGCGAGCACGTAAGTTACTTACAAGCTGTGTTTTATCTCAGAAAGCTGATGCAATACAGACACTCATCCTACGACCAAACGTCAAGGAGGTCATCAGTCGCGGAGACGACTACTAGATTACGGAATGAATATGAAATATCTTTAAACATAAAATTACTCGACTTGCCCGTATCACGAAGTAATAGTAGCACCACGATATCACGAGAAAACATAAATCAAGAATTCAACGACTGTTTGCATCAGATAATACTTAGCCTTTACTTCTTTCTGTCAACTGCTGCCTTCTCAAGCTTGTTCCTGCCTCTTCGTTATCCGATATCTGCACTTGATTAGTCCAAACCTATCTTGAAATACAGCAATGTGAACGTACAAGAATAGTCTCTCCTTGGACCAAACCTCCCTATCAGGATCGTCTTCTACCTCCTTGACATCGAACATCTTACCCGCTGTTTTCATGAAAGTCAAGTCTGCTCTCCTCCTCCGCTTGAAGCAGAAGTAGCACACTGTGTTCGGACCAATGATGTCCTTCAGCGTTTGCTGTAGCAGAGGAAAGGCGGGCTCAAAGTAGACGCAATCAGCTGCTAGAACCACGTCTGGGTGCTGTGGTAGTCCAGGCGGTGTCGGCTGCCCCCAGTCGTATAATGAAGCCGAGACGCGCGAGGAGAGGTCGTTGAGAGCGATGTTCTTTTTCATGAGCTCGAACATCTCGTCCTGATCGGTGATGTGCAGGGTTGTGGTTACTTTACAACCGACGGCTACGGCTAGGCTGTTGGTCAGATGGAAGTCAGTTTCGTGCTCGGTTTTTTTTTTGGATTAAGTGTTCTGTTCTGTAGAAGGGTTGTTTGAAAGCCTTACCCGACAAGTCCACCTCCAGCACCAAGTTCGACACTGTTGATATCAGTAACACGCCAGGAGCTTGAAAATGATGCGGGACCTACATCGTCTTCCCCTCAAGGTCATCCTTGTGTTTCCTGAGCATGTACTTGCCGAGTACCATGCCTGCTGGCCACAGCTGTCCACCACATCCAGTCTTGAGGTCCTCATAGACTTTTAGTGGGGGCGATAGTACGCCATCGAAATCTACTTCGGCCACCCCAGCTGATTTGATAGGCGCTGGTGGCACATAGTCTAGCTGGTGAGCACCGAAGATGTCGTTTTCCTCGTCGTCGGAGGCCGTCATGTTTGTGCGGTGTGGTATGATTGGAAGGTATCGAGGTACATTTTGTCGAGGTCTAGATCGATTCGGCTAGTGTGAGCGAGTGGGGCTTACAACTCATCCTTCCTGCTCCTTCCATCTGCCACCTTTCGATGCAATGTGCACCGATACCGCATCATAGGCTCTACGAGCTACACACAAACCGAAAAGTATGAGAATATGGGACTCGGCTAAGACACCTCATCGCCCTACAACAGCCGCCTTGAACGCGTCGTATCACGACCTGAGGAGATGCTTCCTTATCGTTCTTATCAGTGCGCCGTATCCAATGGTTACAGTGCATATCGAACGCCGCATCTCTGGGCATGCTCAAAAGAGGAGATCAGCTATAAGCTCAGCCGAGGGTACCTGAGATCCTGCATATATCCGGCTGATCCCACTCTTGTTGACGACATCTGTTTACTTGACACATACTGCTCGCGTTAATAGCTGTCAAGTGGCTTTTGCAGTCTTGTTCGTTGTATACGTGAGCCACCATGGGCCTTCCTACAGAGGTGTTGAAAGCCTGGGAGGCGTGCGACCGTACGGATACGCTATTTGTGCTTGTCTGTTGCGTCTTCTGTACGTTTCATTCATGCTACCAACTTCCAAGTTCTCAGTCGTTACGTTGATCCATGTGCTCTTGCCATACTTATCGTCATGTCCTAGGCTGGGGTATCATCCCTGCGGTCGGTATCGCTTACTCTGGCTACACCACTCGATCCAACTCCCTCTCCGCCGTCATACCTTCCATCCTAGCAGTAATCGTGTGCACGATCCAATGGTTCCTCATCGGCTACACCCTTACCTACAGCGAAGGTGGTCCTGTATTTGGCGATTTCACATACGCTTTCCATAAAGGCGTACTGTCAGAGCCTGTCGGTACCATTCCAGCAATCCTGTTCAGCTTCTTCCAATTGGTGTTTCAGGCCACAGTCTGCGCTATTGCTGTTGGTGGAGCATGTGAGCGAGGAAGGATACTACCACTGATTCCTTTCATCTTCGTAAGCTCCCGGACAAACTACCCTGGGTGGAAAGCAAGCCACTGATGTATGGTCTAGCTCTGGTCAACGTTCGTATACAACCCCCTTGCACACATGGTATGGGGCGGCGGCTTCCTTCAAGGTCTCGGCGTCCTCGACTTCGCCGGCGGTACACCCGTGCACATCAATTCCGGAGCGACATGTACAGCCCTCAGCGTCTACCTCTCCTATCCACTCTTCCGCTCCAGACGCTCTTCGACCCGCACACCATCTCATCTGGTGATCCACCGACCCGTGAATTCGATGTGCCAACTGCTCGCCATGATCAGCATCTGGGGCTCTTGGCTAGCCTTCGACGCGGGAACGACGCTGGCATTCAATTTCAAATCCGTCATGGCGCTCTGCGTCACCAACCTCTGCGCTGCAAGCGGCGCACTGACATGGATGTTGTACACATACATTGAAGTCGGCCGCTGGAGTTTGGACTCCTGTTTCATGGGGGCAATATCTGGGCTGATTATGATTACACCGTCAGCGGGCTTCATCGACATGCCGTCCGCAATGGCATTTGGGGTCGTTGGTGCGCTGTTCTGTCGCCAGACGCTGCGGATCAAGTTCACAGACTTTGCACGACGGTGGCGCTGGGTTGATCACGGCGACACGTTTGCCACGCATTGTCTGGGCGGGTTTCTAGCCACTATTGGAACGGGGTGTCTGGCAAGAAAGGACGTTGCGGGCTACGACGGCGTGACTGAGATTGTGGGTGGCGTTTTCTTCGACGGTAATGTGCGACAGCTTGGCATCCAGATTGTGGAGGCAACCGTAGGATTCACTTGGTCTTTCGTCGGGAGCTATGCCATCTACGCGCTGATTGACTGCGTACCAGGGTTTGAGGTATTGGCCGAGGACAAGTGAGCACATAATCCGCCCTTGTTCAACACCAGCTAACGCGCGGCAGGGACATCATCGCAGGTCTGGATGCAAGCCAAATGGACGAGGAGACGCTGTGGACCGAGACACAGAAGTACTCGCCTTTTGCGGAACCCAACGGTGAATTACATCTCGACTAGCAGAACCAAGCTGGGATGGGACATGGTGCCAGTTTGTTAAAGGTTTCCGAGCATGCATGTTTGCCTCACCTTATCGTGACGTTGTGTCCCGTACCCTAGTTCATTATTAAATCAAGGGTTGAAGGATGCGTTACCAGGGTTCCTGTAGTCGGCCCTTTGATACACACCGCAACGGCACGCGTATACGAACGCCCACGAACGCCTACAAACTGGTAATATACGAGCTTGGGCAATAATATTAAAGTGCCAAGCGGTCTTGGCGGGCGTGCGGTAGTGAGAGGCGGTGTTTGTGTACGCGTCTAACGGTCGTAGCTCAGGTACGATTGTCTGCGTGTAACTGCTGTCGCGCACCTCGCAGCCTGCAGAGCGTGTCACATATTCCAGAGGGGCTCCTTCACAGACAGCTTTCGTAAGGGTCAATAGTTGCGCACTTCATGGTAGCATCACCCAGATCTTTGAGTAATTGGAGCACGATAGTTGGGAAACAAGTCTAAAATGGTATATGTGAAGAAGCCTAAACTATGTACAAAGAATGAAGTTATCTATTAACCCGCCTTAGCGGTCAGGACCTGTTGATCCTCCTAGCCGTCGCCCAAACAAGGGGGAGCGAATAGCTTAGATGCGTCCGTAACCGGCAGTGTTGACGAGGTTCTTGGCCGAAGAGGCGGCGGAAGCAGAAGCGACGTTCTTGCCCTTGAAGCTGGAGAGGAAGCTGGTGTCAGAGCCGGCAAGAGTGCCAGAGGTACCGTAGGCGTTCATCTCGCAGTTGTGACCGAGGTAAGCCTTGCAGGCAGAGTTGCCGGAACCAGAAGCAAAGACCTTGCCAGGGAGACCGGCCTGAGCAGGCGCATCGACGTTCTGGAAGACGTTGCCCTCAGCGAGGATCTTGGCGCCAGAGTCGGCCTCGAAAGCGTGGGCAATGGCGTAGAAGTAGTTGTTGACGGCGTGGAGGAGGGTGTTGCCAGCAACCTTGGGGGAGCGGCCAGAGGTGTGGTGGACGTAGTTGTTCTTGAAGGTGACCATGTCGGAGGAACCGGTGAAGTACAAGCCCCAGTAGTGGCGACCGTCGCAGGTAGCGGACCAGGACGAGGCACCGTTGATCTCGTTGTTGGAGATGGTGACGCGGTTGGAAGCAGAGTTACCGAGGACAATGTGCTGGCGGGCAATCAGGTCGGTGGTGACGTGGTCAATCCAGATGAGGTCAGCACCGTCGACGGTGATAGCATCACCACCCCAGACGTAGGCGGGGTTGATGTCAGTGAAACGAACGTTCTGGATGATAACGTTCTTGGTGTTGGAGACGATGCGGACACCCTTGCCCTTGATAACACCCTTGGAGCCCTGGCCGATCAGGGACTTGTTGGAGCCGACGGTCATACCGAGGACACCAGCCTTGTCGTACTTGATACCGGAGACCTTGGGGGCGTTGGGCTGGTAGTTGTCACACCATCCATCCTTGTTGATGGCCTTCTGGCAAGTAGAACCAGTTCCCCAAGGAGCGCAGCCAGCAGAGGTGGCGGTACCCTCAGTTCCGGTGAAGTCGAAGGTCTTGGTCAAGACAATGACACGGGGAGACGAGTCGGCAAGGTAGCTGATGAGCTGAGCGGTGGTGGAAGGGTAGACGGGCTTAGCGTTACCACCACCAGTGACGCCCTTGGCGAAACCCTCAGCAGCTCCCTTGACGGCATCAGCACCAAGGGCTGAGCCAACAAGTGCCGCAGCGGCGGCGAAGAGAGAGAACTTCATATTCGTAGTGAAGTGTAGGCGAAAGAAAGAATGGACAGCAAACACAGTTTGCTTTGAATGAAAGACTGAAGTTGGAAGGTTGAATGAATGTCAAGTCGAGGCTTGGGCATTAGAAGAACTGCGAAGCAGCCTACCTTTATAACTTTGAGGCTCGCGGCTTGAGGCTGTCTGCACGCACCACGATCTAACTGGCGGACAATTGTTTTACGAGCAGAGCCCAGTGAAATCCTCACCGAAACGTCGGTAACTGCATGGCAATCTGACCTGCACCCACAAGTTATGATCCTGGTGGGGGCGTTCTTTCGTTGTGTCTAGGTTGTTTCGTGGGACTGAGCCACACGCTGGTCGTGGTATAGGAGAAGAGTGGTTCCGGACAACGATCTACTCAGGGAATAGCTGCACTGCGAGTAGAATAGCATCGGAGGGATTGAGCGTGCTGGGACAGCATCGGAGAAAAGCGCCTTAGCATGTTTCAAAGGCACAGGGGAGGTTTGATGAAGCACGTTGCGCAGGGCTGGCGCTAGAGCCTTCAGCCGCCTTCAGATCGGTTCAGTTATACCTAATATGGACTAGCATACAGGGTATGCCATGAGCTTATGGCGGTTAAGATTAGACCTGGATGCGTCTGTCCCTCTGCGAATGTGACGTGTGGGACAAAGAAGTGTGCGGTGTGTGCATCATGCGACGCCTTGTTGAGATGAGAGATACAGAAGTCTTTTCATTTTGGTAACATTGTCTGATCATTACCGCTCATGGACGCGCGTCTGATTCTAGAGCTTCTATAATTTACGGTCCCCAGAATTTCAACACTACTTGCCGTTGGCGATAACTTCACGACTCGGTGGATTGATAACAAGAGCGAACCCGGCCGCTAAAGAACGCGGCTGAGAATGGCACGACTTGACAGTACGTGGAGACGGGAGCCGCAAAAGCTCGGCGGGCAACATCGCCGGGTGAGGCGGGAGGCCAGGACGTTTCGATGCGGTAAGAAGGGGTATTTGACGAGTCGTGCCAGCCAGAGTACGCTAACGCGGAAATACGTGAGCAATGGGGACGCTCGCAAGCACACAGGTCTCTCTTCATATCCTCAACTTGTAAAAGATTTATTGTAACGAGAAAGGCAGAAAACCTCAGTGTGAATCCAGCAAGAGCTCTACGTGGCCTCAAAAGACTTGATTCTATCCTCGCCCTTGATCCCAATATCTGCTAATATTCAGTGAGAATGCACACTACCCACCCCGACCCTCAACGCCTCGATTCATGCACAACCGGACGTACGAGAAGCCCAACTATCGACTCTGCAACGAGCAAGACTACAACACCCACAGTAGCTTCATAAACATGAGAAATTGGTAGATACTGGCATCTCAGGCATAAATCGTCATACCGGTGTAGAGCAGAACGTTGTGCCGAATTTGAACCCATGTCATGATAAGGAATTGAATACTGCTATACGATCATCATGAAGTGAGGATGGCAGTGACAAGTATAGGGATTTGTCTTAGTCTGAACACCGAATTAACGTATTACGTTGTGCAGACCAAATGTCGCAGCAACTACTGTTACAATGAGGGTGGTTACAAAGCGTGTTACAGATGATTGTATCTACTTGGTTCAACGCGGGGCATTCCTCGTGGATTTTAGGCTTCTGGCAACACAACCTCTGTGGTATATACCACCACTTACTTCTACGATTGAGGACGATGTACATGGCTACATATGCACGAGGTCCGATCCAGCTAGTGCAGCTGCCACGTAGGCACGCAGCTGCATCTGTATCTGCACCATCAATATCAACAATATATGATTCGTACAACCGTGCAATCGCAGACGAAAAAGCAAATCACATCGCCCTTCCTTACACATTCAGTTCCACAGACGCTTACACAGCTTCTCTCTGACAGACGCCCGGATCCACAAGGCTGAAGCGCTACCATCGCCATGTCGTACCGCAAAGAGACGTACTACACAGACCACGACAAACCCTCGAGAGTCAAGAGGACCGAATACATCCCAAAGCACACGGAGCATCTCCCCATACCAAGCTACCATCACTCACGATCCACCGATCCAGACCGGGGTCATCGCCGTCGCCCATCAAGGCCCCGCCGAACAGCCACAGGCTACATAAATAGACGGTCCTGCCCATCCTACCCGTACATAACCACGCGCTCCCGCTCGCCAGACCATTCCATCTCCCAAAGACTATCGCACACCGACGAGTATATACAGTCGTGTGAGCCGCACCACGATCGCCATGCTGCCCGCCGTCCGCGCGACGGGTCTAACCAGGCGCGCTGGAAAGTCCAGGCCTTTTCCAGCAAGGCAGAGTTTATGCGCGCCCATGGCCTCGACGCACGGGTTGACGAGGACTTGGAAGATGTGAGGAATCCTCCGCATGGCTACCGCGGTGTTGATGTACAAGGCAGTGATGCCGAGGACTTGGAGGAAGTGAAATATTTCGGCCACAGGTCCTGCAGTGCTGATACACAGGGAAGTGATGTCGAGGACATAGCACCCCATCGAGCTAGCCACGAGCTCGACAGGAGGGAACACGACTCCGACCACGAATCCGGAAGCGACATAGTCAGCGAGAAGCGGAGGTCTGTGGGCTCACATATAGCGTCCCTTCCGAGCAGGCGGAGCTCGTACGCATCGTCTGATCCACGGTGGACTGGGGAAAGAAGCAGGCGAGCGGGATCTGATGTGCAAGAGCGAAGAGAGAGTAGTGACACCGACAGCGAGTACGAGGACGGGTATATTTCGCTCGACGATCATATCGGAGGTGGGAGTGACTGCGTCTCGAATCGATCGTTGTCAGAGGACGGAGGGGAGGGCAGTGATGCGGTGAGTGGGTGTGAGATGGAAGAGGGTAGTGATGTTGCAGATGCGTCAGATGTGGAGGACTTTGATGAGGGCGAAGACTGCATTCTGGACACTCATGTGTACTACCGGGCGTAAGTGGATGTGGATTTGCAAGGAAGGAAGGCTCGCGTTTGGATTATCAATCAACATGAGCGCAGAGACAGCATGAGTCGTCGTAGGTTTTACAGTATTGAAAGATCGCTTTGATGGTTCTTACATGTTATACACAAATCTATTCAGGATCTGCTCCGCCCGATGCATGCCTCGCTGCTGTCGGGGCAGCCAAAACGTCTGTACACGGCCAGTGTATGGTACAACTTCTTCCCGTTCTTCCCGTCTCATTCTTACGCTGTCGCTGTAGCGCCCTCGACTGGCTCAGCAACCTCGACAATCGGCGCGAGCTCCGCGTTGCTCATGGGACCCTTTGGCCAAGGTTTCCCGAGCGCATCCTGCACCTTCAAGATCTGGTTCTTGGGCCCTGGCACGCAGCCTGTAACGACAATCAAACCGTTCGTCTCGTCAACCTGCAGAACCTTGAGGTTCTTGACTGTAACGCTCTCATTGCCCATGTTTCCGGCCATGCGCTTTCCTGGCAACACACGCGAACCGGATCCTTGCGAACCTCCGGCGGATCCCATAGCACGGTGGGTGAGCGAGTTACCGTGGGATGCAGGTTGACCGCTGAAGCCATGGCGTTTCATACCCTAGCACAAAATGTCAGTCGCTATTCCACCAGAACACAGCCTCTGTGGACGTTGCGTGGGATTCGTTTGACGTACTCCAGCAAAACCCATTCCCCTCGAAATGCCCTTGATATCCACCCACTGTCCAGCGGCGAACCAACTCGCACCCACACTCTCCCCAACACTCAAACCCAAACCGGCACCGTCCTTGACCTTGAACTCGGCAAGATGTCTTTTCGGACTCACACCCGCCTGCGCAAAATGCCCCAATAAGGGTCTTGTGACGTTCCTTGGCTCCTTCTGCCCCGCGCCAATCTGAACAGCCCAATACCCATTCTTCTCTCTTGTCTTGTGCGCAACGACTTCGTTACGATCGACTTGCAGAACGGTACAGGGTGTGCGCTTCCCTGTCTCGGGATCGTAGAGCGCTGTCATGCCGCGCTTGAGGGCGAGCAGGCCAGTGCGAAGTGGTGTCGAGTGCGCTTTCCGTTCGAGGGCGGCGGTAGATGTGCTGTTCAGGGCAGGCTTGTTGGGGTGGTGTGCGAAGCGGTCTGGTTTGGGACCGAAGGTTGATTTGATGCCGCGAACGCATGTGTAGGAGAGTGCAGATGTGGCGGCATTTTGGTGGGGGAGTGGGACGACGGTGCGCGTTGCGGAGGGTAGGAGGGGCAAAGAGCCCCAATTGAGAGGTGCCCGGGGTGGCATTGTAGGTTGCAGAGCGAGTGGTGATGGGCGTTGCGATGCTGTCAATGCTCGAGGCCATGGAGAAATTCAAGCTCGGGCCACATGCACGTGACAGTGTTGAACTGGTCAAACTGCGGTCCTTATTGGTCGTGGCTGGTTTACCTTTGCGTCTCACTGCGAAACAAGCATGGTACAGAGAATTCGCCTAATAAAGATCATAGATCTTACAGATTGCCACCCATATAACAGCTACTGAAACAGCTACCTACAAGAGTATACTCGTCGATTTCCCAATCAGTCCCTCTCCATGCCGCCAGTTGCCATGGCTCTTTCTTTCTTGTATCCTTATCTCACCCAATGTCCCAATATCCGGCCCCTTGTCTCTCTTGAGTGCCCCAAGATTGGATGCCCCGAGACCAACTACAATATATCAGGGTATCCTCCAAAGGAAATGCTGCAAACGCCAAAAAGAAAACGACAAAACGCCTGAGCCACGTAGTGGCGTCATTAAATCACAAGTGCTCGAGCTGTATACTCGAAGATATAACTCCAGTAGGGAGCTAGAATTAGGCTAATTCACCTGCCTGCGCCACTGTGCCGGTGTGCAGCGACTGGTTCGGAAGCCGATGCTGCATGTATAAAACTCAGTCTTTCCAGTTGACTTGTCGTACCTCGGCTGGATTGCCCAGAGCAACACAGTCTGCGGGAATGTCCTTGAAATGGTCAGCTTGTATTCGATCATGCACGACACATGTGCATGTAAGAGCCGCTGGGTTTCATGCAAAGGTGAATGGACTTACTCGTACAACAACGGACCCGGCTCTGATTATCGCGTTGTTTCCAATGCGGACGCCAGCTTCGATTATGCATCCATCACCAACGTAGACGTTTTCCCCAATGTACACTTCGCGGGCAATTTCAGTCCCTTTGCTACCCTTCAAAGTTTTCGTGTCAGAAGGGGCCTTCAAGGTTGCTATGGTCACCCGAGCACCGATCCTTGTGTTTCTGCCGATTGCAATTCTTCCCGAATCAAGCAGCTGGCAGTTAGGTCCAATGGTAACGTTGTCTCCAATGGAGATGTTGTACCCATAGTCGCAATGGAATGGCAGAGCGACACTAATACCACCACCAAGATGGCCTGTGATGCGGCGTTCGCCAGCACGCCAATAGATCCACCTGGCTGCTATGATGGACTCGAAGTGCCTCTCTCGCTCGCCCGAAGCAATCTGTACAGCGGCGTTGCTTAGGCTGTTGAACCGGAATACGGCTCCCGAACATAGCGTACGTTCATCGACAAGCTGCTCAGTGTAGGGCAGAAATGGTTCCCCAGAAAGCATCTTGTCTTTTTCACTCTTGGGAGGCAAAGATGGGTTGGTGTAGCGAGACGGTGAGGGGGCTGGTGGCGCGGTTGCCATGGGAGCCATTGGTGGTGGAGGTGGTGGTGGAGGACGAGACCCATGGCTTGGAGCTCTCTCATGGGCAGGGACAGGTGGTGGGGGTTGCGTATACTGTGCTGGCTGTGGCTGTGCTATTGCGACGTGGTTGGGGGCTGGCTGACTCATGCTTTGTGGTGTAGAATGAAACACGTGGGGGTGATGCTGTCTTTGTGGAGGCTGTGGTGGGAGTGGAGGTGGTGGCGGCGGAGGTGGAGGTGGGGGCGGGTGCTCTGACTTGTATCGCGGTGATTCCGTCCAAGTTTGTTTCCAACTGCTTGGTGTGCTGGTAGTCAGTGCGTTAGTGCATGTCTAGACTGGTATGGACGTGGTGTCTTACGGTGGGTTGCGCTCCTGCTCGTCTACGCTGACAGGTCTTACTCGTGCGCCATCGCTTCCGTTAGAAATGCTAGGCTCTGGATAGGGCTTCTGAGCCGGCTCGCAGTGTGGGATGTGCACCTGATTGCATACGCCACATCTTGCATAGTGAGCAGGAATCTCAGCCGCGGATACACATTCTTTCGCCTGCAATATGGGAGGCGCCTTGGGAGCGCCATCCTTTGACCATGGAATCTTGTTGGCATAGCCCGCGCACTCGAAGTTGCCGCGCAGGCAGTTGTTGCACTTGGGCTTTGCTTCGTCACACTTCTTCTTGCGCCTTCGACAAGTCCCACAGCCTGTTTTTGTGCGGTTCGCAAACTGTCGTTTCCTCCCAGCTTTCCTCTGGTCAGAGTGCTGATCAGCTCTCGTCTGGTCTGTAAGCACCTCATCATATTCATTGGGATCGCTCATGTGCGATGGTGGCACATGGTGAGAAGGATCCAGGGGACGAGGGTCAAGATGATGGCGTTCCTGGTATTCACTCGGATCGGCCGTCCAGCGCCGCCCAGGCTGAAGGCGATCTATTGGAGGCAGTGTTCGCTGGTGTGGCTCCAGGCTTGGCCTTTGTTCTGGGTAGGATACCGTGGGAGAAGGGCCAGCGGGTGTAGGCCACTCGCGGGAAGATGCGCGTGGGCGCTGCTCTTCGGTTGAAGGCGATCGCTTTCTCTTGAAGGGACTGTCCGGAGATTTGTCTCCGTTGGTCATGGTGGGAGAGATGGAATGGCTAGCCGGGCGAGAGCTAGGGTCTCGTGGTACAGAGCTCCACGCCGTCATGCCGTGTGGTCCAGTCGGTACGTGTGGCGAGGATGAGGTTGGGCGTCCATTGACTGCGGTAAAGGCAGGCGCAAAGGGTTCCCCGAGCTTCTCTTTTAGCATGAATGGAGCCGTGTTGATTACTGGCATGTGCAGCACAGCAGACATAGTACCGGGAAGCCAGCTGCTGTGGAGAGGGCAGTCGAGGATGGTTGGCCAGGGAGCTTGTCGATACGGCGATGGTGAGCCCTAGACAATGACGGCTGGGGGAAAAGATGGTTTGTGCAGTGATGTCGGCCGGCGGTGGTTCTGAATGTGGAGAGGCTGTGGGGGCTGTGGGCTGGAGCCTGCAGCGCGTGGTAAAAGCAAGAGTGCCGTGTCGTTTGTCTGCGACCGAGTGGACGGGACAGGCGGTGACACGGTGAGCTGATGTTTTGCGGTTGCACGACACAAGAGGCGGCTTTCGCGCGTTGGGGCGCTTACAGCAGAGCAGGCGTTGTCGAGCAGGAGCTGTGGTGGTTGTGGTGTTGTGATGATGTGGTGCAGCGGTGAGGTAATGCTGTGGTGAGGTAGTGCAGTGATTGCTGTTATGCAGTGGTAGTGTAGTGCAGTGTCTGGCCAGCGTCACAACACTGGCAGACGACGGGCGGTGGCAGGCCGTCGAGTCAAGTCAAGTGCAGTGTAGGTAGTGATAGCGGTAGTGGGAGTGGGAATGGGCTGGTGTCAGAGTGCATGTGCATGCGGGGGGTGGGTTTGGTGATGCCAATCGGGCGCAGAGGGCGCAGAGGCACCCGCAGCGGCGAGAGCAGTGTATAAGACCAAGACGGCAGCGTTGGGCGAGTTGCGCCCTGAAGAGAGGGGCGTCCCGACGTAGGCGCAGCTGCCAGCGGATGGGGCAGCAGAATCACGAAGGCGGCTGTTCCTCTGCTTTGGCTTGCTGGGAGCACTGATGTCGTACCCCGGTCGCGGCGTGTGATTGGGCGCCGTGGGCCGTCCCTGCGCGCTTGTCCCACCCGAGATCTCCAGCGAACGAGCGCAGAAGGCAGCGTAGACGAGCTAAAAGCGCGGTTCCTTCGACTACCAGACACACAACCCTGCATTGGAGCTCCAAACCACGTTTTTTGGCGAAAAAACCGCGTCTACAGCCCTAAAGCCCATCGCTGGGTGTACTGGAGGGGGGATACCTCGAGCACCCTGCAAGGATGGCACAGAGCAGCGCGCCCCCCAAGCGTCTCCCGGCGTCACGGCATGCCAGGTTATGCGAGGTTGATCGGCCAGACGTGGTTAGCGCGACACCCGTCGCGGAACGCTTTCACGCTGCGCAAGCTGCGAGGCGCACGCCTGCCGTGATTGGTCCACACCCTGCAGCCGTGCAGACGACGGGCGCGCGCACGGACGAACGAACGGCCAGCCTGCGAGGAGAGAGCGTGTGCAGACTTGAGTTTGTGACGCTGGGCGCTTTCCTGTTTTGCCTCAGCCGCGCATGACTGTTATAGGCGCGCCTGGTGGTGGACGCCTGGTGGTGGACGCCTGGTGGTGGATGCCTGATGGCGGTGGTGACAGCAGCAATTAATTGTATTGAAAGTGGTGATGGTGACGGTGGTAATGGTGGTGGAGGTCGTCGTTGTCGTCGTCGTCGTCGTCGTCGTCGTCAATGCTACTGCTCCTACTCCTACGCCTGCCCTGCCCTGCCCTGCCCTCCCTTCTGCGTACATAATCTAGTACCTACATAACCTGACTACAAACACCACCTGCTGCTTGCTCACCGTCAGCTCATCTCTCACCACACTGGACGTCATCGCTGTTCCTGCGTATCGCCCGTCTTCTCGCGCGCCTCCGCGCCCACAACTCACCCCAACCCAAATCCGCACTGCCTCATGCTAACCGCCTGTCGACGCCTGCCCAGGTTTCACCACCATGACCAAACAAGAAGGCACCCTTGGGCCTCGCCCATGTTTCATTAATGATCAATCGGCGCCACGCCGCACCCACGCACCCTCCCACGCACCCTCCACTCCTCTCACGGCCTGCACGCCGGCCCTTTGACTTGTTCTTCACCACATCACGCTCACACTCAGATGCCGCCCCGTCACCCTGTCCGCCCATGTACGTACAGCACCTCGGCCTGCATGTTGCCGCCACGGCTAGCCTGCTCCCAGCCTGCCGCTGCATTTATAGTGTTCTTGCTGCCCTCACATCGCTGATGGCTGCTCGGCCCGTTGGGTCAAGCCGCTGCACACTTTGCGCCCACGCACACGCACGCGCACTCGCTCCAGTGCCCACCAACGTGCCGCCGGCGAGCCGCGAGCGTCCACGGTCGGCTAATGTGACGCCTGTGCTGTGCTGGAAATTGGAATCCGGCTTTGCGTTGGAATCAAGCCCTCCCTGATCGGTCACCCTTCTGTGCATTCCTGTCGAAAAACACCAATGGAACTTGTGACCCCTTTCGTCGCCATGCATCGGCTGACAAGCAGAACGGATGCCATCATGTCCGCGGCTGCATCTCGGCAACTCTGCACCAAGACGGCGGTGCCAACTGCTGCCGTGGCCTCTCCCACTGACTGACACATGTCGTTCACTACAATCCAGCAGTTTGTTTCTCGAACGTGCGCCCCGTTCCGCTCCCGTTAGCGATCAAACAAACCACTGGTACGCGTTGGCACTGCGCCCCCGCCGTGTCGGTATTCAGCGAGTGCATTTCCATCCCTTGCTGAACTCGCAGACATCAACCATGTCGCACTTAGCATCGCCTGGCTACGGGATTCGTGCGCTTATGCTCGCCTCCAATCCTACCGCTTCCTATTCGGTTAGCGAGATGAGTGGCTGACGTTGGCTCGTAAACGCGGACCCACGCGTTTATTATTCTCAACGCTCACTTCCGCTTGGTGCCTAAATTCAGTTTGTACGCCTGTTGGCCGTTGGGCGTTTATGGCAACCTCGGCATGCGACAACAACTTCGTACGCGAAGTCCGGTACATGCAAAGACGAGAAGAAAAAAAAAATCTTGTTTTCTTGCCGCTGTCAGTCTGGACAGATGCAGCAAATCGCACCTTGAGACGTTCGCGAGTTGGGTCCTTGAGTCGCATCATGCTTCACCTCTTCCCGTAGTTTTGCAAGGGATGAAATCGAACTCTCATCCACGTCGACTCTTCCAATTTTTCAAGCTTGCTGATATTAGAACCCCACAGCTACCCCCCTGTAGGACCAAGGAAGCGTCACTAGATCATCCTGCCTGTCGGTGCAATACGTCCGATCTCTTCTTTAGGCACAGTCGGAGCGCTGTCAAGACACAACTGCCTCATATGGAGATCATCGCACCGCGCTCCTCGATCGTGACAATATGCAAGGGGCTTGGTGGATTCCCTCTCTGTATCTCGGAGCGTACCGAGGACTCAACATCGATCGGAGAGCGGTCGCAACAGGCTTTTCGGCAACCCCGACTCCAGTCATGCTTCCTCCATGCATGCCTGCAATTTTGCTCGGATGCAGGACAGTCGCGCATGTATACCAAAGTACAAATGACTTGCTCTACCTCTTCCGCCTTATGACCTCGCCGACCATCGCCTTTTGGCTTAACTGTAATAAGCCTCAAAGTTCATCGAAAGACGGCTGGCCCCATGATGGCTGGGGCATAGTTACGATGCCGCCCGAGACCCAGTGTTTGCGGTGATTGTATCGAAGGCTTCATCACACCGACATCTTGGCACCGCCTTCCAAGAGATCTTGTACGAATTCTGGGCATTAATGAGTGGTGCCTGCTTAGTTCTATACATGACCGCACGTCGTCGATGGTTATATGGCCATGCCCATTGTCCCTGAGCGGCGATACAAGCACTGTTGTACCTATCTGGGATAGCGGCTTTTATTTAAGTGATTGCCATGAGATGCGCACAGATTCACGGCCGCATCGTGCTTCTCCGCTGTTGCCCAAAGTGGGTACCCCAACGGCAGGTTTTTGAGATACATGGTGTTGCCCATGCTATCGACTCTCAGACCGCCACGACTACTTCGAAGTTACGTGGCCCTGCACGAGTTCGCATGGAACACGATCTTTTCCCCAACAATCTACATACTAGCGTTATACTTTGCACTATCAGGTGCGGTTTGCTGTAGTTCCCTAGGCTACATCTGCATCAATAATAACTCAAAGCTGATTGCGACTTACAGTGTCTATACGAGACGAATTGAAAATGCCACCAACTCACTCAAGCGCCAACGATCCGGGACCTGCATGCCTGCACATCTCCCGTCTCAAGACTTATCGCGTAAACTCAATTGTCCGTCCTTCTGCAAGTTGCGAAATGCAAAATGACCCGTCCCACCGAGTTTCTTCATGTCCGGAACCGTTTCCAACCAATTGTGAAAGCGAAGACAATTCCGAGCACCAGTTTTGTCCATGCTCAATTTGGCTGCGACGATAAACATATACCTGGCCAATGTGGATCCAACATTATTGACCTTGGAGTTGCCGACAGCCGTTGAATGCAACAACCTTCCAAGCAAGGCCCTGCAGTTCTGCAATGTTAGAAAGGACTTCTGACGCCCATGCAGGCCTTGAGCACGATTCTCAAATCTGTTTTCAACAGTCTAGACGCCGGGAAACAAACAAGGTGACTTTTGGGACGGCACGAGACGCATGTGGCGCAACTCCACAGCGGCAACGTCGAAATACCGCCGACATAGCGCCTTGCCGTTCACACCTCGCCGTCAAGCGGTCAAGCCTTGCCCGCCCTTGTTGTTGCGACAGCAGAGCGCGCGTCTATTCCCCCATCTAGCGATGGCGTTCTGTGTCAAGATCCGTGCTTCCGCAGAGGATGCGTTCGTGGTTCGTCGATAACGATGGCAAGCAACCGAGTCACACCGATGAGGACATGTGCGGCGAATATAAGGCGACAACGAGGCTGACAACGTCCTGCTGGTAGCGCTGACCGTGAGGACATCACAATTCTGTCACATCGCTAATAAACATACACTGTTTGCTTGCGCGGCAACACGAATACGAGCACGCTGACGACCACAATAACGACAATTCGTAGCGCTTCGAGGATACAGAGACTACTTGCCCTGCGCCTGGTTTGCTCACGCATGCCATGTTGGTGCCTGAGTTGTGGCTTGCTCTAATACTTTCGCCCTTCCTGAAACGCACAGATTCGGTCAGCTGTGCCAGTCTCCTTTCGCGATGGAGACTAAAATAAGGTTCATATGTTGAGCAGACAGGCCTTGTCTGAAAGAGGTGTCGAAGAAAATAGCTGCAATGAGGGAAAAGGCTTGAGGTAAGTTTCTAGATATTACGCTGCCTTATGACAGAGCTTCAGTTGCGCTTTCGATCACAACCCTCTGAAGTGAAGACGGGACAAACGGTTATGCTGTTCAAGTGTAAGCTAGTAGTTCTAGTATTACAACTATAAGTCAACACTTATTTGTGCACTACACAAAACGTATTATGTGTTCTGAGAGTACAGTAGACTTCTAAGAAGGCTGAAGAGTGATGGTACTTGCGTTAACAATCTTTCAACGAGACTGCATATAGAGCTGTTGCTAAGACATTGTGAAGCTTCTCCTGCCACAGGAGAGCAAGGATGAAGCAGCTTTTGCTTTAAGAATTCAGGTTCTATTTGTTAGCGTCCAGTTCACAATCCATGTATCACGGCGGGAAACAGTAGAAATGAACATCAAGTCTGCTGAAACATAGTCCTACGCAATGTAGATGTTAGGCTAAACACATATTAAAAGGTTATGGCATCATGCAGCTACAAAAGGCACTATAAAATAGCGCACACGACTGTAAACAAAGCTACAACACCCTTCTATACTATAGTATACCTGTAGATAGAAATTAGTAAAAATTGCCCACACTATTCTGCTTATTATACACTTCTCTTTAAAGAAGAAGATAGCTACAGAGCCAGCACCATATATTACCTACCGCGTTACCCGAGTATACGCTAAATCCTTGGGACAAATGATACTACTGTTCTTCTTCTTTGCTGCTTAGCACCAACCTCACTCCTACCATCTGTGTGACGAAACTAAACACGTAGAAACATGCAAACAAGGCCTCTTTAGATTGCCAAGCTCAGTTATACAGAAAGAAACTTTAGCTGTTGTCATCTAAGATGTTTCTCTTCGCTATGTTCTCCTGATACCAAAGATCAGTGGCATTGCGAGCTGTGCGTGCGGGGAACACAGTCTCTGTATAACTGCTGCTTGAATGTGTACACCTACCTGAAACTTGAAGAAAATTACACAAAACTAGAGATAAAGAACATATAGGTAGATGGATAAGTGCCTTGCTTTCTACAGTCGTTACGTTTTGCAGTACATTTTGTCATTTGACCTGTTTCGTTTACTTTTTTCCTTACCTGCACTTGATAAGTTAGAAGCTCTTACTTGTCTATAACGTGTTTTTGACTGTAACGGAACAGGTCTATAGTAGGTTTACATGTTCTCTCAGACACGAATAATGGTATAGTCTACCCTGCTCACGCAAGAAATGAAGAGACAATCTACCACAAAGCTCTTCCTTTCGCTGCCAAAGTGCGCCGTAGGACATCACGACGAACATGTCCACAACACTGACCATCGCAACAGAGTTCCGTCCATCCAATCTAGTTCGGATAGGCTTCTTGGCCAATCGCCACGAGAGAGCGTTCGTTGAATATGGCTAACGAGGGGACATGGACATATGACGGTTTATTTTCATTGTTTCTAGGTTGTTGAGTAGGTAGGCATGGGGATAGTCACCTACACCTTCCGCGTATAAATGTCCTAGCTAGGCTGTTCGGAGGACAGGTTGTGTACTTGACGTACTATGTTCTTGGAGCAAAAGAAGACGAAATCGGTGGGCACAAGGTACATTAGACAGTAGAAATGCCGAGCATTGCTGGGAAGTCTGCTTTTGACATCTAGATACCTTTGTGTAGTTTAACACTGGGGACATAGCAAGAAGTTGCGGAATATCTGTGTTTCATTCAAGATCTCGAATCGGGTATCTGAAAAGTGATAATGCGCGCTCAAACGTGGTGATGCTGACACAAACGAAACAAAATTATTTCTTTTCCCGCAGACGCTGTCTTTGGCGTCTGCCCTGACCGTCCTTGTCCTTGCTTGGCAGACTCGGTATGGAGACCTTTAGCGCCAACTTGCTGTGCGGGTAACTCTTCTGGTGACCTCTTTCAGCCTCTTGTACGTTGACCTTCCCCATCCTTCCATCTTGCCTTCAATTTCAGTTGCCCTTTTACATCTTCCTTGATGCCCGGGCGTCGTCTCCAGTTGTCGTACGTACAATCGTTCCTGGAACCGCCGGCCGTAGGGCTCGGTCCTCTGCATTATACTGTAGTAGGCAGACACTGTTACTCGTTCGCTCAATCGGTCTTCCAGTGGCTGGTAAGCCTGCCGTCGTCGTCCGCCTTGGATATTTGAAGTTCAATCGCATACAGACCCATTGTGATGGCCAAGTTGATCCACCTCCACATGTTGCCCCCGGCGTCTCCGCCCTGGTTTGTCCACCACTCGCCAGTAACCGCGCTGCCATCCGTTCCATTACCGCTGGCAAAGTGCTGCATCAACAAACTAGTGTAGACCGCGATGATGATACTAGGGCTGAACCACGTCAGAAACCCGAGGATCTTGGATGTCTCGTCGTCGTCATCCAGGCTGGGCTCCTGCGACAGTGCTCTCGCCCCACTTTCTCGTATGGCTGGGATGATACGCGCTGCTGCGTACATGACGAACACGCGATATGCGAGAGAGATGATGACAGAGGGTGTGATGGTCATGACTGCGCCGACCATGAGGTTGAATCCAGTGTGGATGATGGTCGGTAGCGAGCCCAATGCGTGGAGGAGAGTCGTGTAGGATGCCATGATAATTGGTGGTAGAGGAGGCAGAGCTGGCTCAGGTGCAGTGCTTTCTGCGGCTGTCGAGCCGGGCGTGGGCTGGTAATCTGTGAAGATTTGATAGATGCACAGGGTGACGTATGCGAACTGTCTTCATGTTAGTAGGTCGATTAATTCAGGGCGTTCAACGTACTAGCAGCGCAGACTCGACTGGGTTGCCGCGTGCGCTTGCGATGCCCCATCCACCAAGGAAGATGGCCGTTGTAATGGCAGCGCCGATGAGGATAGCATCGACGTTGCTGATCTCTGGGAAGGTTGTGATGCGCCAAAGGAAGTATACGGAGGTCGATATGACCGAGGCAGATGCAACGAGAAGCCCGATCTGTACGCGTGTTAGTTTCTGGAGGAGCTGGAGGAAGCGTTCATGTTACCATCCAACTGTCGCCGCGCTCCCTATTCACGACCCATCTTGTGATTTGACCGGCGGCTTGAATGACCAACAAGCTGCAGAAGCCCTCGGCGATCTGGAAGGCGGGCGTGCTGTAGCGCAGCGTCTTGTCCCATGCGCCGATGGAGAAGTTCTGCAACAAGCCCTGGGAGCCAAAGATCCAGTCTTGCACCGACTCGTAGTCTGCTCTCTTGCCTCCAAATGTCCTCCCAACCCAGCCAGCATTGTTTGTAGCGTCAATGGAGAACTTGTTCAAGCTCCAGATAAGTAGTGTTGGTATGGCCAACCACTGCGCCCAAGCTACGACATTACCCAGGAACCATCTGAAGCGGGAGCGATCCGGTGTGGCTAGTCGCAGGCACGAAAAGAGGAAGTAGTATACGCTGAGCGACAGCGAGAAAGCCAGACCACATGTTCGGCCACCGATGTCGAAGGCCAAGGGGATGGTGAAGATGATGGCGCCAAGGAAGAAAGTCGACGAAAGCACACGGGCGAACCACATCTGCAGGCGCCGTTATCGCCAAGCTCGTGCAGCGACGAGCTTGACTGGCGAGGGCGAGCGCAACGACTGTCGCGTGTTTGTTATGTTGTGGAGGGCGTGACGTTGTGTTTGTGCGTGCTCGGGCAGGAGCTCTTGGCGGGGAAGACGTATCTTCACGTGCAAATGGCACGATGCTCCAGTGCGCTGCAGGTTTGTTCGCGTGCGCAGGCTGATGGAGGCACTCCAGAGGGCGAGGGAGAGGGAGACGGCGGGGTGCGAGCAGAGTGCAGGCAGGCAGGTGTGTGGGTTTTGATGTGTTGGGGGAGTCAGGCACAAAGGTTGGCTATTTGGCTATTGGTGCGTGCTGTCGCGTGCTGGATGCACGAAAGATAGTGATGCCGCAAATGAGGAACACGGCACGAGTCTAGGCGGGCGGGGAGGGGAGCTAGCCGGCCGTCAGAGGTCGCAAAGCAGGAAGTGAACCGTTTGCGCAGTTTGCGCAGTGTGCCAGCACCAGGAGGGCGGCCGCACGGTGTCTTGCAAAGAAAAGGGAAAGGACAAGTTGCGGTGCGGTGAAGACTGAAGATCTCGACATTGGGCCAGGCCGGAATTGCGTAGCGCCCGCCGCCGCATCGTGGGATCAGCCAAGCAACAGCGCCAGGGCCGACGCCCATGCCCGCGCCAGCGCCAGCACGAGTGTAACGAGTGTACCGGTATCCACCACGACAAAAGTTTCTCGAATCACGTTTCTGCTAGTTTGCATGACATCGCTGTTCAGACCTCTCTTCGCACGCACCTCCACAACAGCACCACGCATCTGCAAGCCACCATTCACCCGACTCGCCCACACACAGTACAGATTCATGTCCGCAGAGCACCCCGCCAAAAAGATCAACATGTCCACCGTCAAGATTGGAACGCACAAGTACGCGCAACCGCCGCACGCAATGGCGCGCACATGCACACGCGCACGCACACGCACACGGATTGCACACTGACATGCTGCAGTGGCCACTTCCACGCCGACGAGTCGCTGGCGGTTGCCATGCTGAAGAACCTCCCCACCTACGTCGACGCTGAGCTGGTCCGCACCCGCGACCCAGCCAAGCTCGCCGAATGCCACACCGTCGTCGATGTGGGCGGCGAGTACGACGACAGCGCAAAGCGCTACGACCACCACCAGCGCGGCTTCGACACCGTCTTCCCCGGCCACACCACCAAGCTCTCTTCGGCTGGTCTTGTCTACCTCCACTTCGGCAAGGACATCATCTCGGCCGTCACTGGACTGCCAGAGGGCGCCGACCGCGACTTGCTCTTCGAAAAGATCTACACCGACTTCATTGAGGCGTTCGACGCAAACGACAACGGCGTCAACGTCTTCTCGCCCAAGGACGTGGAGAAGGCAGGCATCCAGAAGCAGTTCGAGGACCGCGGCTTCAGCATTGCCAGCGTCGTCAACCGCTACAACTACGGCCCCTCCACCGGCGATGCCACCACAGACGAGGAGAAGCAGGCACGAGAGGACCAGCGCTTCCTGAAGGCCTCGCACTTCGTTGGCGAGCAATTCACCATCGAGCTCACCGATCGCGCCACGTCGTGGCTGCCAGCCCGCCACAACGTCAAGGCGGCGTACGACAACCGCCTGCAGTACGATTCCCAAGGCCGCATTTTGGTCCTGCCTGAGGGCATGCCCTGGGCTGACCACCTATACACACTCGAGAAGGAGTCGCAGATTCCCCAGGGCGTTGCGCCACAGGTCCTTTATGTCCTCTTCCCCGAGGACAAGCCGGAGGGCAAGTGGCGCATTCGCGCTGTCAGCAAGGAGAACGGCGGTTTCCAGAACCGCAAGGATCTTCCTGACGCCTGGAAGGGTGTTCGTGACGCTGAGCTCGACAAGATCGCTGGCATCGAGGGATGTGTCTTTGTCCACGCCGCCGGTTTCATTGGAGGCAACAAGACATTCGATGGTACCCTGGCCATGGCGCAGAAGGCATTGGACTTGTAGAGGGACTGGACTGGAGGTGAAGATGATTGATGGTGGATGAGATGACATTGGAAAAGGTAGCATCGGAAGCTGCTGTTTACCTGCATATGCATGGTTTGGCGTTCAGGCGCTTCATACAAAAGTTATGATACCAACCATATTCCTGTGGTTACATAGACATGAAACAAGACGAGAGAGGAGACTGAAAGCCTTCCGTCTCGACAGACAGCCCAAAACACTGTTCTGGAGCACACGCAACAGGTGCGCACGATCTTGACGTCTGCTTCATCTTCATTTCGATTGTCGCGCCTATCCCGCAGTGTGCGACTATCATCACCCCAAACTCACCAACATCGGCCCACAAGTCTGTATCCGAGCGACCCTGGGCCAAACAAACATGCCGGAGCCAAGGCGCACTGTCGATGACGGGTGGACTCGGACTGTCGTGTGAGCCGCTCGTCCAACGACAGCCCGCGGATAATCAGGGCTGCTGTGCCACTGAGTTCAGACTTCTCCAGTTGCCCGCTAGTCTAGCCAATCACTGGTGGTGGCGCAAAATACACTTGGATTTGAAGCCGATGATCTGTGGAGATTTCAAGGCGAGCAGAAGTGCAATCTCGACAGCTGGAAGCTTCTCTGTCACAGACTCGATTGTTCATCATCACCACTTCATCAAGTGCATCCTTCACACAACACGACACTCTCCTACCAACCATCACTTGATCACCAGCAAAGCCTGCAACCAACCAAAGTCTCGGCTTAGCATCGACCCGCACTTCCCCGACGCCGTTTATCGCTCAGACGCACCACGGCCCGCGCTCAAGAATTTCATCAAGGCTCCCCTTTCACAAGCCAGCAATCGCCCTCGCGCTTCCTCACCTCGACACACGCGCCACCAAGACTCATCGCATCAGACTCATTGACTTGAACGTCTGACACGCATCGACGCATCGCCAAACGACACCTCGTCTCACACACACGACACCGGACCACCGGCACACGACCACACACGCACCCACACGATGAAGTACTTCCAGCAATCCGTCGACTTCGACTACTCTTGGGAAGAGGTCTCGACAAGCAACTGGCAAAAGTACGGGCCATGGAACGAGAAGACGCCGCATGTCATCGCCGTGGACACGCTGAGCCGCTCGGTTGACGCCAGCACCGGAATCGTGAGTGACTCCTCCATCACATGCAAAGCAAGACACGCACAATATTCACGCCGGATAATTCCACGCGTCGAGCCATGGACACGAACAAAGCGCTAACACGATGTATGCAGATGCGCACAGAACGACTCATCACATGCCAACAATCCGCCCCGAAATGGGTGACGGCCATCCTCGGCGGCGTCGATACCTCCATGGTCTACGAGACCTCGTACGTCGACCCCGTCGCCAAGAAGCTCACCATGACCTCGATGAACATCACCTGGGCCGACCTGCTGCAGGTCCGCGAGACGTGCGTCTACACGCCCAACGCGGCCTCGCCTTCCAACAAGACGAGCTTCACTCAACGCGCCGAGATCACAGCGTTCTGCGGCGGCTGGCAAAAGATCAAGAACAGCATCGAGCAGTTCACCGTCGACCGCTTCCAGCAGAACGCGCAGGCGGGCAAGGAGGGCTTCGAGATGGTGCTGGAGCGCGCCAGGCAGGTGTTCCAGGAGCAGCGGGAGATTCTGGCGCTGCAGCAGAACAGCCGGATACTGAGGGAAGCGAGGATGTAAAGCATCCGTGCGCATTCTCTGTTTTCCCACACTCTCCCCGGTGTCGATGACTTGCGAGTCATGGACGCTAGCTTTCCTGCTCCACGATACCTCTCCGCCTGCCTTTATGTTTTCCCTGCATCTTAGCGTTCACGTCCGCGATGGATTCCAACGCACGCTTCTCACGGTCCCCAAAAGTCCACTTCACTGGCGTTTTTCAACAGCATCGGCTAGGCGTTTATACCCTCTTCTCTTCCCTCTCTCTCCATGTAGATCTCTCTCTTCAGGAGCACTTGAAGAGCCTCTAGACTTGATAGATGGGGTAGACGCGATATACACACGACTTGTTTGTAGAGTAATTGCACATACCTTACTCATTATTTTCTCTTGCTTTTTGATTGTTGTGTGATGGCCAAGGCATGTGATTTCTAGAAGCAATCGCAGAAGAATCAAGCAGAAGAATATAGGAGTGACGGAGCCATAGACTCGTGATGTCGGCATGTTGTATCATTATTTGTTCTCGACGAATAACACGGCTACAGAGTAATATCCTCGGATCGATAGTGGTCCGCTACGATGCGGTAGAGGTACGATGGTGCGTGTCCGCCACTAGACTGGTCAGTATACAGGATGCAGGCTCAAAGGTCGGAGAGTGACTCACAGGTTGGTAATGTAGAGATCGACAAGATCTGCAGGAACGTAGTCGTACAGCGGATTCTCGACATCGACCTTGTCGACAAAGTCGCCATCCTCGTAGGGCACAACACCCCCGGCGTCACCGTGCTCGATGAGCTCGTCAATGTCAAAGGGATAGACCGGACTGAGCTTGTAGACGCCGCTGAGGACCACGACTGGTGTCTGGTGCTCCTTGGCTGCCTTGGCAATCATGTGCGCGCCAGCTGCAGCAACGAGGCTACCGTTTGCAAGAACCGTGTGGGTAGCCAAGATGACCTTGTTGACACGGGACATGATGGCGAAGACGTGCGAGTCGGGAATGACATAGACCTGGATGCCAGCTTCGGTGAGGGGCTTCCACTTGTCGTCGTCGTCCTCTTCGTCTGCGTGGGACTCGCGCTTCTTCCCTGTTAGCAGGACACCGTGTGTAGCTGTGTGGTCGTGTGGGTATGTCTCAGCATGCACGACGGTGAACTTTCGCTTCCTAGCCGCGTACATGAGGAACTTCTGGACCGTGGTCGAGGCTGTGTGGGTGAGGATGATTTCGTTTGCGTGGATGTGCTCGAGCGCAACCTCGGCGATTTGCTTGTCGGACGTCTCCAGCTCGTCCTGTAGTTCTCTGATGCCCTCCATGACTTCGCCCTTCAAGTCCAGGCTGGTCTGCCCTCTGCTCAGTTCGCCTAGACGCTCGAGGTTTTGTTGTGTGAAGGTGGTCTTGCCGTTGGGCGACTGGGCGCCGGTCGGCGTGCTCGTGGCTGAGGGCGTGTCGATGGGCTGCGAGAAGAGGCCGAACAGAGAATTGACGAGCGGGCCGGCTGAAGGAGGGGCGTATGAGGTGTGCGAGGTGAGCAGAGGCGGCCGCCGTGACAGCTCGCCCGAGTCAGACATGTTCCCGTCGTAGACGCCGACATGCATGGGCTCGGCGGCGGCATGCTTGAGAGGGCTGAAGGTGGACATGGTCGAGGCAAGGGTCGGGCGGTGGAGGGAGTCGTGCTGGGGGACGGGCGTGGCCGCCTCGCTCCCTGTGGGTGTCTGTCCGTCGGCGTTCTCGTCCACAACCTCACGCACCAGGCCCAAGACGCGGCGGACAATGTTGCCCACGACGACCTCGCGCGGCTGTGCTGAGGTCAGGCGGCGGCCGACCTGTCGAATGCGCTCGACGAGCTTGGCGGCATCGCGTCCCTTGAACTCGCCGACGACGCGCAGCAGCAGGGCCGTGGTGGCAATGGCGCATGGTCTGGAGTTGCGGATCTGGCGTCGCTTGAGGAGCCTGGAGAAGTCAGCTTGCCGTCGGCGCGTGTGGTTGGGTGGGCTCTACGATATGAGGTGCTCGACCGAGGGATCGACCGGCGTGGTCTTGAGCGACTTGAGGAACGTGGACAGGCCCGGAGCCTGGATGACGGTCGATTGGGCCATGACGTGCAGCTCGGATGCGTGGGTGGAACTTGAGTGAATCTGGGGACTGCCAAGTGCGGTGCGGCTATATGGTATGGGTATGGGTGTGGGTGTGGGTGTGGGTGTGGGCGTCGAGGGGTGGAGGGGCACGTCTTTCTGGCTTGTGTGCGCAGAGTCCAGGGGGATGTCTCCAAGCAGGAGAGCCAGGCGTCCGGTGCTGTAGAGAAGAGGCTCGCAGTGGTGCTCCCAGAGGCGTGTCGTCACGTCCCGTTGTTTCGCCGTGCAATGTCTGGGGGAGCCGTCTGCCGTCTGCAGGCAATGCGATGACTGTCGGACTTCCAAAAGTTTAGCGTTGCGCCGGAAGACGCTAGGCTGGCTGAGAACGTCACTTGTCCCTCGCTGCACGTCGGAGCGAGTCGACGGTCCACAGTCGTTCATCGATCCCCGTCCAGCGTCCAGCGTCCAGCGTCCAGCGTCCAGCATCCCTCGTCCTGCCGCTGGCCCCCAGGGTCTTCCTCTGCTCGCCGCGCCGTCACCTTGCCTGCGCCTGCATCCGCCGCAGACGTCGTGCATCCGCGCCTCTCCGCTCTGCGCTGTCTGCGCGCTGCCACGGCTGCAAGCTCCCAGCTGCACGCTACGCTGCGCTACGTTCCTGCCCACCTGCCAACCACAACACAACACAGGCACCCGCCTCCCACCAAACACACGTCCCCGCTCCCGCACGGCAAACCTCTCTGCTCCCACCCACCCCGTCCGTGCATGGCCCCGGCCAGAGTATGAACTCTCTGAGCGCTCTGGCGAACATTGGCACGCCCCCACCGAGCCCAGCTAGATCACGCACCGGCTCCGAGAGCAACGTGCTCCAAGCGCAACCTCGGTCCAGCTTGTCGCAGCCCCCCAGCAATGCAAGCACAAACATAGCATCACTCGACGAGAAGCTCGGGGGCGCCATGGCTTCGGACAGAACAGACCGTCTCCGCTCCGCCGCCTCCACCACTACTGCCAATGCGCCTGCCTCCGACTACGACGAGAAGTCGCCGCTGCTGGACCACGCAAAGGGTCCCTTCGAACCGTCCAAGCCCAGCAAGAGATGGCGGTTCCCAAAGCGTGTCTATGAGGGTGTCCTTGGAGGCGTTGCCGTGCTACTGAGCCCCATCGTCTACACGGGCCAGTACCTGGCCGCATGCTTCTACTACGAAGAGGATGGCCGATTCTCCCTGACAGCACCTCTGCACCATATGGTCAGCCGCCCGCAACGAAGAAAATCCACGTCAAACGCGGTGCGCTCTTCTGCTTCCTCTAGCACCAACGAAAAAGGAAAGCGTGCAAGTAGGCGGTTGAGTGTCGCGCAATCCCAGACACGCAAGATGACACGCCGATCTCCCTCTATAGCCTCGACGTCGACAGCAATTACATCGGATTCGGAAATCGAGAGCGAGCGGCCACGCACACGCGACGAAGACACCGACTTCCCGTCACGCCACACCCGCTCAAAGTCAAATGCCTCGTCGGCTGGCGAGGAGATTGCCCCAGCGAAACGCTCCATTCGAATCAAGCTGCACAATGAAGACGCCCTGAGACAACGCAAGGCGGCCAAAAAGGCACAATCGAACAGTCTGGTGTCGCCAGAAGCCGCAAACGCACTCAAATCACCTACAGGACCCATGACGGCTGCTGCAAAGCACAAGTTTCCACGAGCCCCGCAACCTCCACGTCCACTAGTCCCGCGCCGACAGCCTTCATACTCTGCGAAAGGAGTGTCTGCCGTCGGTCCGCATCAGAAGACCCTCATCCTCGACCTCGACGAGACTTTGATACACAGCATGGCCAAGGGTGGTCGCTTCCAGACCGGCCACATGGTAGAGGTAAAACTCCAGGCCTCCGTCGGCGCTGGCGGGCAGATCATTGGCCCCCAGGTGCCTATCCTATACTACGTTCACAAACGCCCCTTTTGCGACGAGTTTCTGAAAAAGGTACGTGACTCTTGTCAGCGGCTTCGGGGTGATGGTTGACGCGACTTGCAGATCTCGAAATGGTACAACCTAATTATATTCACCGCCTCTGTTCAAGAGTATGCCGACCCTGTCATCGACTGGCTCGAGGTGGAACGCAAGTACTTTGCTGGTCGATACTACCGCCAGCACTGCACTTTCCGCAACGGTGCATACATCAAGGATCTTGCGCAGGTAGAGCCGGACCTCAGCAAAGTCATGATCTTGGACAATAGTCCGATGAGCTACATCTTCCATGAAGGTGAGTCGTCATGGCAGACCTCCACGCCTGGTGCCAATCAATACTGACAGGCGCACAGACAATGCCATTCCCATCGAAGGCTGGATTAGCGACCCTACAGACTACGAACTGCTGCACCTCATTCCCTTACTCGAAGGTCTACAGTACGTAACTGATGTGCGCGCGCTGCTTGCTTTACGACAAGGAATGCCGTCGTCGGCGTGACAAGAGAGCTGCACACGACTGAGCGTCCATGTACTATGCATTTAATATTATATAATAGACACTGGCTGCGTCCAGCCGTTGGACGGAGACGAGATACCCAAAGACGCTGTTTCTTCCAGATATGTGTCAAGACCTGACGCTATGCAGATACGTGAGGTCCAATTCTCGGAATTTGTAAAGACGTGATTTTAATGTGTGAAGACTTAATGCTGAGAATGTGTGAAGACCTCAGACTACGCCATACAGATTGTCCGTCTTGTCGCAAACTCATGTGATGCTCGGCGCAGTGTTGACACTTGCAGTTTCGCCAGTCCCATCGTCGCTACGACCCCAGATCTCGTTACTCTCGTTCTCCACGCCCCTCATCGCCTTGGCCACTTCTTCCAAGCGAACGACTACCTCTTGTACACCCTTGTTAACCTTCTCAAAGTATCGGTCGTTCTCTTCTCTCCGCCTCCTGCTCAGCTCGATATCCTTCTCCGTCTCCTGTTCCAACTTGATCCTGTCGGACAATTTGTCCCCCTTGACAGGGTTCGAGTTCGAACCACCACGAGGTCTGGTCATCTTGTTCGGCGATGCCATCGACCCAACGTCAGACACCTTGTGCGGCTGCTCGGCTGGCGGCCCATCCTCTTCTGAGCGAGCCCACGCTTTCGCGAGTTCAATCTGTGCCCTGCGCAACTCGTCCAATGCGCGTGAATGCTCGGTCCCAAACACCGTCATCCCCGGCCCTCGGATGGCGCTCAACTCTACCTCCTCCAACGTGTTCTGCATCTCAGCCCATATGGCTTCAGCTCGCGATGACGCCTCGGCATCTGCTGCCTGGTTCTGCTGGCGCTGGCGCCTGACAAAGGGAGCCGTGCCGGTAGAGTCCGAGTTGATGAGGCTGAGATGGTCGCCATCGTACGTGTCATTTGTGGGTGGCAGTGGTCGCTTTGCATCTGGCAGGAGGAGAGAGCGCTGGCGGACGAGAGGGGTTTTGGTGGGGCTTCTCGTTTCTGTGCTGGGCGATAACAGGGAGGTGTTGGAGGCATTGTGCGATGGCGGTCCAACGAAGAGTGCTGGTGCTGGTAGGCGGTTTGCCTGCACCTTGGTGGCCTTGTTGCTGCTTGTAGCCATGTTGGTGTGGTGCGGTGTGGGGTGGTAAAGTGCAGCGTGACTGTGGAGGTACTCGGTGTTGTACGTGTCGAGTCGCTGCTTCAGCAACCGGACACAAGATTTATAGATCACATCGGTCCATTCGTATCAGCACGTGCCAGTCGATTCAACAGTGTGCAGTCCAAGTTGGAGTTCGAGTCGTCCCCAGATACTCCTGCCGCCGATGATGTTGGTGTTGGTGGCCCCGGCGTGCACTAGCCCGCTTCCGCTTAGTTCTTGGCGCACAATGGAAAGCGCGACCTAAGCGACGGCAGGTGAATTTCAACACTTCGTTCGCCAGCCTACTAACTTCACGTCCCCAGCAATCCCACGTCAACACCGCAAACATGGGTAAAGGTACGCAGCACGCCCTCCCGATTGCCTCGCATCTCTCTCGACGACGACACGCTCGACGCTCGCCCGCAGCACACCATCCCCCGTACAGGACGCATGCTCACAAGTGACTGCAGGAAAGCCAAGAGGTCTCAACGCCGCGCGCAAGCTGCGCAACCACCGCCGTGAGGAGCGCTGGGCCGATCTGTCCTTCAAGAAGCGTCTTTTGGGAACCGCCTTCAAGTCCTCGCCGTTCGGTGGATCTTCTCACGCCAAGGGTATCGTCCTCGAGAAGGTCGGTGTTGAGGCCAAGCAGCCCAACTCCGCCATCCGAAAGTGTGTCCGTGTCCAGTTGATCAAGAACGGAAAGAAGGTCACTGCTTTCGGTACGTACCCTGCGAGAGGTCTCCTGGCCTTTGCTTTGATGGATGGAGGATGAAGAGGGGCCGAGGTGGCAACCAGGAAGAAACGAGCTTTGGCTAACGGCACCCACAGTTCCCAACGACGGTTGCTTGAACTTTGTCGACGAGAACGACGAAGTCCTCCTCGCTGGTTTCGGTCGCAAGGGCAAGGCCAAGGGTGATATTCCCGGTGTCCGTTTCAAGGTCGTCAAGGTTTCCGGTGTCGGTCTGTCGGCTCTGTGGAAGGAGAAGAAGGAGAAGCCCAGGTCGTAAGCCACTCGACTACAGCAGTTGAGAGTACGAACCGAACGTCAAGCGAAGCCCGCCATGAACGAATGATGGAACCAAGCGGATCATTTGGGAGGTTACCGGAGTCTTTACATTGGGGATAATCAATGTGTCTTCCACTCGGCATATGAAAAGTCATGACAGGCTTGTCGGATAGTTAGAGAATCTGACTGATGCAAGCGCCCAAACATGTCGTCGTGCGTGATGTGCATGTCATGTGCATGGGGATGGATGTCTCCGACCTCGATCCATCATAGTTTGCCACCTCAACCCAGCCCCAGCAATACTGCGTTCAATCCCCAGTTGTTCATGTCGAAACATTCTCTAGCGTGGTCTACGGTCTGGCGAAGCATTGTCCTCTTCACTGCGGAATAGATGACATCATTGTTCGGCGAGCACTTGAAGCCACCGAGTGCACGTAGCACGTCGTGTCATGGGTCGAATATCAGGCCATTCTCTGGATCTGAGTCCGTTTGCATCTATATACAAGGTGAATCAACACAGGCGCCGGCAATGCATGTTTACCAAGACAACTCCCCCAGGGACCGCAGGGTATTGATCTCTCCCAACCAACACCACCCAATGCCACGTAAAGTCATCATCAATCAACCAACCCAATCCAATCCAGTTGATTTTATTTTTCACTTGGAGAAAAGCCCATTGAACGTCTCCTCCAACCCCGTATCCTTCATGGTACCGTAGTAATCGTACTTGAGCTTGGGACTCGCAAACAACTCGGCATCCCGCTTGACGTTCTTGGGCACTCCAAAGCCCTCTAGCCCTTTGCCTCCGTTTCCTGTTTCCAAGCCTGCATCGCCATCCTCACCAGCCTCTCCGTCTACGGCCTTGGCCCTCGACGTCTGGCTCCGTGTCTGTCTCTCCGTCTTGAAGAAGTTGGGCGTCGTCTCTTTGAGCGGCGGAGCCCAGACGCCGGGCTTCCAGGGATCGAGCGTGGCTTGGGCGGGTGCTTTGGGCGCGGCAGGGACTTTGTGGCGGAAGGGGTTGGGATCGGGTTTGGCGAACAGGCTTACGGGCTCCTGGCTGCGCTGCAGACTCGGAGAGGCAGGCTGCGCGGGGCCCCGTGTGCCGAACTGCGGAGGCAAGATGTCGGGGGGAGAGGGTGCGAAGCGGCGAGCTGTCGGTGTCCAGTCCATGCTGTCGTCCTGATACACGGATCTTCCGGCTGGAGTCGTGAAGTCGGTGTAGTGGCTCGTTGTAGATGCTTCGGTGAGGGTGGGTGATGGGGGCAACGCAGAGGTGGAATCGAACTGGAAGCTGGATGTGAAGCCCTGGGCCATGGTATCGAAGGTGGAGATTTGGGGATGTGCGGGTTTGTAGCTGGAGCGTGGGCGTTTGTTAGGCGTGTTGGGGGCGCTGGGGAGGTAGGTTTCTTCGGGGAAGGCGACGGGGGTGTAGACGATGCGCACGGTCTTCCAGGTCAGGGTGAAAGAGAGGAATATGGAGGCAAAGAGGAACATGTTTGTGTTCTGGAATGCCTTGAGGTTGGAAGGGTCGACGGTGGCATTTGTCCAGTAGAAGAGACTCGCCGAGCGCAGCACGAAGACGGTCGCGCGGATGAACCACAGCGACTTGAGGCCGCGCATGCGGCCAGTGATGCTGTTCGTCTTGCTGGCCAGCTTTGGGTTCCACCATATCGTCATCAGATCGGTGAGCAACGAGGCGTGCAGCAGCTGCAGGGCGAGCGAAGACACGAGGCAGCTCTGGTCGACGTTGCGCGAGAAGACGGCCTGCTTCCAACACGTGCTCCAGGTGGTGTGCTCGCCCAGAGCGTGTGCGGCCGTGGGAGCCACCATCAAGGCCACGGCGTGCCACGACAAGCCGACGACTACGGTGGACAGGTAGAGCCACTTGGCCAGGGCGATGCATCTCAGGGTCCAGGTCTGGCGCGAGGTGTGCGCCGTGCGGCTGTGCTCCCTGCTCCTGTCGATGATACGCCGTAGGTTGTCTGCCTTGGCAGCGTAGCCCGCGGCGCGGATCTGGTCCTGGACGCGGGGGAGACAGGTCGGGCAGACTTGCGGGTAGCGGTCCTCGAGCTCGGTGCGGTAGGCGTCGAGCGAGGCGGCGTAGCGTTCGTACTCGGGGTCGTCCTCGTCCGGGAGGTATTCGGCGAGCGTCTTGTTGAGCAGCAGCTGGTTGCGCTGGCACGTGTTGCAGAACAGCATCTCGGGGTCGGGGGGCATGACGGGCGACGAGGAGCGTGGGAACGCAAAGTGCAGCGAGGCGGCGGGGGCGGCGGCCATGTCTTCGGTGGGAGGGTCGGCGACGTGCCCGCGCTGAGGCTTCAGTCAGTCGCGTGTCTTGAGCGTGGACGTGGACGTGGACGAGGCGGCCGTGTGCATCAAGGCCAAGATCAAGGTACCTCGTCGAAGTGGTTGACCGCGTCGCATTGCGGACACAGATAGCTCCGGGGCATGTGGGACACGGTGTGGCGCGACTGCTGGTTGCAGAAGTGGCAGCGGATCCTGCGCCGTAGCAGCGGCATGGTGAAAGGTGTCCTGCGCTCTGCGTCTTGTCCTGTGTCGTCTGGTGTGTGCGCGAGGAGCGCGTCATTGCGACTCGGACGCTGTTGCGCTGCCAGCTTTCTGCCGCCGTCCACCGCCCGCGAGTGCGTCTGATCTAGCTCGGGAGTCCGCCGCCCAAAGCCAAATTTACTTGGCCGTGCATCAATCAGCTCACGACCCACGACGACCCGGGCTGTCCATCGACTACCACCGCCAGTCCCCAGCACCTGCACCTGCACCTGCACCTCCACTCGCCCACGGCCGGTCCACCGCTCGCCCATCGAATGGCTCGATAGTCTGCAACCTTCACCCTCACCACCACCACCACCACCATGACCCAATTAATCGCACGGCCCGGCCGCAATGCCGCCCGCCACGCCAAAAAGGCAAAGGAGATCCGGCACGTCAAGGGCGCCATCGTCTGGCACGAGAAGCAGCGGCTGAAGCGCAAGAACCTCATGCGCGAGCAGTTCGAGGCCAAGCAGACGTGGATGCAGCGCGAAAAGTGGGAGCGCGACAACATCACCGAGGTCAAGCGCAAGGCCCTGCGCAACGCCGCCGAGGACTGGAAGCTGGGCTCGCTGCGCCCCAACCGCGCCGTCAACGTCGAGCAGGGCAAGTACGCCGTCGTCCAGCCCACCCAGGTCCAGAAGCCCGAGATCCCCACAAAGGTCCACGCCCGCCGCAACATGCACAACGAGAAGAAGGGCCTCGCCCTCGAGTACCCCCTGGTCGTCGACGACAAGAAGTACTTCCCCATTGTCAAGGGCGACCGCGTCGTCGTCCTCGCCGGCAAGGACAAGGGCAGCATCGGCAACGTGATAGCCACCGTCCCCAGGACCCACGAGGTCATCGTCCAGGGCGTCAACATGGTGCGTAAACCGCCCGCCCTTTTCTTTGCACCTGATACTGACTGCTTAGGCCTACTACGACTCCAAGGTTTTCAACACGGGCGACCAGGACATCGGCCCCAGGCGCGAGAGCGAGATGCCAGTCGCCATGGACAACGTCCGTCTCGTCGTGCCCTACGCCTCCGCATCGTCCGGCCCCGGCAGCCAGAACGTCTACGAGGACGTCATTGTCGACAACCTTCTCTTCGAGCGCCACACTACAGGCATTGACCCCTTCACGGGTACCGATTACGGCGACGCTGAGATCCCCAAGGAGCACCAGTATGACCCCGAAACCGGTCTTCCAATTTTCCACCGGTACATCGCCGGCACACGCTACAGGATTGCATGGCCGTGGGAGACCGAGACAAAGGCAGCCGACAGCAGCGTCCCCGCGCCCAACAAGAAGGCTGCCCAGGGCTGGCTGTCCAAGACACTCGGCACCCTCCGCCATCCCATCACAACCCTGCAGAGCTGGCGAAACCCCACGAGCAACAAGAAGCCCAAGCGAGCACCCTCCACGCTTCCCCTCTCCGTCCAGGTCGAGAACATCGAGCACAGCCAACTCCGAAAGCAGCGCCGCGCCATCCTCCGCAGCGAAGACCCCAAGCACAAGGAAGCTCACGACACCGTTGATACAACACGCAACATTGTCGAGGGCTCCGACTCGATGAGCTACACACTCGTCGCGCCTCCTTTCCCCGATACGCTGGGTCAGGAGCTGCACGGCGACATAGTAGAGCGCAACGCAAATGCTCGCCACGACAGCGAAGCACCCTACAAGCCCATCCATGCCAAGTACATGAGCCCCAAGGCGCAGGCGGCGCAGGCGTTTGCCCAGAAGAAGGCGAAGGCGGCCGAGCGCATGAAGACACCCATGCAGCTGCGCTGGGAGCAGGAGCAAGTGAAGAAGCAGGCAGCCAAGAAGGAGACTCCGGCCGTGGACACGGACACGCTGCTCGCAGCTCTTGGGCAGCACATGTCTGCCAACGGTGTGAAGCTGACATCAAAGAGAAGGGCAGCCAGTCAGGCCGAAGAGCTCGATTAGGGACCAGAAGGTATGAGCAAGGGTTGGTGTGTTTGCGTTTGTATCTGCATGGGTAAGTCTGTCACTTGTAGCATATTGTAGATATAGTTGGGGGTTTCTGTACAGTACAATGGAGGCAGCAGCGTGAAGTTGTAAGAGAATATCAAAGACTGAACACGACACACATTCTATTGCCCTTGGGTATCATAAACAAATGCTAGCCATGCACACAACGCTGACTTGATCCTCACTCACACCAATATTCCCCAATACTCGGCACGCCCCCCGTACCCCTCAAGCGCCTCCCACTGCACCAGGAACCGATCCACAACCCTGACCAACAACTTGCCACTCAGACTCAGCGTCTTGACCCGCGCAAAGCTCTCCACGTAAACGGTGCGACACAGCCCTCTGCTCTCAGCGCCGCGGATATTGAAGAAGCGCAGCACCAACGCAGCGAGGATGAGCATCACGGCTGTCGCTGGGCCATTGGTAATCACCAGGGCCGGGAGTGAGGACGTGCTGTTGTTGCTGTTACTGGTGGAGGGCGAGGACAAGAGTGGTGGGAAGGCTGCAAAGAGGGTTTGAAGGGCGGTGAAGGGCGTGGTGTAGAGCGGCTGATGGACGTTCCTCGCCCGCGGTATCGTAGCTATTGTGTAGTGCTCCGGACCTACACATTGCGGTCTTCCCTCTTCTCCTATGACTTTTTTCTCGCTATGCAATGTCGTCCACGGCGCGCTGGGCTCGTCCTGCGCCGTCCTCGTATCCTTTTGTGCACAACCCCGCACCGCTCGCTCTTCGAGGTCCTTCTCGAAAGCCACGGCGCGCTGTGCACTGAATGCATCACCACTGCTGACCACGTAGGTTCTATGCGCATATTTCCGTGTGTCCAGGTCGCGGAGCAGAGCGAACATCTCGTGGGTATGCCCTCCCGATCCCAGCACGACAAGAACACGGGTGTTGGTCGGCCGCGTGCGTAATTGCGCTGTTTTCGGCCGTGCGTTGGGGAGGATCGCGAGAAGACGGAGAGAAGCCGCGACTGACAGCGTGACGAGGAGCGCGAGGAAGAAGGATACGCCGTATAACGAAGAGAGTGGAGGCGCCATTGCAGATAGGATGTGCTGATGGGCGGGCAACGCTTGATGAATGAGTGTAACCCCTACTCAGCGTTATGGGTGCTAGGGAATGGGTTTTCCCAGCGCTCGCGGCACAGGTAGAAGAAGCATTGTCGAGCGTGTTGCAGTGAGAGTTGTGGCTCTTAGCCAATAGGAGCAGGCGTCCTTGAACGCGATATCACGTGAGCCATATCACAGTGCATCTCCCGCTCAGTATTTTCCATGGTGATCAGCATTAGCACAGTCAGTCTGAAAAAAACATATGGTGAATTGTCTGAGTGTACCGAGTAGCTACAATGACAGCCACTGTAACTCAACTACCATTCTTTAGCCACCATTCCCTTATCTTTCCCTACAACAGATATCTATAGTCTGGGCTCATATCGCCCATTTCAGTCTTCTCATACTCCGTCAAGCCCACATCCCTCACACTCTTGTCTCTTGATCGATTTTGCGTAAAGCACGCGACAAAGTACACGCAGCAGCAGAGTCCACTGAAGCACACAAAGGCAATGCAGATCGAGTAACCCGGAACATACTTGGGCGCATCCTTCTTCAAAAAGGCGTACACCGCAATGATACCTCCTATGTTGCCGAAGCCAACTTGCCATGCACTCCCTACAGAGCGACGGTGGTGGCCACCGAGGTTCATGTTGAACTGTAGTTTGCGTTAGAAAGGGGTTTAACCCGCGTCAGCATGGCAAACGTACCCAACAGACGATGACAGGCATCGCAGTGTAAGCGCCCATGGCCACAAGGAACAAGGCGGCATACTGAAGATTCGGGTTGTTGTGCACCGAAATGAGTATAGCAAAGCCTGTGATGGCAACACAGATGGGGAAGATGGTGAACAAAAAGCGGTGCTTCAGCCTATCCGAGAACCACGCGACCAACATAGAGAAGCCAAAGGCAGCAGCCCACGGTGGGACAGAGTGCAGCTGAGTCTGAATCGGGCTGTATCCGTAAGATTGGATAATCGCAGGGCTGAAATAGGCGTATGAGTAAGCAGGAATAATAAGACCAAAGTACATGAAGCCGCCGATGACGACTTTGAAGTCTTTGAAGACACGGCCAACGTCGCCAAGCGACATCTTTCGCTCACGAGCTGATTTGCCTTGGTCGATCTGGAGACGTGCCTTGACGAAGGCGCGCTCATCCTCTGTGAGCCACTTTGATTCCTCAGGGAAGTTGGGCAGCAGGAAGAAGAAAAAGAAGGATACGACGACAGTGAGAAGGCCTTCCAGGATGACTAGGTCTGTTAGCATTCAAGTATGGCGGGACGGGAGATCACATACAGATCCAGCGCCAACCCTGATAGCCTCTTACACCATCCATCTTACCAATGGCGCTGGCAAGAAGTCCTCCAAATGCACCAGCGAGCGTGGTCGAGGAGAAGAAGAAAGAATATCGCTTCTGGGCCTCGTGGCGGCGGTACCACATGCCGATTAGATAAAACGCACCTGAGGCGTGTTAGAACAACATGCGAAAGGCGAAGATGAAATTTGATCGGTAAAACGTACCCGGAAACATGCCCGTCTCGAAGACGCCGAGAAAGAAGCGCGTGGCTAAGAGTCCAGAGTAGCTCTGTACGAAGCCTTGCAGCATAGTTACTAGTCCGAAGCCAAACATGCAGATGGATAGCCAGACTCTGGGCTTGAGCTTCTTCAAGATGAGATTCGAGGGGATTTCAAGCAGGATGTAGGGAACGAAGAAAATGACCAAGGCGTTATTGTAGCGGTTGTCGTGTAGCAGGTCGAGTTCCTTGCTCAGCCCGAACACGTTGGCATTGGCAATGTTGACACTGGTACTGTTAGTCGATGCATCCTCCACGGTCTCGAAGCCACGTACCGGTCCAGAAAAGCTAGCAAGTACATGATACAGAGGAAGGGAATGACATGAAGGTCGATTCGCCTGACCAGCTTGGCCTCGGTCGTGTGCGGCGGGCACGTGACAAGCTCAGCTGCTTCTTCATGATAGTTTCCGTCGAAGTGAGGTGCTTCCTTGTGGTGACTGAGATCTGGCGACGCCTGAATGTCCTCTGTGGGCCGTGAGCGTGGGGTCTCGAGCGTTGTAGCTTGTATGCCACGTACGCTAGCATGGGCCTAACGATGTGAGACCATACAAGCGTACACGGTACCTATAGAGCCTGTGGGATGGTATAGCGGAGAAGGCTTGACTTACTCTCTTTTTTGGAGAACATTTTGAGACGGTACTGATGTCGTTGGCAAGGCCAGGAAGTGGGGATGTTGATATGCCAGTCCCTTGCTGTACTGTTTGCGGTTCGGGTTCTGATCCTGGTCCTGGTCTTGGTCTTGTTCTTTGCACCACGCGGTCGGTCGTACCAACTAAGTTCTGTACTACGTCGTCCGTACCCGCGCTTGGGAGATGAAGAGAAGAAGGAAGCTGCTGCGGTCAGAAGTCTAAACAGTCACTACAAACCAGTCATCCCTCGCTTACCACTGTACCAGCGACCTCGGCGATTGGATTGACATCAAGGTCTCGTTGGTCTGTTCGCTAACCCCGCGGTTTTGCGGGGCCGGGAGCGCCAAAAGAGTCTACGGATGGCCCAAAGAGGCAGCTGGCATAGTCACGGGCAGTGTGGCTGGCGAAGACGTCCTTTGTCACGACCGACCACGGCCAGGGCCGAAGGGCCGAGGGCCAACCGCGAGAAGCAGTTTTGGCAGCACTTGGCTTGGCTTGTGCCGTCGGTATGACGATGAAGGATGGCGCTTGGCGCTTCGTCGGATGTTACCAGGGGATCGACCGCTGTGGCGGAGAGAGCCAATGGAAAGAAGGTGGAGCGACTGTGTTCGGAACGGCATCGGCGCAAAGAGTTGTGAAGATTGATGCGCGCGCATGCGTGCTGTGAAGGCAACCTAACCTGCCAACCATGCAGGCCGGCATGGGAGCCCGACCTTGCGCCTCCCCAAACGCGCCTTGGACGGTGAGGCGGGTGTATCATCCACGTCGAGGAGCAAAGGGCAAGGGCCTGGTCACGCTGGTTTGGGCTCGGGGTCTTTCGGCAGTCTGGCCAGTGGTTCCGAGCTGGCACTTCACAAGCCTGGGCGACGCTTCCCATCCTTCAACGTCGACTTTTCGGCCGACCTCCTGTCGTCACCTCCCTCTGCGCTCGCTTTTCAGCCTCCACCCGGCACTCTCGCACACCTTTATGAGCCCGACAGCACATCTCCTGGATACGACTGTGCGCCGGCAACGTTCTACTCTCTCTCTCTCTCTCAGTGGCGGACAGGCTGAACAGCCATGGTGAATGTCAAAAATGTTGCCTTCAAAGTCAACAAGCAGACGCCCATTTCCCAGGCCCCTCCTCGGGCGTTTGGCACCGTCATCAACTGTCGTAAGCCTGGCGGCAAGCGCGCCTTCAAGGAGCTAAAAGAAGTGCGGTCGCACTCGGTGCCTCTCACCAATGTGTCGGGCACCAAGAAGCGCAAGCGGGACGAGCAAAAGAGCGAGGACCTCCAACGGCAGATTGGCTTCATCACGTCGTCGCCAGCCAATGCGCAGGCTGCCCTCGCGGCCCTGCGGCACGGCGACCAACCGCTCATCACGCAGAAGTTGAAGCAGATCAAGCCCACCCGGTTTAGGAAGGGCAAGATTTTGGAAAAAGGCGTTGATCTGGATTGCTGGTTCACGATACTGTCGTTTTCGGATCCCGCGCAACTGCTGGAAATGCGCCAGAAGATTGCATCCTGCTACCGCTTCCTGAGGGACAATCCTATGCTTTGGGTCCACAGCCGGAACTACTACTACGGGAGCGACATGCCAGAGCCACCTTCGGATCTGAACGAGTTCCAGTATGCGCATCTTCGACACGGCCACGGCTGCATGAGCTGCGGCGCGCCGAGTACACGCAAGACGTACTGGGCGTTTGTTCGGCGATGGTGCAAGACGTGCTTGCAGTCCAAGACGGTCAAGGAGCACGACGCGCTCGTCATGATGCGCATGGTCGGCATTGACGACGTCTCTCTTCTCCGCAAGTGCCTGTCGTCTGGCGTCTTCGACTCGTGGGGCAATTTTGTCGGCGTTGGGCCTGCCAGCACGCACTCGCTGAAGACGATCTACCTGCTCTCGGAGGTGCAGAAGCTCGAGACGGAGATCCGCGATGCGACCAGACTTTATCCTGCCACGTGGTCTGCCGAGCTGCGACCGGGCATGGCGGAAAGGGCAGCTCTTGTCGAGGAGCGTCGTGCTTTTGCGCGCAAGATGGAGCTCTGGGAGGAAGCCACTCGCAGCAACAAGGCCAGCGACTACCAGGCCAAGAAGGCAGCGCGCAAGGCGTACTTTGAGCACAAGGCGTCTCGACTCGATCCGCCCATTAGCGTCAAGGAGATGGAAGCCTGCCCGTCGTACCGGCGTGCCATTGCCATACCCAAAGATCCCAACAACACGTCTTGGCAACAGCTGAAGCCGAAGCTCGAGAAGGAAGCTGCCGAGCTTGGGCTTGGACGACTGGCGACGCCCGAGTCACGAATCGGCACAGCGTCTGCGTCGGCCTCTGGCACGTCGACGCCCACGAGCATGCAGGGGCACCCGCCTTACCTGCACGCTATGCCGGGCCTGCCGGTAGGTCTTGTGCTGCCTTTTCCCCACGCTCACCCTCGTCCGCACCTGCTTTGAGGAGGTGTGTGCGTTGCTTTGTACATTGTTTGTCGTCTGGCGTTGTGCAGCTGATTGAAGAGACATGATTTGGCAGGGTGTTGAGTGCACATGGTTTGGCAGGGTGTTTACAGTCGCATAATCTGGCATGGAGTTTTGTGGTTTCTGGGTATGGCGCAAAAAGACGGGCATTGCATGCATGGCGTTTCGTTTTGGGTTGGGAGAGATGCATGTTTCAGCATCGAGTTTGGGTTGATAATAGGACGCTGTGGCTCGGCCACGTAGGCGGACAGGCTACATGAATACACAGTATTGCATCTGAGAGCCGCCGACGAGCCATGCCTGTACACTAGACAAGTCTTTTGAGCAACGCCGTATACACAACTTTGAAAACTTGTCGAGTTGCTGGGAGGTATCTAAACAACAGCATTGTTCCAAGCATGGATGCACTGTGCGTGCAGAGGGACACAAAGTATGGAGAAGCATGCTGATTCCACTCTTTGCCGCACCGGGGAAGCGGCGGCATGTGGAACATGGGCACCGGCGGCTTACAAAAACTGAAAGCCGATTTGTGGCCGAGGGTGGGTTCGGTGGATCGTGGATCTCTCCAGGTCATGCAACAACAAGCGTGCGTCGAGCATGAACGAGAAGGACGCGCTGGAGCAAAACACTCGCCACAGATGCACGATGGACGATATTGTACAGTGGACAAGACAGTGCAACATGCACGCTGGATTAGGGTGTCTGCAGCCTGGTTGGCCCTCAACTGGGCCGAGGCTGGCATGGTCGCAACGGTTACAGGCCAATAGGAGGGCCAGGAGAGCGGATTACCGCCAGAAGAGAAGCACTCGCTGGAGCTACAAAACGGGCAGTGTGCCCTCGTCGCGCTGCGAGGATGAAGCCAGAGTCTGTGCCTCTCTGCAGCATGTGGCATCCGTCTTTTCTTTCCGACCAGCCATTCGGCAGAGGCAAGAGGCAAGCGTCTAGAGTCCAGCGTCAAGCGTCAGGACGTCGCTCGATCCCGTAATCACTGCAGTCCAGACGCAAGGCCAATACACCGAGCATGATTGGCGCGCCGGCACCGCGGCTCCACTTTTGCTATCGCGTCTTCTCGAAGAAATGTTGCCATGTCTGCGGCGGCCGGCCAAGTCGCGGCTTATAAGGGCAAGCTCCTCTCCCACGCCGCACTGAGCAGCCCTCCCCTCATCCACAATTGACCGCTGAAGACCACGCACGTCACCATGGCATCCGCAAGCCGCACCTTCTCCCGCGCTCTGCGCACCGCCGCTCCCTCCTTCCGCTCCACCACCACCGCCCGCTCCGCCCGCTTCGCTGCGTCCGCCCAGAATGCCGCCCGCACACAGTGGCAGGGCCGCCGCGGCTACGCTACAGGCAACGAGGAGCCCGCGGACAAGTTCGAGGGCAACCCCACGGGCATGTTCGTCGGCGCCGGTGCCCTGCTGCTCGGTGCTGCTGGCTACGCTGCCTACACGTACCAGCCGCAGCTGCTGGGCCTCGAGGGCAAGCCCAAGGCGCCCTTTGTCCCGCGCTTCGAGAACTACCAGGAGGTCTACAACCACATCGCCAAGCTGCTGGACGAGCACGACGACTACGACGATGGCAGCTACGGCCCCGTCCTGCTGCGCCTGGCATGGCACGCCTCGGGAACGTGAGTACCGCACGACTCCCTCCGCCCCACTCCACCGCTAACACGCACGCAGCTATGACAAGGAGACCAACACGGGCGGCTCCAATGGCGCCACCATGCGCTTCGCCCCCGAGGGCGACCACGGCGCCAACGCCGGTCTGAAGGCCGCCCGCGACTTCCTCGAGCCCGTCAAGGAAGCCTTCCCCTGGATCACCTACTCGGACCTCTGGATCCTCGCCGGCGTCGCCGCCATCCAGGAGATGCAGGGCCCCAAGATCCCCTACCGCGCCGGCCGCGCCGACCGCGACCTCTCCTTCTGCACCCCCGACGGCCGTCTGCCCGACGCCTCCAAGGACAGGAGCCACATCCGCGCCATCTTCGGCCGCATGGGCTTCGACGACCGCGCCATGGTTGCCCTGTCCGGTGCCCACGCCCTCGGCCGCTGCCACACGGACCGCTCCGGCTACGATGGGCCCTGGACCTTCAGCCCCACCACCCTGACCAACGACTACTTCAAGCTTCTCGTCGACGAGAAGTGGCAGTACAAAAAGTGGAACGGCCCCAAGCAGTTCGAGGACGTCAAGACCAAGACGCTGATGATGCTGCCCACCGACATGGAGATTGTCAAGGACAAGAGCTTCCGCAAGTACACAGACCTCTACGCAAAGGACAACGACGCCTTCTTCAAGGACTTTTCAAACGCCGTCGTTACCTTGTTCGAGCTCGGTGTGCCCTTTGAGCAACCCGAGGACCAGAGGTGGGTCTTCAAGAGCTCCTTTGACTAGACGGCCCGCGCGCGCGCGCGCAAAGGCCGACCTTTTTTCCTTTTGATGTAGAGATATCCAGCTAGATCCACTAGACCGTTGTGTTTTGCGAGTCGAGGCGCGCTTCTCATCCAATGTCGAGTAGACTGTACCAACATCAGTAGAAGAAGAAGTAAGAAGTAAGAAGTAGTGAATCGAAGACGAAGACGAAGAAGCAGTGCACAATAGAAGAAGAATCGATAAGAAAAGAAGAAAAGAAGAAACAGTGCATAGGACAAGGACCGAGGAATAGAAGAAAAGAGTTGGGTAATTCAAAGCTTGATGCATGTCTTGTACCTGGCCCTTGTCATACCTGTCATGTATCCGGGGTATCTGTCTTGTATCAGCCCTCCCTCCACGCAGGTCATACATCATGTTAACTAGTCGTGTCCATCAAACAAGTCGACCCACGCCATGTGCAACTAACAAAAGGACACACGTCGTCGTCACCCATAAACCTCTACGCAACGTCAGTGCACACTTTCACCGACAACGACCAGCTGCTCAGTCTTGCATAAAGGTATGCGCAAGCTGGGTCTGCTTTCTCATCCACCACTTTTGATCTTCCTTCTCAAGCCTTTGCAGATCCGCCACGTGCTGCTTCCCCAAGCCTGCCATGTCCGCTTCGAGCCGCTGAACCTCCTCGTGAGACATCTCGAGAGCAGAAGGGATAGGCTGCTTGGAAACCTCGGTGGCGTGAATCAAGAAATCGGGAAACGAACTCTTCCCGTCTGGACCCACGAAAGAGACACGCTTCCTCTTTCGCCTACCCTTCTGAACAGAGCTGCCGTACTCGGCAACGAAGAGGGTTGACTCTGCCTTTGAAGCTGGCGATGACATATTCGCGTCTACCTCAGCAGTAGACAGCAAAGTGGCCATGCCCCTCTCGCCCAAGCATGTCACGCCAAGCTGGAACATCTCAGCCACCACGTCTTCCCATTGCCTCTGCAGCTCCTCCATCCGTCGCGTTTCCTCCTCAATGTGTTTTTCAAAGGATCCGAGGCGGTCGAGCAACGTCACCTGGACACGCTCCGTCTCGCCCGTAGCGTTGATGCGCTGCAGACCGTAGCAACAACCAGAAAACGGGCTGCAGAGCTTCTGCACGAGACGCTGATACCTGACAGGCGCAGTGAGCTTAAGCGGCGAGGCTTCAGGGCCACTGTTGGCAGGGTCTGGAGAGCTGATCTGAAGGTTGCTTTCGTGAAGTTTATTTACAAGTGCGTCGAGGTCTCCGTTGATCTTGACAATAGCACTTGAGTACAGGTGGCGACGGTATGCTTCACTCGTCTCTGGCACATGGTTTAGTCAAGGGCAGCTAATGAAAAGTACCACGGATGTACCTTTGAAGGAAAGCGCCAGTGGATGCACCTTTTCCTCTTTCCTCTTTTCACTTGATGTCTTTGCAGTTGATTTTCGTGGGCTATGGGAGCTGGAGCCTGTTTGCCGCAAGTCGAGCTTCTGTCGCTTGAACATGGCTGCTGCCGAGATGGTTACCGTCGTCTTGGGCGGCTTGGTGAGATTTGGGGTCTTGAAGGCATCGCGGTTGCGTGGCAGTGTTGGCGAAATTGCGCCTTGGCCGTTCATTGTTGATTTTGAACTGGCGGCAGAGCGCTTGTTGGAAGGGATGGTTTGAGGTGAAGTGTGGTGAGATGGTCAGCCACAGTGGAAATGTGAAATGTTTGGGTTGTCCAAGGCAGCGAGGCAGGCGCCACGCCATGGGAAAGAACATCCGCCACAACGCTTACAGCACCACAGAGGGAAACGGCCGTAGATGGGAAGTTCAGAAACATACAAGTGGAATAAGCGTATAGTGCAAAAGTAGCAATGTCCATGCGCTTGTCGTCAACCGTCTTCTTGCATGGTCCGTCGCTGGACTGCCTCACTAGCCACTTCACCTCACATTCGTATTGTACAGTCATTACCCGCAACAGCGTCGTGCCTCGCCCATCACTCTCGGCCTCCGAGTGCACTTTACTACTTCTGCTCGCCCTCGGCAGGCACAACGACGTTCTTCTCTTCAAGCATCTTCGCCAGTGAGCCATCCTGGTGCATGGTCATGAGAATGTCGCAGCCACCAATGAACTCCTTGTCGACGTAAAGCTGGGGTATCGTGGGCCATTCCGAGTACTCCTTGATGCCTTCACGTGGTCAGCCCGTCCTCTACGAATTGCCACAGTGTGCGCAAGCCTGGTCGAACGGCGCGTCCTTTGCGTCCCGCCACCAGCGCTCCTACGCAATTTGGAAACAAGACATGTCGTCGACGTACCTGCTCTCAGCTCCTGATCTTCCAGCACGTTGAATGCTGTGAACTTATCAGGGTCCACACCCTGCATGCCGAGAATCTGTATGCTCGCCCTCGAGAACCCACACTGTGGTGTCTCTGGGGTTCCCTTCATGAACAGCACAACAGGCGAAGAAGCAACGGCACGATCAATCGCACTACGGACCTCATCAGAGAGGCATCGGATCTGGAAGGGTGTGAGGAAGCGGGCGCGTGGAAGAGGGCGCGCGGCGCTGGCGCGGGTTGCGGCGCGGAAGGCCTGAACTTGTTAGCAGACCGGTCGCATCAGGGCGTTTGTGAGGAAGAGAGAGGTAAATCACCTGTGGGATGGCACGTCTTGAAAACATTGCTGTATGTGAGTGTGAGTGTGCGTGGGAGTGTGGAGAGAGAGTCTTCTGATGGATGACGGCACCTCCGAGCTGTTCGCCGCAGAATTTCTGGATGAGGTAAGGTAAATGGAGCTAAGCAGCTCATATCACTAAACCTCCATTTCCATTCGCCCGTCATTGTTCCAGCTCACGTCGTGTCCGAGCCAAAAACGCGCAGCTTAGTGATCTGCTTGAATTTTTCAAGTAGAGATGAGGAAAAACGATAAGAGTGTTGTCATGGCTATATCGAATCTCTATAGTAGTGTATTTCATTCCGTCTTTGTAACGCGAAACAGGAACGCCACGCTGCATGCAAACCTATATTGCTGAAAATCCTTGGGTCCGCCCACATGTTGAGACATCCTCGCCTTTTTAATCGTTCCAGAGCCACAAAAGTGGAATCAAAACGCAGTCCAACAGCCCGCTTACTGCTCGTTCACGACGTGACCCCACTCGTGGCTCTCCATTCCATCGCTACCCCACATAATGCCCTTCAGCCATGTCCTGACCACGTCGGCATACGCACCCACATTACCCTTGGACATGGGGACCTCAATGTCGTTGCCACGGAAGTGAATCTGGCTGATGGGTGTGACGAACCAGGCTGTGCCAGCCGCAAAAGCCTCGACAAGACGACCCTCTTTGGCAGCCGCCTCGAGCTCGAAAACGTTGAACTTGCGCTCGACGACCTCGAGAGCTTCAAGGTCCTCGTGGCCCGGTGCCAGCTTGGTGCGTGCAAGCTCGAGGATAGATCGGCGTGTCACGCCATCAAGAACGATGCGCTCCTTCAGGTCAGCCGTAACGAGCTGCAGCTTACCCTCTTGTGTCCGCCAGACAACGAAAAAGTTACTAGCACCAGCCTCGGTCACTGTGCAGTCCTCGCCAAAGAGCCAGAGAATCTGATGATAACCCCTCGCTCTCGCTTCACCTTGTGCAACGAGAGAAGGGCCGTAGTTGGCACCAACCTTGGCGTAACCGAAGCCTCCAGGCCAGGCACGGCACATGTCGTCCTGGGATGCGAGGAGCTTGATGCCGCCAGACATGTCACCCATGGGCGCAAAGCAGCACAGAATGACGAAAAGAAGGGCCTCCTTGGGTCGCTCAACACCGAGGGCCGGGTCAGAGGCGATCATGGTGGGCCGAATGTACAAGAAGCTGCCGGGACGATCCTTGGGAAGCCATTTCGCGCCATCAGTCTCGCACAGCTTGACAATCAGCTTAAGGAGCTCCTTGGGCGGGAACGCGGGTAGAGCAATACGGTTCGTGGACATGAGCATACGGTTGCAGTTCAGATCCGGGCGAAACAGGCGAAGCTTGCCGTCATGGCCGCGGTACAACTTCATTCCCTCGAAGCATTCGGTTGCGTAGTGCAAGCACGATGCCGTGGGCGCAAGAGAGATGGGTCCGTAGGGTTGCAGCGTCGGCGCGGCCCAGCCTCCCTCGACAGTCCATTTGGCCTGGATCATGTGGTCGGTGCAAACTTTCTGAGAGGCCATTTCCGCAGAGCCAAGGGCAGGGACAGATCGTGGGGCGTCAGTGTATGTGCATTGTACTTTGGAGGCGTCGAGTTCCGCAAGCTGTGGTTCGTCCACTTGTGCCTTTGTGTCCCGCTCCGGTGGAGGTGTGGCGGTGATGTTGTTTGTGAGAGACGCCGACTTCAGTTGCGAAGGAGCGGATTTCTCGAGAGCGTGCTGGATGCCAGCGGCCGTGAGGTCTGCGAATGTCTCGCCATCATTGGGAGGTGTAATGGCGATGGGAGGCATGTTGGCTGTTGAGGCGATTGGCTTGTCCTGGAGTATCAATGGCAAGCGCGAGTTTAGTTTGAAGTCCTGGGCAAGTGCTGTGTTTGGGGGAAAGCGCTTTATAAGGACACAAAGTTTTCAGTCAAGAGTCACACCTTCCTATCACGCGGAGAAGCCCAGACTAAACTTGTCAGGACGGAAGACGGAGTATCGCGGGACCTAGAAGACTAGTCTTCCTTGCATCAATGGCGGAGTCGATGAAGAAAGACGTCGACGAAATATTCGGTGGACCCTGACCGTGGCGCGGCATTGAGAATTTTGAGCGGTTCAAGATGGCTTAGATCGCCAATTGACTGCCTCGCTTTCAGAGTATCTCACGGGAGCCGTGTGGCATGGCGAAATCTTCACGGCAATAACCAAGTTCCCGTTTATCTAGAGGCCAAGCAAGTCAGAGAAAGTTCCCAGTAGGGTGTCACGGGTGTACAGGGCGTGCTGCGGTAGGGCGCGGGAACTGCATCTCTAGCCTCACCGCCGGTATCCGCTTACAGCAGCGCCGATGTGCTTCCGATTGCTGAAAGCACGCGCGACTCACATTCAGCCTCAATAGGAGCCACCCTCCAACCAGACCTATTGAATGGCTTGGACACGCTGATCGTCACACAGGCGCAGTAGCAACACTAGAAGCAACATAACGTGTACGTGAAGAAGAATGTGCTTGAGGCGGAGGGGCAGCTCGCTCGGCTTTGTGCGGTTCAGCACAATCGTCTGGTGGAGGCAACGGCATAACGAAACGAAAGGATCAAGTGACCAGGGATACACGCAGATTTGAGCGGCAGGCGGGGACCCTTTTTGCAAGATTGCAAAGGTAGGTCGGATTGAGATAAGTCCAAGAAACGACCAGTCCACAACGCTATGCTGTAAATACCGCTGGTAGCCTGTCCATTCCTATCCGTCTCACTCATGGCCTAACGCGAAGGAAGGCTTACGACAACGCCTCAGCGATCTGACTTGGTTGTCGAAGACCGTCAATGCCTCTCAGTATACCATCTGCGACTTCGCCTACGCGACCCTCTAGTGCATTGAAATCCATCTTGCTGATGGCTGCGTTGATCTGCTCCATGACCGCTTCCTCCTGCACTGTTTCCGACATGACCTGACCTTCCGTGCTCCAGTATTCTTCCCTGACACCTCGGAGTGCTGAGTCGCGATTGACCGAGTTTGTGATCAAGCCAAGCGCACGCATCTTGTTCATTGTCTCCTCCGACATGCGGGTCGCCATCTCCAATCGTTCCGCAATCGAGACGGGCTTCGCAAGCCATCGATTCGTACTCGTAGCCCAGAGCACAAAGGCCATGCCCATGTCCTGCACTGCGAAGACAATGTAGCGCAGGAATCTAACACGCCAGTATGTCGAGTCGATGTCCTGAACGAACTTGGCCCGCTTGTTGACCGTGATGTCGTATGTCGCCATGAACCATACCTCCACAATCAGGGCCGCGAGGCCTAGGATGGTTGCGTGCGTCCGGAATCTTGAGCCTTCGCTTCCGACCAGCGACGACGTCGCCAAGCCGAGCACAGCGAGCTGAAAGATATGTGGCATGACCATCTTTGGCAGGCTGTACAGGAAGTAGTTGTTGGTGTCGTTGCCGTCCGCCGTGACGCACCATAGACAGTTCAGCAGAGTATCGGGACCATACGCCAGATAATACAGCTTGTTGCGCCCGTTGACCTCAAACTTGGTTCGTAGCGCGCTGTCAAAATCCGTGAGCGGTCGGAGATGTCGAAGTCGCGCAAACAGAACACTGGTCTCGGTGCGGATGTGGCTCTGTGTTGCAAGGAACACGTTGTCGGGCGCGAAGCGAGACAGCGACACAGTCAGGCAGACAACGGCGGCGACGAACAGCAGGTGGAGTGTACGCTTCACTCGCGGCGGAGTCGGGCGTATGGGAACGCTTCGAGAGGTTGCGCGGGCTACGTTGAACCAATCCACGACGCGTGGGAGGACAAAGGGCCCAAATAGTATGAGCAGCGAGTGCACATTTTGTGGAAGGAACGTAAGGCGTGGGATTACGACGTAGGATATGACCAGTAGGATGATGGAACGCAAGTTGAACATGTTGGCTGTGTGGATGTCATGGGCCTTGTTGGCGCCCCGGCGAGTTGTTCTCTAGACAAAGACAAAGACAAAGTGGTTGACGTGTAGGACCAAGGGCCGAGGCTGCGCTAAGTCATCCCCCTGCAAGGTATCACTGGCATCTCAGAGCCTCCTCCATTCTGCACAACGGCTAACAATCTTCGAAAAAAAAAACATCAAAGGTCGACACCTAGGTGAAGCTGTGCGCCACAAAAGCCGGTCACTTTCAAACAGAAGCAATGTAGGAAGCTGAATGGATTTGCATTCTTAAACCTCCAGTTGGCTTGCACCCTACACGAATGTGGGAGGATCTAGTCTGGCTGCAAGCACTCCTCCAGTCTCAAGAACTTCGCGAGTTCCCGAGTATAAATCAAAACGCCGCCAGCATGCACCGAGCCTGCTGCTGTCGATGAACGCCGATGTTGAGATCGTTCATCTCCCCAGGACCCCTATAGAAACTATCATAACGACCCAGAATGCAGGTTGAACTTTTGGGTATCATAGAAACGTCATTACACACATTACACGGTAGCATGTTGATATGCTACTCGAAGCGACTGTGTTGATGAAACACAGTCGAGGTTGCCGAATGGCAGAGAATTTAAGACGAGTACTTCTCGCGGTTGTACTTGGCGGCGTTGACCATGTTGACCAGAGCGGCCTTGGTCTCCTTCCACTGGCGGGTCTTGAGACCGCAGTCAGGGTTGATCCAGAGCTGCTCGGGCTTCAGGTACTTCAGCATGTCAGCGACACGGTCCTTGATCTCCTGTTCAGAAGGAACACGAGGGGAGTGGATATCGTAGACACCTGGGCCGATGTGGCGCGGGTACTCCTTGTCCTCGAAGACCTTGAGGAGCTTGGCGTCGCTCTTGCTGTTCTCAATGGAGAGAACGTCAGCGTCGAGAGCGGCAATGGCGTGGAAGAAGTCCTGGAACTCAGAGTAGCAGAAGTGGGAGTGGATCTGAGTGGAGTCCTTGACACCAGCGCAAGCAAGCTTGAAAGAGTCGACAGCCCAGGCCAGGTACTTCTCGCGCTCGGTACCCTTGCGGAGAGGAAGTCCCTCACGGAGAGCAGGCTCGTCGACCTGAATGACGTAAATGCCAGCAGACTCAAGGTCAACAACCTCGTCGCGGAGAGCAAGAGCAAGCTGCTGAGCTTGGACAGACTGGTGAACGTCGTCACGGGGGAAAGACCATCGCAAGCAAGTGATGGGGCCTGTGAGCATGCCCTTCATGGGCTTCTTGGATACGGAAGCAGCGTACTTCGACTCCTTGACGGTCATAGGGGCGGGGCGGGAGATATCACCAACAATGATCGGGGGACGAACGCAGCGGGAGCCGTAGGACTGGACCCAGCCCTTGGTGGTAAAGGCGTAACCGTCGAGACGCTCACCGAAGTACTGAACCATGTCGTTACGCTCAGGCTCGCCGTGGACGTAAACGTCGAGGTCGAGCTCATCCTGGATCTTGATGGTCTCCTCAATCTCCTTCTCGATGAACCTCTCGTATTCCTCAGCAGTGATCTCACCCTTGGTGAACTTGTTACGCTGGATACGGATCTCCTTGGTTTGGGGGAAGGAACCAATGGTGGTGGTGGGGAAAAGAGGCAGGTGGAGGTGCTCCTTCTGCTGAGCGTAACGCGAAGGGAACTCGGACTTGCGCTCGTGCTGCTCAGGTGTGACGCTGGCCTGGCGGTCCTTGACAGCCTGGACATTTGTGCGCTTGGAGGTGGCGCGAGCCTGCATGGACTTGGCGTTGGCCTCGAGAGCCTCACGGACGGAAGCAGGCCCGTCGTTGACGGCCTTGGTGATGACAACGACCTCAGCGACCTTCTGGACGGCGAAAGAGAACCAGTCGCGAACCTCATCGTCGAGCTTCTTCTCGCTGTCAAGAGAATGAGGAGTGTGGAGGAGGGAGCTGGAAGTGGAGACGAGGACACGGTCCTTGCCCAGCTTCTGAACAGCCGACTCAACAATCTCAATGGCATTCTTGAAGTTGGTCTTCCAGATGTTACGGCCATCAACAACACCGACGGAGAGAGCCTGGTTGGAGCCAAGCTTGCTGACGACAGTGTCGAGCTGCTCGGGGTTCCTGACGAGGTCGATGTGGACAGCAGCAACGTTTTGGATGCTGGGGAAGACGTCAAGGTTGTGCACAATGTCGCCGAAGTATGTGGCGAGGACAAGCTTAGGCAGACCGCTGCCAGTGAGCTTCTCGTAGGCAGGCTTGAAGGCATCCTTGACCTTCTGCTCGAGGTCGTAGACGAGGACAGGCTCATCGATCTGGACATACTCGGCACCGGCCTCCTTCAGCTGCTTGAGGAGATCGACGTATAGGGGTAGGAGCTTCTCGAGCAGAGAGATGGGGTCGACAGACTGATTGCGGTCGGCCTTACCAAGAGCAAGGAAGGAGACGGGGCCGACGAGGACAGGGCGGGTGGTGACGCCAGCCTCCTTGGCCTCCTTGAACTCGCGCACGGGCTTGGGGTCGGAAGCAAGCTTGAAGGTCTGGCCATCCTGGAAGGTGGGCTTTACGTAGTGGTAGTTGGAGTCGAACCACTTGACCATTTCCTACAACGCGTCAGTGAGGATGCTCCACATGGCAAGCATTCACTCGACTTACCAGACTGGGAACATCAACGCCATCCTTCTGGTGGCCACGGCCCATGGCGAAGTACTCGTCGAGAGGAGACAACTTGGCGCTGGAGTAACGCTCTGGAACAGCCTGTGGTTGTCAGCGGTGGCTTTCATGCACGTGATAACTGTTGACCTACGTTGAACAGCTGGATGTGGTCGAGAAGGTGGTCATAGAAAGCGAAGTCGTTGCTGGGAATAATGTCGACACCAGCATCCTTCTGGATCTTCCAGTGTTCTTGTCTCAGACGGCTGCCCTCTTTGACTAGGTCTTCCTGTGAGAGCTTGCCAGCCCAGTAGGCCTCGTTGGCCTTCTTGAGCTCACGGTCCGCACCCATGCGGGGGAAACCGAGAACTGATGAGTGAACCATTGTGAAGTGTGGCTCTTGCGCAGTGGGAGAAAAGAGCACAGAAGAAAACAAAGGCAGAGACTCTCAAACTAGAAAAGAAGAGTGAGAGAGTATGGGAGAGATGGGAGACAATGGAAGATGGCGGGATGATGTGCTTAAGAAGTCTTCTCTGCCCTCGGCGGGGTGGATCTAGCCTTGTTCGTTCTCACCGCCCGCGTTGCGCTAAGCGATGGACGACGTGATGATCCTCCTCCTCCTGGCGTTTCATCAACGAGATTCCACTCGCAATGAGCGGTTGCATCTCGAATCTACTCATTGTGGAGTGCCTTGACGACAGCGATTGATTATGAAACTGTCTGCTTGGTGTGAGCGTGTGCTCCATGCAGCAAACAGAGAGGGTAGGGTGTCTTGCCCTCTGCGTTCAGCGTTCGGCGTTCTGCTATCTACTCCAGAACCCCCCACCCTAGCCGGTACCGGAGCGTTTGCGCATTGGACTTTTGTTCTCGGCGACTCAGATGCGTTCAAGAAGCACTTGACGCACCTGAGCCAGCCGCACGAGCTCAATTACTGTGTACTCAGTGGACCACGCGAGCTGTGGAACCGTCACACCCGGTGTTTGAGACTGTACGTAGGTTTCGCGCGTCCTGCTGAGAACTTTGCGGGTTTTCCTGCCACCTTTGGTGGTGGACCCTGTTGATCATGGCCAACTTCGTTGAGGCACTAGCACAACATGATGGACGAGACTGAAGACCAAACATCAACCTTCCTAGCCTGGAGACACGTTGCTCTCGTGCATTACTCCTTCAGGTTGGTTCAAGCAATTTTTACAGTCCCGTGTCGAGGAAATTCGGCGACGATAGCGACCATGCGGCGGCAAAACTCCGTCCGGAGCGCTCGAGCTGCTCCACAGTAGCTCCCCGCATTGCACAATAAGAGCTCGATACCGGCCCCGCCATCGACAAAGAAACTCCGTCTGTCCCGAAGTCCCCGTTGAACAACGCAATCAACAACACAACCAATACAAACATCACAATGTCTAGGCCACAACATACTCGAACGGCATCAACGAACCTGGGCAGCGGCTCCGGCCAGCGTGTTCTGGAGGGCAAGACCGCTCTGGTTACAGGAGCATCGAGAGGTTGGACAACCACCATACTGCAAAGACGCCTGACTGACGCCTTCAGGTATTGGCGTCGAAATTGCACGCAATCTGGCTAGCAAGGGTGCCAACCTTGTGCTCAACTATACCTCCGACTCGTCTGCCCAGGCTGCCGAAGACCTCGCGAGCGAGCTACAGGCCGAGTACGGTGTCAAAGCCATTACCGTTCAGGCCAACATGGGATCGGAGACAGGACCCAAGCACGCCGTCGAAGTAGCAAACAACCACTTCAAGCACCCGAAGACTGGCAAATTCCAGCTTGACATCATCATCAACAATGCTGGCGTTGCGGGCAACAACTTTGTGGAGAACGTAGATGCGGATGATTTCGCGAGGCAGTACAACGTCAACGTTCGCGGGCCTTTGCTACTCTTGCAGGCTGCCATACCCTACTTGCCAAACGACCGCTCCGGCCGTATTGTCAGTTTGTCATCAGTCAGTGCTTCGCTAGGATACAAGGGTCAGTCGATCTACGGGGGGACCAAGGCTGCGCTAGAGGCTATGACAAGAACATGGGCTCGTGAGTTGGCCGAGCGCGCAACTGTGAATGCCATCAATCCTGGACCAGTTGCGACGGACATGTACTGGGGCAACGACGAAAAGTTCATTGCTCAGAACAAGCCCTTCATCGAGACCACACCTCTTGCAGCCCCACGGAAAGGAATCGACGAAGAGAGGATCTACGAGGCATCGCAGGGTGCCGGTGGACGACCAGCATACAGTGAGGAGGTTGCAGGCGTGGTGGGTATGCTCTGCTTGCCTGAGGCCGGGTGGACGACCGGCAGCGTAATCTGCGCAAACGGTGGCATGAAGTTCAGCGTTTGAACGTCTTCCAGGTCAAATTTACAAGATGTATAAGCATGTTCAACTGCTGAGATCCTGCAACCTTTTGGTACAACACGCACAAGTCATTGGCAGGTAGCGCAAAGCCCCGTAGCAAAAAGTAGGAAGAAAATAAAGTAAAACGTCCAAACTACGTTCAAGTACCGGATTCAAGTAAAAGAGGAACAAGCCGCGATTACAGCTTACAAGACCCAGACAGTCTGTGCATGATGGTTGCACAGGTCGAGTGAGAGAGAATCATTTTCGCGGGGCTGCTGTTACGCACGTGCACCCGATGCGGTCATACCACAGATCCCGGTTCCCAACCACCTCCCTTTCGTCCCATGTCTGAACAACCCGAGGGATGCCGCTTCACAACCGTCTGGCAACCGTCTGGCAACCGTTCGTCGATGACATGGTAAAGACAGCCTGCTTTTGTCCGTACCGTTAGATCGGCCCTTGATTGTCCATATGTTGCTGAGTGCGCAAGCCACAGAGCGAGCGGTTGCTGGGGTGATGTTGTTTACTTGAGGCATGGCCCGCGCCGAGACTGCCTAGCCCTGACGCCGCATTCCAGGGTTCCCAGCTCCGGTGTGATAGCTAGCAGCGATTGGACGGCTTGATGACCGTTGAACGGAAATCAGGCGCCACAGTAGCGCGTTGCGCAAGCAGGTGGTGGGAGACCGCCTGGCCTCTGTTTACGAACGGCCGGTCCGTTACCAGCCATCTCTGACGGACTCGTCGTGCATGAACTGCAGATCTGAGCATATCCCTCAACTCCCACCTGCTACAACGGTTCCAGCACCATTGTCAAACATTCTGTGCTACCCTATATCGCCTTGCCTGACGACGTTGTCCATGGGGCCTCGCAAACAGCAGTCGAGGTGAACATCCTCAGCAAGGCACCTAGGTTGACACCGCGCCATGCGTTCAACCACGATGCCGAAGGCGGCCTGGCTCCAGGGCTCCGCTCTGTTACATGTCCCACTCCTGCTGTCTGTTGCCGTTGCTCAGATGCCGTACAATCCAACTCGACTTCTCCATAATGGCAATCATCTCTACGTGTTCCAGCCTTCGTCCCGGTTGCCCAGCCAGTTCCAACTCGGATCCATCGACGTATCAGCCAAGTTTGATGCTGCCAGTCCACCGTACACGACACTGTACCCCACACTGCCATTCCTGGACGATACCGTTTCGCGCGCGTTCACACCCGTCCTCGACGATGGCGGGAATCTGACCGTTTACACTGGAAACTGCTCACAAGGGGCGAGCGGAGGCGAAGTCTGGAGTTTCACCCCAGCTTCCGGCGAAAAACAGGGCAGTTGGCTTCAGCAAGATGTGTCAATGGCGAGCGAGGAGCACGCCGCCACGACAGGGGCGAATTACCTGAGCAACGGCATCTCGTTCTCGAGTGTTGTTGGAGGGAGTGTGGCAAACACAGGAGCTTACTTTTTCGGCGGCATGTGCCCAACCCTGGGGGGCGGCTCCAACAGCTGGCAGTCAGCTGCGAACTATTCTAATCTCATGGTTACCTTGGAACCGTCGGGCATCGCGAGCAGTGCCATCACGTACCAAATGGATGTCTCACCGAGTAGAGGTCCACCAATACCAGAGGCTGGCTTTACAATGACCGGACTATCGCCCACTTATTCGAATCGCAGCGACGGATCACAGACGCAACAGCAGAACTTTGTTCTGGTTGGCGGACACACGAGCGCAGCATTCATCAACATGTCTCAAATCGCTTTGTTTTCTCTGCCAGAACAAGGATGGACCTTTATTGATGTCAAACAGCCTGATGCAGCGCACGCAAGCATGGCCACGCGCGACATCCAAGCTGTCGATCCTCGTTCAGGACATACTTCTGTCCTGTCATCCAATGGACAACAAATCATCGTCTACGGCGGCTGGGTTGGAGACATCGATACTCCAGCGGAACCCCAACTGGCAATCCTCAACATCGCAGATGGGTACGGCGGAAATGGAGACTGGCAATGGGTAATCCCAGAAACTCCCTCGGGACAAGGACCTCCAGCCACTTCTAGCCTCTATGGCCATGGTGCTGTAATGCTGCCTGGCGCCGTGATGATGATCACCGGCGGTTACTCAGTCACCACATCTGCTCCACGACGACGGAGAGATTTGTCCAATTCAAACGCCAAAACGTATTTTCTCAATCTTACCTCCAATACTTGGGTCACTGACTATACCCCACCAGCAGAGCCTCCGAGCTCTGAGCCGGTACAGACGGGTCCATTGTCCAGCCCAGCACAGAAGGCTGGCCTAGGTGTAGGTATCGGGGTTGGGCTGGCGGCAGTATTCGGTCTTTTCGCTTTCTACATGTGGTACACCAGGCGGCTACAAAAGCAACGAGATTTGAGAGAGAAGCAGTTGCAGGAACTCTCGCATATCGCCCACAGATATAATATGGAGGCGTATTCTCCCGGATTTGACGGTCGAGAAAGCCATGCAGAGGCAACGTACCTTGCTGGACAAAATGGGTCTTACTACTTCCCGCCAGGTAGCCAAGGTGGTCAAGGCTGGAAGAGCTCGCAAGGACATGACGCAGAGAGAACAGGTCTTCTTCTCGAGATCCCTAGCCCCACTCGTGGACTGCGACGCAGTCTGAGCGGAAGGCCGGCATATGCAATGGGTATTGTACGGGGTCCGGGTCAAATCCACCCCATTGACGAATTGGAAGAAGAAGAAGAGGAAGAAGAAGAAGAGGAAGAGACCGATGGGCCTACCCACGGGACAGTTTTGACCGATCGATGTGAGATGAGCGAGCGAAGGGCCGATCAAACACTTTCCCTGTTCGACAATGCACCAAACCTTGATCCCTTCTCCAATAGTCCGCGCCAGGGTGGCGCAAGGAAACCCAATTTCGGTTCCGCGTCTTCTTCTCCTGTACTGGATGATGTCGAAGATCACGACCAGCAAATGACCGAATGGCCTGGACCCATATCAGCTGCAGCTCGGCGATCGAACACAGTGTCCACTGGTCGTCTGTCACCTGAAAAATCTTCGTCGGACGAGCGCACGAACTCAAATCTTAGTGAACGAAGTACACGGTCTAACTTGTCATGGACTTCTTCGCACGGGAGTCTGGCGAGAAGTGCATCTGTACGCGCAGCCGTCGTCGCGACAATACCTCCAGTTAACCCCTTCCGATCTCCGGATACTAGTCCAATCCAGAAAAGGCCACGCAGATACAGTGAGAGTGGCACAAAACCCTCAGCACATCCGCGAAACCAGTCTTTCAGCAGTATTCGTAGCAACGGCTATGCAGATATTGATTCTTTTAGGACCGCGCAATCGTCTTTCAAGCAACTTCAAGCAGAGGGTGAAAATTTACTTGGTGACAACCCGGAGCAGGTTCGTCCAGAGACATCGTCAACATCAAACGGATCGAGCTCCCACGCACCTGGAGATACCGAGGCGAGCAACAGTCGCGCTGCAACAACCACACCAGCCACGTCATACATGGTGGACATGCCACAGCCAGAAGGTCGCGACGTGAGGAAAAGCTGGTTAGGCAGTGTGCGGAGGGTGTTACGAAGATCGGTCTCAGGCGCTGATCGAACTCGATCACTCACAAACGTAATCTCCTATCACGAGCGTTACACGGACAACCCGGCTTCACCAGTCGAAATTTCAGCGACCAACGGCCATAGGCTAACCTTGTCAAATGCACCACCTCGACGTGCCGCCTCCGACGCCAGCTTCTGGAAGAGTAGGAGAGGGCAACAGGACTGGGAAGAAGAGCTTGAGGACAGGTGGATCCGCAATAGTGGAGACGATTGGGGTGCACCGGAAGACATCGCCCGCGCGGAGAAGGATCGCCGGCGTCAGGAGTGGCGAGAGCGAGGTAACTTGCTCGTGAATCTGACATCTCACGACGATTTACCAACTCCACGAACACCGATAGCGCCAAGCGATTTGGGAACTTCGAGCGCGGGTCAGCGGCCTTGTACGCCTGCAGACGAAGGCGACTGGGATGTCGAGGCTGCAGTTGAGCGTCGCGTCGTTCAGGTTATGTTCACCGTGCCCAAGTCTAAGCTTCGTATTGTCAACGCCGATCCCGATGGGTCAAGCATCCTCTCACTATCTCAAGAAAACTCTAAAGAGAACGATGACTTCCGGATCGGAGACGCGAGTGGATCCCCTAGTCGGGTCAAGGATCTCGCCGGCAGGTTTGAGCAGATGTCGAGCTCAAGAACCTCATCACCAAGGACGACACCAAAAGCTAGCCCAACACCCAGCCCGTCTCCAAGTGTGAAGAGCATGAAAATTAGGGCTAAGCGGAGTTTGACATCGCTGACTAAGCAGAACATGAGGCGAAGCAGCGCGAAGAGCCCTCTGGCAGATTTCGAAACGAAAGACGCCATTGTCAAAGAGTAGAAGTACTATCACTAGCAGGTTCGCGTGACGCGTGTTGATATGTTTGTCTGTTCCGAACGTTTTGTAGGCTGCGATCTGCAGCCGTACAATCGCTTGATACGATGTCAATAGTCACTTTTTGGAGTTGGTGTGGTGTTCGGCTTTTTTTTTTGATACCCAGATAGTGTCCATATGTGTATGTAATGGCACCATTATAGAAAGAGCTTTGTACCAATGATCAGTCCGCACGACTTTGTGTTTACACAATAAGGTGCAAGCTAGGGATGAACCCGATCTTGTAACTACAGGGTCTTTGCTATCGTTGAAAGACTGTGTACGTCCTGCAGCTTGGGTACATATAAGCAACAGTGTGGCGATATAAGTTTTGCTTTTCATTCCTACTCATTTACACATGGTACCTATCGTCCGCTGGTCTCTTGCGCCCGTGGACGACGTACACCCATCCAAACTCTCTGTTCCCCTCGAACTTCCCCACAAAGGCTTTCGAACTCTCTACAACCTTGTCTATCTCCTCATGGCTCATGAAACCTATCGCACTCGCCAGCTTTCGTATCAAGACTGGGGCATCATCCTTTACAAAGGCTTTATGAATATAGGCCATACGTCTCTGAGCGTCTGTCATGCCTTCCCAAGTCCCGAAAGGGAGTACGTAACGCTCGATACGAATTTCTTCCAACCCCACTACCTCGAAAAAGTTCGCAAGTAGAGCACCAACACGTGGCTCAAGACCACAAGATCGCATGAGATTATGCCAGATGGTACGCCAGGACTCTGGATCTTTACCGACAGGCATCATTTCTCGTTGGATCTCTTCCGAGGTTGGAGTCTTCGGATACACATCATATGCGTTTCCGGAAGGAGGTAGCGAGAACCTGGCCATATCTGGCTCATGCATTTCGATCCATGCCTGAAAAGGTTCGTCGATGAGCAAAGACGGCTTGAGGGAGAAAGAATACTTGACTCACACCTGGTTTCGCCAAAGCAACACACAGCTCAACATATTCCATCCATTCTGTTATACCACCCATCAAGAATCTCGAAAACACATAATCAAAAGTACCCTTTGCTAGCCGGTTGTCTGTTTCTGTAGCAGTGAGCTCCATAATATCGCCCTGGATGTATTCGATGTTGTTCAGTTTCGGTCGGAGGACAGGAACAACCGATAGATCGACACCGTACATCTTTGCATTAGGGAACAAAGTGCCAAACTCGTCTGTCGTGGCACCCGTCCCACATCCTATGTCGATTACTCTGTGGATTGAAGGCGAATCAAGAGGTGCATGTACAACGTTATCATTGAGAAGCCCTTGTACACTCGCCGCTGTCGCTTCAAGCCTCTGATGCTCTTGAGTACTCGAAAGTCTTGAGTAAGCCGTTTTTGGACCCTGGAAGTGAAGATACTTACTCGTTTGGTAAGATGTAGATAGACCGGGTACTATGGTAGGTCCTTGTATCTCTTGGGGCAGATGGCGCTGCCATTGCTCTTCTGACTGATAGAAGGCAACTTCTCAAATGCTAGGACTGTGCTCAGAAAATATAGAAGTGTTCCTCAACGTTCTTGACCCCGCCGGATAAAATAGTGACAGCGTTGCGGCACATTTAGTTATCTACCTGAACAGGCACATGACCCACACTCAACTGCGCCTCAAAGGTACAGCAGAAAAACTAGCAACTTAAGGCCCCCCCACCTTTCCGAGCAGTGCTAGGGTATACGTTGAACTCTTCTTAGATGGCTTCTTTATGGCTTTCGTTCTTATAATTAGCAAGTGCTTTGCACTTTGTTTGTGTCTCGTATAAGTCTTCCAGTTTCAGCTCAGATACTAGTACCCACTCGTAGTTCTTCTAGCCGTCACACTACCTCCGAATTCAGATTCCTAGTCTCTCGTCGTTTGTTTTGATAGCTTTGCTTGACAACAGCCATCACAGCATGAATCTCCGCTCTATTTCCTTCGGCTAAATAACATTTGAATGAAATCATTGTGGTTAAGCAAGGAGTAGGTGCAATGCTAAAACAAACAGTTAAATAATTAAACACAAGACAAGCTTACAATCTTCGGAATAACCGCTAATAGTGTTTTACTAGATGGTTATTTACTTATCTACATAACTATCGCGCTGATAAGTACGTGAATATCTAGCAAAACGCTTTTTTATTAGACTAAGTAACGTACCCTACAGGCGAAAGAATTAATAGGTAAGAGAATTACTTTTACTAAGCCTCTACTAAACTCTACTCTATTATAACCTAAAATAATCTAAATTAACGCTATAAACTGTAGTATAGCCTATAATATTATTTAGAAACTACTTCTATCTCTTTTTTATATATTTGTATATTATATCTAGTCTTACTATACTATCTATAGCGCCTTTAGAAAGGCTTATCTACTTTAGTATATATCTACTTTTTTATTCTATTACTATTACTATACACTCTAAACTCTTTTAGAGCTATTAATTACTAGCTCTTTTTAACTACTAGAGTATATTCTTTTTTAATCTACTTCTTTTATATAATTTTTATTATAAAGCTACTTTATTAGTAGCTTAAAGCATAGTAATCTTCTATTATACTAATACTAGCTTATATATAATTATAGCTACTCTCTTTAAGATCTTTTTAAATACTTTAACTACAGAAGTAGATAAGCTATCTACATATCTCTAAATTCTTATCCTTATAAGTATTAATTATAATCTAAGTTTAAGAATATTACTTAGAGTTTATAACTACTAGAGCTTATTATTAATAGATAGTAGTAGTAATAGCATATATAGCTTTATGTTAAGACTACTTATAATCTATTATAGATTAAATAGAACTAGTCTAACGCTTTAGAACTTTCTCTAAATATTACTAAAAGTAATTATAGTATTATAGATAGATATAAAGTATAGTAGAAACTCTATTTTTATAATATAGTTAATCTAGTTATATATTAGCATCTTAGCTTAGCGCCTATATACTTTCTTTAAAGTAGTAAAACAAGCTATATTAAAAGGCTATATAAGATATAATAAGTAGAAAGGTAAATAGAGAGTAATTATCTTATTATTCTTATAGTACTACTAGAATTTAAGGGAGTTATAGCTCTTATAACTATTAATAATAAGTAAATAGTAGGTACTAATAGTATACTTCTTTATATATCTATTAAAGTAGTTTATCTAGTCTAGACTAAGCTTATTAGTAGTCTAGCTATTATTAGAAACTCTAATAATCTAGTTTTAAAGCAGATCCTCTTCTTTATACTAGGTAAAGAGGTAGTAGTAGACTTTAAAGATAAAAAAGATAGAAATAGTCTATTCTTTAGTATTAACATCTACTATAGCTATAGCCTACTTCTAGTTATCTAGCTAGACTATCTTTAGCTAACCTTATTATTCTAAAGCTATAACAACTACTTCTTAGAAGATCTAGCCTATTATAAAGTCTATTTTATTAAAGTTATATATATCTTTGTTCTAGATGCTATACTTAGCTTTAGTATTAGCTACTAGGCTAAACTAGCTTTATAAAGCCTTAGAATTCTTATAGAAAGCTTTCTTATAGTTATACTTATAATTAAACTTAACTATAAGCTCTAGATACTACTTAATAAATATACTAGGCTAGTTTATACTAATAGAACCTAGACTATACTTAGTATGCAAAGAATTAGCTATAGTAGCTATATCTAAAAGCTAAGAAGAAAACTCTTATATATCTAGCTTAAGAATATATTTAATAATTACTCTTTTCTTATTATTATCTAGCTTTTATAAGTTAACTATAGAATTAGCATATAAAGATTATTCTATATATTACTTACTTAGTATAGCTTAAGTAACTCTATAGATAGCTATAGTATATCACTAAAAAAGTATTATGTCTTATTTAAGAGTCTAGAGTATAAGCTATATCTAAGCTTCTTTTTATATATCTAAATAGTATTATTAAGAAGATATTAGTATATAAAGAGTAGTTTAGTAGAAGCTTAGTAAAAGTAATCTTCTTACCTATTAATTCTTTTGCCTATAGAGTATGTTATATAGACTATTACTAAGCTACTCTTCTCTTTTAGTTATTAACTACTAAGCTTCTAAGACAAGTCTACTAAGCTTCTTTATATAAGATTATATAATCTCTAATTTTTTTTCTTCTATATTTAAGTAATATATTATATATAGAATAAATAGATACTAGTTAAATAAATTAATTATCTAAGTAGAGTTCTCTAAGCTCTATTTTAGTTATAAGTCTAGCTTTCTAAGTATAGTAAATCTCTTTACACACTTAGTAACAAGCTTATTAAATATTACTTAACTACTCTAATTTATTTAATTATCTTTCTATCTTGTTGTAGTGAAGAATAGTAGTTATGTAAGCTAATATAAGTAATTATAGTCTATACTAGATTAGATTACATTAATTAGATCTATCTAGAAGATTAATTCTATGTCTAGACTAGACTATAGCTAGTAAGGTATATAGAGCTAATTCTTTGCTTAAATAATAAGACAAAAAACTTAATTAACTCTTTTATACTCTAATTATCTTATCTAGTTATCTTAGCTTCTATAGTTATAAGTCTAGCGTTATAAAGACTATATAGTAGATTCTCTCTACGTACTTTGTATAGCTAGAAAGCTAGACACAATTAATTACAAATTTTATTAATCTACTTCTCTTAACACCTAAATAATAGAAAGTAACTTCTAACTTTTAACTAGTTAAATTCTTCTTAAGACTAGATTAGATTAGCTCTACTAGTTTACTTAGCTTAAGCTTTATATAAGAGATAAAGTAGTATAGAATTAGATTAATCTAGACAGCAAAACAGTTGCAGTAATTTATAACTAAAAACTAGAATATCTATCTCTTTCTCTAAGGCTAGTCTCTAGAAGCATCTTAGAGATTAGTAACTAAGATAAGCTAAGCGCTACTACTAATAAAGAACAGTATACCTTTAGACTAGAGGTATATAAGCTAGTAATTAAGAATTACCTAGAAGAGGTATAGAAATACAAAATTATAACCTTAAAATAGGTTAGAATAGCTGCGAAACTTAGTAATATCTAAGATTAGATTAATAAAATAGTATTAGCTAATCTTATAGCTCTAGTATTGATTAAGATGCTTAATGCCTAAGAATTAACTCTATAAGTACTAATCTAAATTTTAAAGAACAATCTAGCACTAACTAACAGTAACACTATGTATCTAGTTAGGTAGTAATATTGTGCTTACCTTAAAAAGAGTTAATTAGGTTAGATCTTGCTAGACAAGTAGTTTAATAAGTAGTAAGTGCTCTATAGAAAAGCTTAAGCGTTTAGAATTACTAAGATTAAGAGTTAACTTACTCTTATTAACTTTCTTAATATAATTACTTCTAGAATTACTCTAGAATAGTTCTGCTTAATAAGGTAATAAATTATTATAGATATAGCCTTTAGACAATATTAATAGATATAAGTAATCTATCTAAAGTCTTTACTCTTATGCTCTAGAAACAAGCAGCTATCTTAATTAAAGAAAAAGAAATCTCTATCTTTGTAACTTTAGAAGAAAGATTAGAGTAAGATAAGAATAGCTTAGAATTAAACTAGAAGAATTACCTATATAAACCTAGAGAATTACACACCTAGAAACTAATTAACTACTAAAGACTATAAGCTACTATTATAGAATAAACTCTATCTAGAGCACCTAAGATATCTCTATTAAGTCTTAATAAATTAAAGATTAAGAAGAGGCTAGATATTGTAGAATAAACTAAGCTTAGAGAATAGATTAAGAATGCTAGGTAGAAGACTAGATCTACTATAGATAAATCTTTCTTATATAAATCTTCTTTAGCTAAATATTCTAGATTAATTTTAGTAGCTATAATTAATCTATTATATTTCTAATTAGATAAGAGTAGAGTCTACTCTACTATTAACTTAAAACACCCTCTATCTTTAAGCACAATTCTAGATAGTAGAGAAGCTATTTACTTAGTTAATAATTAATTCTTTCTAATACCTTGTTTATTTAAGCAATTCTCTTCTAATAAGATAATTAATATAGAAACTTAATTACTTCTAGTCTTAGGAACAGGTAATTAAGTGCTAAAAAAAATTCTAAACAGAAACAATAGACTAAAGACTAAGAATCTTATACTTGAAAATATTAAGGTTATTAAGAGATTCTATATAAATATTGTATCTAAAGCTTATTTAAAATAGATAGGTATCTAGTACCTTAGATTAGACAACACACTTAGGTATAGAATAATTAAAGAAAACATAATTATAGCAAAACTTTATACTACTTATAATCTAGCCTTTATTAGATACAAGATTATCTCTTATTCTGTTTCTAATGTGTACACTATAATATAATTATTAAAACCTATAGTAAGATTAGATAGTAAGAACCTATAGTATTAAAGATTAGAATATTTTTAAAAAAGCACTCTAATTACTAGTATAGACTGCTTAGAATGTGTAGATAAATAGAAAAAAAAAATTGCTAAAATTATATAATAATCTACTTAATATAGATTATATCTAGAAGACTAAGAGAATAATTACTAAGACTATTCTATAGAGTATCTTAGAATCTGTTTAACATACTAATAGATTAGATTAATAAAGAATAGACTTTATTTATTAAAGAAGATTACTTAGAAAAGTTCTTTAATTATAATGTGTAGTTAAAATTCTTAGACAATATTATAAGAATTATAGAACTATTTAAAGAATAGGTCAAGAGAAAGTATTAACTAAATATTATTAAGATTTATTAGAATAACAATATAGCTACTAAGCTATAGAGAGGTTAATTACGCTATAAGGTTTAGGCAGAAGAAAAAAGAATTAAGATTATTGCTCTATCTTCTTATACTTATAAACTAAATAGATTAGTAGAAAGAGCAGAGAAGAAGCTAATTACAAAGTTAATTAAGATAAGAATAAGCACTAATCTTCTACCTAAGCTATAGCCTAAGATTATAGATGCTACAGCCTATCTATATAGAATTAGTTCTACTACAATCTATTATTTTAGATTATCTAATAAAGTTCTAGACAACTAGTTTAGATAGTACTTTAGATAGTATAAGCCTACTTAGACTAGACACTAATTAGCTAATCTATAACTAGACTAGAGTAGTATATACGCCTATAGCTACTAAGCATACCCTCTAGAGTAGAATTAAGCAGTAGAGCAAGATTAACGTAGATATAAAACTAATCTATAAGGTTATATTAGATACCTAGTAAGCTATATAGCCTCTAATATCTATAAGATATAGATCTTAGTAATTAATTAAGTAATTGTTACTAGAAATGTTACGTTTAACAAATCTCTATTCTATAAAGAAAAGAAGAATAATAAAATGTCTAAAGATTAGATAAGTAAGCTTGCAGATATACTTTATAAAAAAGAACTAGATAATCTAGGTTAGAATATTAATATTATAGACCTTAGAGATTAAACGCTATCTAACATAATTAGATTAACTACTAAGTAATAACTTAGAGGTAAAGTAGCTCTATTAAGTAATTTAAAAACTAGCCTAGTTTAGAATTAGAAGATAAGAGATATAGAAACTAAGTAGAGTAATTATAAGGCTAGTAATTACCTAGAAATCTACTTAGATTAACCTAAAAACATTAGACTAGTAACTCCAGAATAAACTTCTAAACTAACTAATCTAGAAATAGAAGTTCTAGGCATATATAATTAGAATAATTGTATAGAAATAGATAGTTAATAAAACGAAAACATATCTATAAGAGCTAATCTATTATATTCTAGTAATTAGATAGAATTATAGAAGTTAAGGGAGAAGCGCCTACACTGCTTCTATTGCTCTAGATATAGTAAGAGGTACTTTAACATAAAGAATAAGTTAAAGAATTAGAGATATAGTATCTAAAATAGATTAACTAACAAATATCTATCTACTACTCTATAGAAAGAAGAATTGTAATAATTAACTAGAGAGTAAAAGTTAAGAGAGCGTTAATATATTAATTGTAGATTTATAAAAGACTAATCTAATAGACAACTTTAAACATATATATCTTCTAGAAATAAACTAGTTCTAGAATAAGTAATCTAGCTATAAAACGCTAAACTTAGTAGTTATAGTAGCTACTCTAAAAAGCTAACCTAATTATTTACACTTCTATTAGAATAATCTTCTACCTCTACTAGATATATAGAAATAACTTCTAAATTATTCTATAAAGATCTTGTTTATAGACGCCTTAAGTAAGAAGATTAATTAGATAATTAAGAAAGGTACCTAGTTAGAAATCTATGTACCTAAGATTAAGACTAAAGATTAACTATTACTACTAAAGTAGATATAGACCTATAAGTTTAATTAAGATAGCTACTTTATTTAGTATAAGGCTTAGATTATTGTTAGAGAAGATTTATAAGAAATAAACTCTCTTTAATCTATCTATATAGTAACGCTAGCAGTAAAGTTGTTTAGAGCTATAATAGTAATTACAGCCTAATTTAATCTAGAAGTTATATAACATAATGTTGTAGAAGCATTTCTTAATACAATAATTATAGTAGCTAATCTAGTACTATACTAGATGCTAGAAGAATTTAGAAAGAATAGATACTGCGTTAGGCTTAACTAAGCACTATATAGATTAAGAAAGTCTCTACTTCTCTAGTATAAAGAGTTCTCTAATACTCTTTAATTAATTAGTCTATAATTAAGTAAGAAAGAGCCTTATCTCTTCTATAATAAGAATAAAAAGATTGTTATACTCTTCTATATAGACAATATACTTCTAATCTATTCTAAGGTTAATAAACAAGAAGTAAAATACCTTTAGAGTAGAATTATAGAGAAATACAAGATCTAGAAATAAGAACCTATTAAATATTTTCTAGAGATTAGAGTAATCTATAATAGAAAGCCTAGAACAATTATACTTCTATACAATACTTATATTAATAAGATTATAAAGAAGTTTAACCTGAATACAGAATCTTATCAACTAACGCTATTACTATTAGAGGATCTAATTAAGAATACTAGAGAGGCAGATAAGAAAAAGATTAAAACATATTAAAAGAAAGTAGAATTAGTGCTCTATATAGCAATTATACTCTAACTAGATATTATATTTGCAGTATCTAAATTATTACACTTTCTTACTAATCTAAGTAATTAGCACTAGAAAGCTATAGATAGAGTAATTATATACCTCTACTAAATAAGATTAGAAGGTATTAAGTATAGTAACTATAATAGAGTAGAACTAATAATCTATAGAGACGCCTTCTTTGTAGATAATCTAGAAACTTAACAATTATCTTATAGATACTTAGTTATGCTGTTTAGAGAACTAATTCTTTAGAAAGCTATATAATAAGATACTATAACTATATCTATAACTAAAGTAGAGCTTCTAGCTCTTAAATATATAAAAAAAAAACAATTATAATTAGATAGTTCTTTAATAAGCTTAATCTTAAGATAAGTAATATATAGAATATATAGTATAATAACCTCTAAACAATTAGATTAGTAGTAGAAGTAAATAAGTAGATTACTTCTTGCCTCTAATATATAGATATCTAAAACATATAGCTTAGATAAGAGTATACTAAGAGATTAATCTAGATTAGCTATCTAGAAACTAATAGTATGCCTATAGATAGATTAACTAAATTACTTACTTATTAGCAGTTTAATAAGTTTAAGCAACTAATTAATCTATATAAGGCAGAGAAGGAAGAAAACATACAGAATATAATTAAGAAAGTTAGAGTTAATAGAGTAGATTAATCTCGAACTACAGTATTCTATATACTAACACACTAGATAGAATCTACTTCTAGATAAGACTAATTAATCTCTACAACTAATTAAGCTAAAAAGTGTTAAGAGACAAGATAATTAGCGTATACTTAATTAATTAAAGATCTCTAAGATTAATATCTTAATATTATAGAGATTACTGTAAATAGATTAGATAGTAGAGATAAGATTAGTATAGATTATAGAAATAGATTAATAAATAAAGACCTTAGAAATAGACTAATAATAAATATAATAAAAATTATAAGAGTAAGTAGCTAGATAGAAGAGACAATTCTAAAGATAAGAATTACTAGAGAAGATAGAACTCTAAGAATAACTACTCTAAGTCTAGACTCTTTAATTATAAAAAGAACTACTCTAAGTCTACTTCTAATGTTTTTAACTAATAACCTAACTCTAGAAGTATAGAGAATTCTAGATCTTAATCTAATTAAGTATCTTTTTTAGAGGCTTGCAGTCTAATCTAGAAGTTAATAGAGTAGAAGCTAGTAGAGTAGAAGCAGGCAGAGCTAGAGCTAGAGCAGCCTAGTAGAGAGTAGAAGTAGTAGCATTAGCAATCTAATCTATAGCATAACTAGCACTACTTATAACGTATTAATTACCTCTAATAGAATTAAAGTTGTTAGCGTTAGAATTGTTTACTATATTTTTATTAGAAATATAAGTCTCTAGTTAACCTTCTATGTTAATAACAGCCTTAAATAAGGCATTGTAGAGAGGTTTAGAGATTATCTAGAAATATTAGACATAATTATTAGAATTAATATTTACTACTTACTAAGAAAATTTTCTACTAAACAGCAGAGATTATAGTCTTAGTAGGCTTATAAAGAGTGTAGAAGCTAATTAAAACACTAGAAAATTATAATAAAATCTAGATTAGATTACTTAAATAGAACTGCACTAATAAGTAGTACAATTAATATAGTAATTACTGCCTTAGCTACAGGCATTAGGCTAATATATATAGTTATAGTAGACACATATTCTCTTACTATTTAAAAAGTACTTAAGATAGTAAGAGTAAAAGTACTTATAGAGAGTACTAAATTAAGAATTATTATTCTTATTCTTAGATTAATTCTTAACTATAGATTGTTAAGAGGTCTGTATTAACTTACAAAACTTCTTAAAGAAAGCCTATAGATTAATTAGCTTATTCTTATTATTAGAGACTATAATAGGTTAAGTACTAGAGAATTAAGTAGATTAGTGTTTAGAAATAATTAAATGCTTAGACTTAATCTTTTTAGTAGAAGTGCTCTTAAGTATACTTAGAGTGCTTATATAATACTTAGAGATAGATTAACTATACTTAGAAGTACTTTTAGAGCTTTTAGAAGGTATCTTAATCTTAAGAATACTAAAGGTATAGTAATTAAGGTTCTAATATTAGAGTAAGTAGTAGACTAGGAAATAAAGATAGATTACTTACATTAATAAAAATAGTGTTTAGTAATTAGTTAGTAGATAAGAAATAAGGTAAGAAAGATTATAAAAGTAAGAGAGCAGCTATAAGCTAGTTTGTTTATCATTATTATAAGCACGTTTGCTTGCAAAGTAGATTAGATAAAAAGTACTAGACTCTAATTATAAAGACGTAGTATACGTAGTAATTAGAAAATTTTTATAAAAGATTAACAAGGTATAATAATAAACCTGCTAGAGTAGAAATACTAATTAAATACTAGTGTTTCTAGAAAGTGTGTTACAGTAAAGAATAGTAGTTATATAAGCTAATACAAGTAATTATAGACTATACTAGATTAAATTATATTAATTAAATCTATCTAGAAGATTGATCCTATTTCTAGACTAGAGCGTAGCTAGTAAGGTATATAGACCTAATTCTTTACTTAAATAATAAGAGAAGGAACTTAATTAACTATTTTACACTCTAATTATCTTATCTAGTTATCTTAGCTTCTACAAATAGTAAGAGAATAGATATATTAGTTAAGATTTCTAGTAGAGGCACCTATACTCTTTATTAAGAAGAAAGATAGTAGTCTAAAAGTTTATATTAACTATTAGAGTCTTAATAAGATTATAGTAAAGAACTAATGTCTACTATCTTTAATTATAAAGTTACTAGAGAGGCTCTTTTAAGTAAAGTATTTTACTAAGCTTAATATAAGAGAGATCTACTATAGAATTTATATTATAAAAAGAGATAAGTTAAAGACTACTTTCTATACTAGATATAAATACTATAAGTATACTATTATATCTTTTAGTCTAACTAATACCTCTACTTAGTTTAAAGTATATATTAACTATACTCTTATAGAACTAGTTAATATATAGAATATTATTATTATAAAGCCTAGAGAACTATACTTAGATAATTAAGAAATTTAATTAGTATCTATTTATTCTATATATAGTATATTACTTAAATATGAAGAGAATATTAGAGATTATATAATCTTATATAAAGAAGCTCTATAGGCTTTTTTAAGAAGCTTAGTAGCTAATTTTAAAGTAGAAGAGCAGCTTAGTAGTAATCTATATACTTAGTCTAAGAAGAGAGTAATCTACTAGATATCTATCTACTTATCTATATAATATACTTTCTAGGCAATCTAACTTTAGATTATCTATAGTTAGAGCTACTACGTAGCTATCTAGAGACTTAAGTCTTAGTCTATCTTTTAAGCTTATAATTAGTAGATTAGAATTTTAGAAAATATTACTTTTTTTTCTTAGCTCTAAGCTAACTCTTTATAGTTTTCTTTTTTTTATAGTAGCTAAACTATTTTCTAGGCGCTTATTTAAATCTATATTTTTTAACAATAAGCTTTTAGATTATTCTCTATCTACTTATTTAAAGACTCTTACTAGACAGAAGTAATAGTAAGGTCTAAAAAACTATCTATTTACTTTAGAGCTAATAATATTATACTGTCTAAAGAAAGCTACTTTTACGTTTACTTTTACTAGATATTCAGCTACCTATATAAGCTATTTATTCACTTAATTTTTTTTATTTCTTTAACTATTTCTAATAATATAGCTAGAAGTATACTATTTTTTTTAACACGCTTTCTAGATCTATTCTAGTTGCTTTCTTTAGTACTTTATTAGATTTTACGCTTTCTTATAGTCTACTAGCTATAGATAGTATCTATTTAAGCTTTTAGTATTGTTTTTATAAGCTTTATATAGTTATTATTAAGCTTTCTAGACTTATTAACCTACTTTTTTTAGACTTTTTACTTACTTTTTATGTAGAAAGAATCTAAAGCTTAGTATAAGTAGTATATGTTGAGTTTCACACTTTAGACAAAGTCCGTAAGTGATCGTTCGATTAGGTCTTAGGGATAAGTACGTGTAGGGGTTCTTAATAGGGTAGTCGTCTAGTTAAAGACCGTGGCGACTAGGGTTGCAAGAAAGAGTATAGAGTAGACTATCTGTTTTGCAAGCAGGGTTGAGATATTCTAATAACAAAGTTAATTAACGAAGTTAAACACAAACTATAAGGGTTGTGTTTCTATAAACTATATACTTTAATAATTGTGGTAGTAATACAGACTAATTAGTGTTGTGCATCCTCTAATCGCACTAAGCACTAATCACACTAATCACTGATTATACTGATCGCGCTAAGCCCTAATCAGGTCACGTGTCCTCTCAGCCCTTAACTAAGTGCTAATACTATAATTGTTGCTTACTTATAATTGTTGCTTACTCGTGGTTTGTTCTTGTTGTTATAATTACTATGCCGCAGCTACTATAATTAGACGAATTCTTCCCGTGTTCTATAGATTGTAACACTATCCCTCTTTTGTTTTAGCTTGGTCTCTTAAGCTTATTTATATGACGCAGAGCTCTTTCTTAATCGTTAGGCAGATCTTAACAATGCTAAAACAACCAACTATCTTAAGTTTAGCTTGCCGACATCGTCTGTACAAATTTATTAAGTTCTTTAGAGAGATTATGGTGCAGAAATGCAAAACCTGTATAAAGCACAACTAAGTGTGTAAGGTTCACATCTAGTCCGGGAAATATAGCGAGTGTGTTCGCTTGGGGCAACATTGTAACATAAAGGTGACTTAATCTAAGTTTACCCAACTAGCATCTAAGAAAGAGAAGTTGCGTATGCGCATAAAAGAGAGTCGCAAGGCGCAGACCAAAGCGCTGCATATATCTAAAAAAGCTATAGAGGACTTGCGTGTAGCTTATGCACGCGAGAAGCAGTTATAACAACAAATAGATTTGTTAGACCATCGTGCTAAGAAGGCTATCGCGGTAGAGGAGCGCGGTATTAAAGAGCAAGAGCAGTTGAAGGCGGGGACCATTAAGTTAGATCTGTCTAATAAGTTCTTGTTGCTGCCTAGTACCTAGAGCGCCTTTAAAGGCTAGCTCTTAGAGTATTAGAAGAGCGACGTGGCACTGCCTAATTAGTCTCTTTAAATTGCTTTAACAACCGCCGGCAGTTTGTAAGGTGCGTAGTTAGTTTCTATGTGTTTTCTAAGTTAGGGTATTCTAACCACTTAACTAGATATTTGTTCTAGCTATCTTCTTTCTGGTGTTATATTATTTTTTCGACTTCCTATTAGTCTTTACTATTGGCTTAGTAATAGAAGTTCTTCTAGATAGGCGTTCTGGAGTCGGCGGGTTCTAATAAGGAGATATAGAACACTAGGTGGATCTTTGCGTCCTTTAGCAGATTAAGTCTGTAGTTGACTAGGCTTATCTGCTTAGAAATAAAAAAGAGTCTGACTTTAATATAATCTAGTTTTTTTGTTGGTCTTCGCGTTTAAAGGTTTTTTATAAGAAGATAGACTTTATCCCCCTCTTTTAGCTAAGGTGCCGTTTTTCTTTTCTAGTTGACATAAGAAATTGCTTGTTCTTAAGCTTTGCTAATGTTTTCTAGTGATTTCTGGTGTACTTCCTTCAGTCTGGCTACTAAGAATAATGCTGATTTAGTCTAGACAGTTGTTTCTAGACTTCTAGTAAAGAGATTTAGATGTCTCCTGTAATTCGCGAAGAACGGCGTTGTGCCTATTACTTCTAATAATTTGTTGTTATACGCAATCTATGCTATAGGTAACAGTGAAACCTAGTTGTCTTATTATTAGTTGCTATATATCTGTAGGTATGTTTCTATAGTCTGATTTGTTCTTTTAGTCTGTCTATCTGTCTGCAGGTGATAGGCAGTTGATAGCTTCTTCTTAGTACCTATAGCTGCTAACAGCGTAGTCTAATAGTTTGACGTGAAGAGCTTATCTTAATCGCTAATAATGGATTCTGGTATGCTGTGGTACCTAATTACTTGATCTAGGAATACTTGGGCTAGTTGCTTGGCAGTATAATTGCATTAAAAAGGTATTATCTTAGCGTACTTAGTAAATCTGTCCACTATAACAAAGATCGCGTTATAGATATATCCTGTAATAGGGTTCTTAGAGACAGGTAGCTATATAACAAAGTCTATAGTGATGTTTGTCTATAGTGCTGTTGGCGGCTCTATAGCCTGCATTTCTCTATATTTTGTGTGTGTGCTGTGTTTGTTTTGCTAATAGTTAACATAGTTCTTAATATACTTAGTAACCTTGTCTTTTATGTTCTTAAACTTATAATGTCTTTTAATAAGTTCTATTGTGCGTGTAATTCTAGGGTGTCCGTGTAGCGGGTTATTATAATAACTAGCTATAATTTCTTCTTAAAGTTTCTCTAGTACTTGCAACAGGATGCGTTGTTCCTGTTAAACTTACATTATGTTGTTAAGCTATTATAATAGTCCTAAGGATCTATTCTTGTTAATTCTAAGTATGGCGTGCTTATTAATTGTTTTTGTTCTAGCGAGGTTGTGTTGTTGACTAAGTGCGTTAGCTCTACTGTTGTCTTTTTCTAGGGTATACAGTATCTTAAACTTGTATCTTTCTAATAGTTCTGACTATCTAACTTGTCTTCTGTTAAGAACCTTGGTTGTTGTGAAATGAACTAGGTTCTTATAGTCTGTGTATATAGTAAGGTCTAAGCAGCTTTCTGTATAGATTCTCTAATGTTCTAGGGCAGATACGATTGCTATAAGCTTCTTATCGTGCATATTATAGTTTTCTTCTGGTTCTGTGAACTTTTATAAATAGTAGGCAATTAGGTGCTATAGGCCATCTCGTTCTTGCGTTGCGCAAGCTCCTAATGCTAGATCTAAGGCATTAGTTTTGATCTAAAGTGGCTTTCCACTTTTAAATATAATTATTATAGGTGGTTCTACGCATGCTTGCTTAAGTGACTAGAAGGAATCTTTTTGTGCTTATTCCTACTTAAATGGAACATCCTTTCGCGTTAGCTTAGTAAGCAGTAACGCTTTCGTGGAGTAGTTCTTAATAAAGCGTTAGTTAAAGTTAATAAAGCTAAGGAATTTCTGAATTCCCTTAACTGTTTTTGGCGTTAGCTAATTCTTCACAATCTAAATCTTTTTTGAGCTTATCTTAACTCTATGTCTTTCTACAATATAGCTAAGAAATTCTACCTCTTCCTTGTGCTATTCGCACTTCTCTAGCTTTAGGCGGAGGTCTGCTCTTTCTAGGTAGTCTAATACTTTCTTAACGTGGATTATGTGTTCTTCTAGTGTCTTGCTGTACACTAGAATGTTATTAAGGTATGCCACTGTTGTTTAGTCTAGGTGCGCTCTTAACACGTTGTTAATTAGAGCCTAGCACGTAGCTGGTGCATTGGTTAGCCTAAATAGCATGACTAGATACTTGTAATGACTATAATAGATTCTAAACGCTGTTTTTTATTCCTTGCTCTTCTTTATGCGTATAAGGTTATACGCTCTGCGTAAGTTAAGTGCGGTAAAGTATTATACTCTGCTAAGTCTGTTCTATAATTCTTTAATGTTTGGTAGTGGGTATTGGTTCTTAATTATGATGTTGTTGAGCTTTTAGTAGTTAACACATAGGCGTAGCGAGCTGTTTTTCTTAGCTATAAAGGTAATAGAGAATCCCGCTAGAGATTCTAATTCTCTAATAAATCTCTTCTTAAGGTTTTCCTTAATATACTTGCGTAGTACTTTAAGTTCCTTTTCTAAGAGTTTGTATATAGGTCTAAAGAGCGGTTTCTTCCCTTTCTAGAGCTTAATATCGCAGTTCTATAGTTTGTGCTGCGGTAATGCCTTTATAGTCTTCTTATACTAGAAGAGTTCTATATAACTCTTGTATTTATCTAGGATGTTAGAAGGTGCACTGTTCTTCTTCTTAGCTACGCCTTTCCTATTTTCTACCGTCTCGGTAGTTGGTGGCTAGCTAACTGCTCTATCTTAGCGCGTCTTATATGTTAAAGAGATATTATTAATCTTCTTCTTATCTACTAACCGCAGCGTGCGTTGCGTAGGCATTGGTGCAGCTATACAGTGCCTGCATCTATTAAACAAGATTTGTCGCTTTTTCTAGTTAACGTGTAGATTGTGCTCTTATAGCTATAGTAGTTCTAAGATAATATTGTGGGCGGCTGTTCTAAGAATATTAAGATCTAACTTCTCTTTATAGTTGTATATTCTTAGAGGGGCACCTTGAACTTTAAGCGTGATTCTTTCTTCCTCTAGCATTGGTTCTCTATTAGCTACTTGTAATGGGTACGGTTCTCTTTTATACTATAGTTAAAGTCTAGCTTCTTCTACTACCTTGCGGGATATATAGTTTCTCTAGGCTTCTAAGTCTAACAATGCTAATAGCTCTACTCTATTTACTATGATAGTGAGCTTGATGAGGCGATTAGTCCTAATAGAATTAATAGATTAATCCCTAGCGCTCTCGTGCGTAGTTCTAAAAAAGACTTATTAGTAAATCTGTTATGTTTCTTGTGTCCGCAGTGGACGTTGCAGTTCTGGTTTAGGTAGTTTTGCTAGTGCGCATTATAGCACTGTCTATTAACTACTAACTGCATTTAAATTACTGCTTATAGGTTGTCTGTTTCGGGAAAATAGGCGCAGCTATATTTATTAATAAGGTGCTTTTTGCATAAGTCGTTCTAATAGTTAAACTACTAAACACAGCAAGAGTAGTGACCTAGAGGAAACTATCTGTGGTTTAGCTTAGATTCTTGGTGTATACTATATTGGTTATCGCCGCAGGCTGTCTATAACAATTCTCTATGTCTTGGATTTCTAACATCTAGTTTATACTAGGGTCGTGGGCTGAGTGGTAGTAGAAGTAATATTAGTAAGAGTTGTTGTTCTCTTATGCGCTGTAAACTGCGCTGTGTCTTAGCTTCTATCTAACATTAGTTCTTAGCGTCTTCTAGGTCGCTTAATACTTGTTGATAGTTATTGGTTTGTTGTTTAACCTGCTAGATAAGCTGGTTAAACTCTAGAGTGAGCTCTTCTTCTTTAGATTCTACTACTAGTTGGATAAGTTCTTAATACATCTTTGTATACGCCTCTTCCTCGGCACAGCGCTTGCGCTGCTGGCGTTAGTGTTAACAACGCGTAGTGTCTTGCCTAATTTCTATAAGTATTTGTCTAGAAGTATCTAGAAGGTTGTCTATCTTGCGTTAGTAGTCTTTGGTCTCTTTGTAGGGTTTGCTAATGTTGTTAAGTATGGCTTGTTCTTTAGCAACTTCTTTTGGGTTGTGTTTAACCACTAGAAGTTCCTTGCCTTTAAGACTAAAGTAGCTCGTTCTATGTTAACAGAACGGGCCTTTGTGTTTTTTACTAACCTTAAGGCTTTTTTCTTCTACACAGCATTCTACCGCGTGGTATTGTTAGTTGCTATTAGTAAATAGTACTTCTTTGCCCTCTGCGTCGTTGCAGTAAGGGGTTGCTGCACAAATTGGAGGTTTAATGCAGTCAGCATTGTTTTTGGGACTGGACTCTAGGTCTTCTATAAGTTGTTCTATATTATTAGTAACTACTTTCTAGTTACTGGCATCTGCGGCATCGTCTTCGCGGGTAAGGACATTAAGCTGTTAAAGAACCTTGTTCTTTATCTTACAGTCTCTTGCGAAGTGGCCTGGCTTGCCACAGTTATAGCAGTTCTTACTGCTATTCTTGTTGGAGTGGTGTCCCCCTCTACCCTTCTTTTTATTTCAACGTTCTGGTGGCGGTCTCTTGTTAAGATTTAAGAGGTCTATAGCCTCTAGTCCAAAGTAACTACTTTGTGTGTTATTGTGGATGCGTTGGCTGGTGTTAGGTTAATAACGTCTCTTTTATTGTTCTTAGTTTAGGTTGTTGCGCTACAGGTTTTGTAGAGGCGGGCAGTTGTTTCTAATAACTACAACCTATGCCCGCAGATCTTCTTTTAGTTCTAGTTGCAGTTTATAGAGCTTAACATTAATAGATATAGACTTATTAACAAGTTTGTCTAAGGTATTGGTGCTAGCGCTGGTGCGCATTAGTTTCTCCTTGATCTTAGGTTTTAATCCTTGTTTGTACATGGTTATTAACGCAGTGTTGTCCCACTCTATGTTAGCAGCGAGTTGCTAGAACTCAGCAGCATAATTGGCTGTAGACTAGGTTTGCCTAATGCGTTAGATATTGCGACGTGCAATAGCTAGTTCGTTTAAGACTCTAAAGATTAGTTTAATTATTTGTTTAAAGTTATTAAAGTTGTTAAACTATTTAGAGATGTTGTCTAGACATTCGTCTAACATAGCCTTTTAGAGAAAGGGTTTAATCTATTTAAAAGCGTTTCCGCGCATATAGCTAGCAGCTAGCATAACGCGTTTGTTATTAGGAATCTTGCTTTCTTAGAATTTAAAAAACAAGTCGAACTAGAGAAGCTAGTCATTAAGCTTGTTGCGTTCTCTATTGTAGGTGTCTAGTTTAGCCACGTTTATAGTGCTGTTTATAACAGAAGCATCTATGTCTGCATTGCTAGAGTAAGTGCTGCTAGAGGTAGCGCGAGATTCTAAAGTACTTATCTTAGAGGTGTTTAAAATATTAAGTTTTATACTTTAGACAAAGTCCGTAAGTAATTGTTTAATTAGGTCTTAGAGATAAGTACGTGCAGGGGTTCTTAATAGGGTAGTTGTCTAGTTAAAGACCGTGGCGACTAGAGTTGCAAGAAAGAGTATAGAGTAGACTATCTATTTCGCAAGCAGGGTTAAGATATTCTAATAACAAAGTTGATTAACGAAGTTAAACACAAACTATAAAGGTTGTGTTTCTACAAACTATATACTTTAATGATTGTGGTAGTAATGCAGACTAATTAGTGTTGTGCATCCTCTGATTGCACTAAGCACTAATTATACTAATTACTAATTATACTAATCGCGTTAAGCTCTGATCGGGTCACGTGTCCCCTTGGCCCTTAACTAAGTGCCGACACTGTAATTGTTACTTACTTGTAATTGTTGCTTACTCGTGGTTTGTTCTTGTTGTTATAATCACTGTGCCGCAGCTACTATAATTGGACGAATCCTTCCCGTGTTCCGTGGATCGTAACAGTATACTACTACTACTACTACTACTACTACTACTACTACTACTACTACTACTACTAATACTTCCTTCAACCTCTACCTTA